>VBSM01003214.1:222925-389735 GCA_008086735.1 Cheirogaleus medius
AGTATGTCCTCTACTTTACTGGTAAGAAAACCAGGGTTTAGCGGGTTAAATAAGTTGCTCAAAAGCTCACATCGAGGAAGTGATGGGAGCAGGATGCCTGTGCAACTTGGGCAAAGTTTCTCAGTCCCTCTAAATGGGAGACCGTCCATCTAAGCATGGGCCTTCCCCATCAGGGAAGAGGCCAAGTCAGAGTTGCTGCTGCCACTGATACTTGAAACCACTCCAGCTGACCTTCATGTGGTTAGCACAGTCCCAGAAAAACAGAGGCTGCTGATTTACTGATGCAGGCTAGGAGCCCCACTCAGACATGGAAAGCAGCCAGAACATAAAAGAAACAACACTGCAAACTATATAATGTCTATAGCATGAAATGCATACACAACTAGTAACTAAAAAGAATAATATGTGTTGATGTGAAATGATGTTTAGGGTGCACTGTTGAAAAAGGCAAGTAGCAGATTATTATATACAGCATCATTTTATTTACATCAAAGAACAAAACAAAACCATATGTTTTTATATGTACATTTATACATATGTAAGTGCATAGAAAATGTTCTCAAATTATATCAGCCAAGTGATAACAGCAATTATTTCTGAGGAAGGGAGTAGGATTGAGTGGAGACAAGGGGTATTTTGTTAAATCTATATAACTGGAAATTTTTATAGTGAGAATGGATTACATAAATATGTCATTTGTGTAACTCATAATTTATATAGTCTAAAACTGTATAGTTTGCATATTTAGAAACAGGAGGAGGAGGAAGGAAGCACTTTGCTAGAATTGAGGAACCTAAAGTGTTTTCAATCCTGGCCCCATATAAGCTCTGTGTTCTCGGGCAAATCACTTTTCCTAACTAAGTCTGTTTTCTACAAAATACAGTCAACAATCCTTTCTTAGAAGCTGTTATGAGAGGCTTAGAGATCTCATGAAAGTGCAGAGAAACTGTAAAGTGCCTTCAGGGGTGAGCTGATGTGTACTGGGACCGAGGCGAGCATAATCCAAATAATGTTCCAGTTTTCAACCAAGAAATGTGGGGAAGTCAACCGCCTTCCCCGGGGCCACTCCTGGCATGAGCAGCCTCCATGATGGTCTGGAATATAAAGGACCAATGATTTCTTTGGCTCACACATCTGGTTCGCACAGCCCGTCACTGGGTTATTCAGTAACCCCAGGCTGCTGAATGCTAGAAAGACTATGCAAGATCAGGGAAGAAGGGCTTTTCCTGCTGATCAGCCCTTTCCCTGAATCCCTGCGCTGTGTGAAAATGGGAGTTGAGGTTCAGAGAGTGGAAGCAGGAGCAGAAAACAACAGAACGAGGGAGCGTTGGGAACGACTACAATAAGCATACCCAGAGTTCCTCTCCAGGGCCCAAGTGGATGTGGAAGGGAAAATTCTTAAGCAACATGAGGAAGGGGGCCACTCACAGCTTGTTCAGCTGTTGTCCTCGGTGCAACAGCTGAACATGGAACAAATTAATCCCAATAATGAACACCACTGCACACGTTTATGACTGTGGGCTCTGTTGACAATCAGACTACCTGGGTTTACATTTCAAATCCACACTTCCCACATATGTCACCTTGGGCTACCCACCCGATATCTCAGCTGAGGTTTACTCATCTGTAAAATGGGGGTAATACTGGTACATACCTTATAAAGGATTTTATAAAGATTAAATGAGATAACTCATTTAAAGCACTTACCACCATGCTTAGCAGAAAGGAGCTCATTAAATGTTAGATTCTCTGATTATTGCTATTTTATTATTCTTATCATCATCATTATTATTAACAGATATGTTCTGGGATGGGCTGAAAGAAAAGGTAAAGGGAAGGAGAAACCTAATTCAAATGGAAAATAACAGTAGTTAAAAACATGAACAGTTTTGCTTTCCTCCTCTCCGTTTTTCCAAAAGTGTGGAATGAAACTTGGAGTTAAATCACATTAAGTTTGGAAGTTTGGAAGTTTGGAAGTTCATCTCTTGTAGACCCTCTTTCAACCCTCCCAGTTAGATGAAAAAGTAGGTAGAGTGCCTCTAACTGCTCTCTGACACTCCCCAGGTTCCCTCTTAGACGCAGAAGCAGAGGATAAACTCTGAACATCAGCATCTAGTTAGAACTTAACAGCCTTCCTCTGTCTTCATTCACTCATCACTATGGCTGCTTTCTACTTACAGCAAATAATACTGACTTTCTATTTGGGGTACTAATATAATGTTGCCTTCTAAAATAAATTTACATAAGTGAAAACCTTGAGTTAAAGATATTGTACAGGCAGAACACATATCTGGTAAAAATCCCAGCAGTGGCCCATGCATGACCCACGTTGGAACACTCACAACAGTCCTACAAGCTCAGAAATTATCTCCGTTTTGTAGACGAGACAAGTGAGGCCAATGCTGGTGAGGTGCAAAACAACATGGTGTTCACGCTCAGGCCTTCAAATCCATCCCTGAACTGTTTCAATTCAAATCAAATATTCAGTCTCAATTTTCTCAGCTGGATGGGAAAGAGGTTGCAAATTTTGGCTAGAAGAGATTTGTAAATGCATTAGTCCTTTGTTTTTTCCTCCTAAACTAGGTGTTATAGGAAAGACTTTGACCAGAGCAAAGCAGAGTAATAGAGAAAACAAAAAGCAACATTGATCTCTCACCAAAGAGAGATTCAACACCAAAGAGATAAATGGGTAGACAGCACAGCACCAAGAAGACATTATTTTTGTTCTTACCTGAAGACAATATTAAAGGCAATTTAGTTATATCCACTCCCTGGCCCCTCCTAGATGCCCTCCCTCACCCACCCCCATGCCCACCCCCCACCCCATTCCCTAGCTAGACAGCAATTCCTTCAGGACACAGCAAGTTAGCAGCATGAAGTGGGAACATCGGTGAGATGAGGCGAAATCTCAGAAAGTAAAGGTTTTCTACACACACGTACTTGGGTGTACTTGAAGAAGTTGATTTTTACCTCTTTTGCCTTCTAGCTGCTGATGGAGAGTACTGGAATGGGAGTTTTAGAGCTGGGCAGTCCGTGGGATAGAGTCAAGAGGAGAGGAAGCACAGTGAATACCTTTTGTCCTAGGCATGGGGAAGTCTGGTTGTAGCATCCATCACCCCAATGATTGTCAAGGCCAATCTGGCAGACGTGGCTGCAGCCACACCCCCCTCTTCCCCAGGAGCAGTTCTTCTTGACATTTCAGGCTTCCTGGGAGAGGGCAGACTTCTTACAGAAGAGGGCAAGGTATAGGTCTCCTTCCCTGCACAAGCTATAGAAGTCTTCTCCTTGTGGGTCTTCCACATGCATGCTATATTATCTGGAATCCTGGGAGCCACAGATTTAATTCATGCCAGGCTAACAGCTGCCTAGACAGAACTAACCTGGCTATGTCCTATGAATCTCCAATGTGGGCATTTGATGCATCACCCACATCGTCCCAACCCTAATCCAAAGAAATAGCAAAGCAAGTTCATGAGCCCCTCTTCTGAAAAGGACATCACTTTGTTGACCGTGGCAAGAGCTACTATTCTTACAATTGCTGCCCTTTCCCTCCCCCAGGGTGCCTGTGACCTCTACAGATACCAGCCATGGGCTGGCTCACACAAGCATGTCCCGAGAATCAGGAAGAGTCCTGCAATATGGTATGATCTCATTTTCTCACCTATGTTGTAATCTTTGCATCCCTACTGAATCCAAGTTGCCATTTAATATGAAAGACCTGCCACTGAGAAATAATATTTTATATAAGCAGATTTGCTTGGTAAGCCCCTTGGGAGAGAAGCATTTCATAAGGAAGAAATCCTACTGTATTTATGTATGTGTGTATGCATGTATGTATTAACTAGTAGATCCTATCCATATCAGGGGCATTAAAAAAAGTTTACTGGCTCATTCCTGTAATCCTAGCACTCTGGGAGGCTGAGCTGGGTGGATCACTCAAGGTCAGGAGTTCGAAACCAGCCTGAGCAAGAGCGAGACCCTGTCTCTACTAAAATTAGAAAGAAATTATTTGGCCAACTAAAAATACATAGAAAAAATTAGCCAGGCATGGTGGCACATGCTTGTAGTCCTAGCTACACAGGAGGCTGAGGCAGGAGGATTGCTTGAGCCCAGGAGTTTGAGGTTGCTGTGAGCTAGGCTGACGCCACGGCACTCTAGCCTGGGCAACAGAGTGAGACTCTGTCTCAAAAAAAAAAAAAAAAAAATTTACCAACTGCCTCCCAGCACTAAACATATATCTCTTCATTGCAATCTGGTTCTTATGATCTCCTTCTTGGTCCTCCCCTAACAAGTGCTTTGTGCTTGGAGGAAAAGAGACATCATGTGCAGACAGGAGAACTCTGGACCTCCATATTCACAAATCTCTGCCTTTTCCATGAAAAAGTGAACACAGGGAATCATCTCTGAGGAGGAGTATTAATCCTAACACAGGGAGGTCCCATCAGTGTGGTGGCCAACCACCTTTAGTTTGCCCCAGACAGTGGGGTTTCCCGGGATGTGGGACATCAGTGCTAAAACCAGATGGTTGGTCATTCTAGTTCTCTGCGGGCTGTGACCAACCCTTCTCACCATATCTGGGGACAGAGAGCAGAGGTAAGGTTAATGCATTCTGCCTTCATGGATGCAATAGGGGTTTAGGAGGCAATTGTGGCATCTGATATCACTTAGAAAGAAGGACCAACAGAGCAAGTAGAAGGGCAAGGAGACCTTGTGAGGTTTAAGCTCCTGGCACAGCTTTTTCTTGCAAGGTGTGTTCCATCTGCATGCCAGCTCCACCCACGTGCCCTGCTCACTTTGTTTCACTGTAAGAACCAGCACTAGAGCCTTTCAGTAGGGTTTTATCAGCAGCCACAAGAAAGAGCTGAAAAGGTCTGCCCTCGGAATCTCAGCCCGGGGAGATAATTTGCCCCAAGATGAAGTCAGATGGTAACAGCATTGATATTGAAAGGGAGGCATCTTCTTAGAAGGTTTGAGGGGATGAGATGCTGAAAGGGGTAGGACACTCAGTTTCCCTCCCAAACTCTGAGTTGTGAGACCATTCTCAATCAACCCTCTCGGGAAAAGTGTAGGATCATTTTCCCACGTCACAGAAGGGAGTGAATCAAGACTTATTCCAAATGACCTCATCATGAGTATGCCAGTAAGAAAACGGCAACTTTAAACACACACACACACACACACACACACACACAAACACACACACACAAACACACACTGGACCAGCTATAAAGATGCCTTTTGGTTATAGATCTGAAACCAAGACCTAAGCAGAATCTGCAAAATCTATCCCCAAGGAAAAAAGAAAAGAAAAACGTTCATGGCCATAAAACAAAAATCTTAACGCTTCACTTGTCAGTACTTTAGTATCTTGGCATTGATCTGAACTTAACTGTATTAAAAGAGCCCTGATTAATTCACCCACCAAAGCACATCCAGGAGATGGCCAGAATGGGAAGGAAACGGGAGATGTTCAGTTTAGAGAGAAGACTGACAGGTGTGAGTGGCAGATCATTGTCTTCAGTATCTAAGGGCCCTGGGGGGAGATGGGAGTAACTGCATGGCCTCACACGGACACTGCAGCAGGACAGATTCATGTTCTAACAAAGGAAAGAATCTTTATATAATTAAAGCTTCCCTACAATAGAAGGGACTGGATTAGGAGGTAGTGAGCTCCCGTCCCTGGAGGTATGCAAGCAGAGACTGACACTTTCATGGGTGCAATGAGAGATGCTACTCCTGTTGTGTACGGGAGGCAGAATCTGAAGATGCCTGAAGTCCCTTCACAGTTCTGAGATCCTTGACTCTCTGGCCCCAGGTCCTGCCCCACACTGTCCCCCATGTACCTTCCCCGGGAACCTCATCCCCCAGTGCCTGGTGCCTCCCTGGTGGTGATGAGATCAGGAGTGATGCCAGGGTGTCCGGCCCACGCCAACATGAGTGGGAATGAATGGCTAAGTTGGGAGCCATGTCCTCGGTCAGAAGCAAGATTCCAGGGATTCTGGATCATTGTGTATGGGCAGTTTCTCCAGTTCCTGGTGGTGTCCACTGTGCAGAACTGTGTACCTAGGGAGGAGGGAAAGAAGGTGTGAGAATTCAGCAGGCATGCTTCAAAGGCACCAAAGAGAGCTCTCCCCCCACACCCAACTCTCCGTTTCTGTCTGCTTCTGAGGGCATGGTGATGTGGGGTGCAGAGGGGGAGGTACTTTACAGACAGGGAAGACCAAATAAAGTAGGCAGACTGCTCATGTTAAAAGTGGGGAAACTGAGTCCCAGAGGAAACAATAGATCTAGGATTACACAGGGAGTGAGTAGCAGAGCTGGGACCAGAACCCCGATTTCTTTCCTCCCAACAAAGCCTGGTTCTCTTTGTCACTCATCAGAAGGAACCCTATGTCCACCTCAAGCTGCACGTGAACACACTAGGTTTCCTCTACCAGGGATAGTTTTGTGTTCAGCAATATCTGCATGCTGACTGGGATGAAAAAAAATCACTCAGGGCCTGAAATACAATGTAACTATGCTTGTTACTCTGATTCATTTTGGTGTCATTTAAAACAGCAAATCAATTAGATGAATCAAACAGCAAGTTGACTCTAAGCATCTCAGTGAAATTTAGTACTTGACAAGTGTTTATTATTATTCTGCGGTGTCACACAGTGGCACTCAATATGTTAATTGCCTCTAAATGCATCTCAATAGCAGGCACATCTCATCACCACTCACCCAGACTCCAGCGTGGTGGTGATTCCTATACAATGTCTGCAGATTTTAGAAGCATGATCACCACTCAATTCTCTCAGGCCAGTGTCAAGCCCATTCAATGAGACAAACACATACCAGTCAAGTATGTGGCATCATATGTTGACAAAATAACTTGTTGGTGGCTTCTCCTTACTTACATTGATGCTTTACTTTGAATTACAATCATTTATTGCCGATTTGTATTGATTGGGGTTGGTCTATTCTACACCCTCTTCATGAATTACCTTACTTAATCCCCACAATAGCCCTACAGGATAGTATTGTTTCCATTTTGCAATTGAGCACAATGATGCATAGGCAGGTTTAGTGATTTGCCCAAGAAAATATAGGTCATATGTGGAAATACATCCAACCAAGCCCACTCTGCCCGAGGCCAACACCCATGTGCTTAACTGGTTCTTACACAGCCCATGGACCAGGAGCAAGTCTAGAAGAGTGGCTCTCAGCAGGGAGCAATTCAGCCCCCAAGGGCCATTGTGGAGACATTGCTGGTTATAACTGAGGGGGTGATGCTACTGGTATCTGGTGGGTAGAGACCAGGGATGCTGCTACATATTACGTGATAGATAGCACAGTACCCCGCTCCCCACACACAACAAGCAATTTTCTGGCCCAAAATGTCAGTGCCAAGATCGAGAAACCCTAATCTGGAAAAATAGCCCTATTAGCAGGCTAGCAGCAGGTGTTAGCTGAGGAACATAGACCCAGGGAAGCGAACGAGTCTGAGCTCTCACGGAACCATCTACTGCGGCCACTGCTCAGAGAAGGAGGAAGAGGGGGGCTTGGTCTTGCTGTCTCAGGGGCAGCAGAGGCAGAAGAAAATCTACACGTAAGTGGACCCATGCAGTTCCAATTCGTGTTGTTCAAGAGTCAACTGTGCAGCATTTGAGTGGTTTCTCTCACCGTGGTATGGCGGGTGATACACAGAGAAATGAGGAACTGGTCTGAAATTTCCTTGGCAGGAGTCTAGTAGAGGCAAGGGTGTCACAAATGGAGTCTGGCTCTCACAAATGGAGAATTGGGTATTCCAAGTTTCCATGAGTCAAATATGTTGTTAATACAGTACTTTCGCCTTGATTGTAAGTAATAAATAATACGGGCAGATTGGGATCATCTGTGTGGCTACCTTATAAACTTACACTGCCTGTGAATTCGGGCCTTACTCCGCATTCAGGTCCACTCTGCTGTGGGTGGCTAACTTCACGCAACGTCTCTGACTACAGTGTGCAAACCCCCAGCAGGCTGTGGACACATTCGCGGGGATCGACACACCCTCATTCTAAGGCTATTGAGAGGAAAGAAAGCACGTGGTACTGCGGGCAAACAATAGCATTCAAATCCTAACTCTGCCCCTACTAGTGCAATGGCCTGGTCAAGTAAGTTAGTCTCACCTACTTGGCACTTTTGTTATGGCAATGAAATCAGCAACTAAAAATGCCTTATCAGAAGGAATGGACACACCGTATGTGCAGGAATCTTCACTGGTAAGCAAACCAAGGTTCAGAAAATGTGACCTTCCTTGGGTCAAAGAAGCAAGTGTGGAACGGTTGAGGATACGGGCTCTTGAGGCAGAATGTCTGGGTTCAAATTCTGGCCCTGCCACTTACTAGCTCTGTGAATTATTCCGAATGTTCTGGGTTGTTGTGGACATTAAATGAGATGATGCACATAAAATGCTTATTAGAATAGAGGCAGCCAAAAAGTAAGCACTCAATAAACGTGAGTATTGTTACATGCTGTTCAAAGTAAGACTTGAACCTAGTACTTACCATCCTGATTCAGAACAGAAATCCATTCTTTAGTAATTGATCAGAAACGTTTGTTCACTTGATAATTGATCACAGAGCTAAAAGAAACTTTCTGGCTTTATAGATAAAGAAATAGCCCCAGAGAGACACCATCACCTGTTAGATTGGCAAATGCCTCTCAGTCCTGTTTGGCGTGAGCAGGCGCTTACCTGCAGTCTCACGGCTGCTCTGGTGGAAAGTGGAGCCCAGGTGAGTGGGTGTATCTGGGCAGTTTCACATTCTGGTGAAGAAACACGGCTGTTTCCCAAGCAACAGCAATGCAGCAGGCAGCTCCCTTCAAGCCATTAATTTACTCAAACATGATGGGAGCCACATAAGGTTTGGTAATTACCTGAGTCTACAATTCATTCACTGAGCAATTAGCATCATGCTTAGAGCAGCCTGGATGTGGTAATTAGCAGCGCAATAATAGCCCCCTCTGCCTGCCCAGCCTGGTATTATCAGGAAATGATTAGACTTTATTACACATCGCCCTGCCCTCCCCTGCAAGGCAGTGCTCGCTCACACTGGGTGGAGGGGCGTTTGTTGGTCGGCGGGGAGGCTTGCAAGATGTTTTAATTATTAAAATATTAAGTGCCTCGGTTTAGAGAGTCCACCCCAAGGCAGAGTTTCATGAAAGCTGGAGCTCTATCACCTGGAAATGCATATTTTACAGTGGGTGTTTTCTCCATGAACATAAATCCTAAGCATTTATTCATTTAGCCACTTATGTATTAAAAACATGTTCTAAGTGGCTACCATTGTCAAGGCATGGTGCTCTGCCTTGGAGACACCACAGTGGAGACACTGTCCCTGTCCCCACGGAGCTGGCGGTGTAGTGAGAGGACCCCACGGTCAGATGGGAAATCACAGCCCTATGTTACGAGGCAGAGGTCGCTAGTGATGCCATGAGAGCATGTCAGGGAGGGCAGCGTCCTTGGCTGGTGCGCCAGGGTGGTGTGACTGAGGAAGTGACGGGAGATGAGAATTGAAAGATAGGTAGGAGTTCACCAGGCCGAGGGGACAGCAAAGGCCTGTGGTCCCAGGGTGGGCGCCGTCTAAGAGGAGGGGCAAAGTCTGCAGAGGCCATGCTGAGGCCCCTTGTGGCCCATGAGCAGCGAGAAGCCGGCCGAGGCTGTAAGCAGAGCGAGTTGACAAGGACGTTACGTTTTGTGGGAACATCCTGGCCGTGGTGTGTAGAACGGACTGGAGTGAGGCTGGAGTGGGAGCCTCGAGGGAAATTAGGGGTGAATTATCCCCCTGCTGTGGCTGTAACGAACTACCGAAAACCTAGTAGCTTAAAGCAGCACAAATTTATTACCTTACGTTTCTGGAGCTTAGAAGTGCAAAGTGGGTCTTCCAAGGCTCATGTCAAGTGTGGCAAAAGTGCGCTCTTTCTGGAGGCTCTGGGGAGAGGCCGTTCTGTCTTTCCCAGCTTTTGGAGGCTGCCCACATTCCGTAACCTATGGCCCCACTGCTCCAACCTCTGCTTCCATCCTCGCGTCCCCCCACCGATCCTCCTGGTCCCTTATACAAGGGCCCCTGTGATTACGGGGAACCCACACAGATAATCCAGGACCATCGCCCCATCTCAAGATGCTTAGCTCCATCGCATCCTCAAAGTCCCTTCTGCCACTTAAGTTGGCATGTTCAGGGGTTCTGGGAATTAGGATGTGGACCTCTCTGGGCAGCTACAATTGTGTCTACCACAGGTGATTTTTGAGGTGTCCAGAGACGTCCGTGGCTCAGCGATGTAGGATGCTAGTGGTGGAGGTGTTGAGAATTAGCGGGATTCAGGATCTATCAGGAAGAGAGCGCTGGCAGGACCTCCCGACGCCCTGGACGCAGAGCCGGTGAGGGCGTCCCAGGCACGGGCTGGGCGTGCAGTAGCACAGAGGCAGGAAAAGCATGGATGGCGTGCTCAGCTGGAAGAGTGGTGAGTGTTCTAGGGCACATCCTACATGGCAAGGCTGGGAGTGCTGGGGCATGAGGCTTAAAGGAGGTGGCAGCAACATCATTGAGGTCCTTAATGGCTAGGCTCGGGAGGTTGGGATAAATCCTCAGGTGACGGAGGGTGAAATGAGTGGTGGCTGCACTGTGAAGAAGGGGACAGTCTAGACACTGTGACCAGAGTGGAAGGAAAAGAGAAGGCTATGAGCAAGAGCAGCATCGTGGAGGGGGAGAAGAGAGGGGGACTTTGTCCAGGTCGATGGGCTGGACACCATCGTTGACTCCACATGGGGATGACTGAGAAGTGTCCAAGGTGAGTCTGGCTTTCCAGCCTGGGCAAGACAGTGGGTGCTAATGCCATTAACAATGGGGTCCCCAGCCACTGTGACCCTCCTCTTCTCCAGGGGAAGCACCCCCCATTCCTCAGTATTCCTCACAGAGCAGGGTTTCTGTTCTTCCTCAGCTTCCTGGTAGCTCCATTCTGGACTACCTCATCTTTGTCACTAGAGAATGGGTATCAAGGGATCCCAGCCTTGGGTACACTCTTTGGTTGTCAGTGGAATAAAGACCCAAACCCACACCTTATCATGCAGCTGTGCATTTTTATACAGACATTTATAGCTATTATAAAACAGGGACTGTTTCCTTTAAGGGTGCTCCTCTCCTGGGATACCCCATCCTCCCCCTAGCCCTCAAGGACTCCGATCCCCTAAACATGCTTCCTCACTGTGGGGCACATCTGGTGCCCGTTTTCCAGTCCTCCCCCTGCAGGAAGCTCAACCTCCTGGTCTCATAGCACCATCTGGCAGGAGAGGCGAGGCCTGAGTTAGACCACTGTGCTTCTGTCTGCAGGAAATATGTAACTGGAGATTTGGAGACACAATCAGGGTCTGTTAGTGCTTAGATGGAGAATGCGTAGGGCCCAGGGTAGCCAGTTTGGGCTCTTTTTCTCATAGAAGTGGAGAAAGGTGGTCTAGACAGACAAAAAAATTGGATGTACAGAAAAGAACAGGCAAGAGGCTGCATGGCCTCAGAGGAGTGGAAAGGGGAATGTCCCTGGGAGCACCCCTATTCCTTCTTTTAATGTCAGTGAAGACAAGTAAACTTCTGGCTTTGGGAATCCTTGAGATATCCTAGTATCTTTCCAATAAATTTCCCCTTCGTTTTTCTTCTGGAAGCTCTTACAACTTATGACAGACACTGTAGAATTACATACTTGAACACATACACACTTTCTTCTTTCTTTCTGGCAGATACTGCTTATTAGTAAAGACAGAAGTGTGAGATGCACTGTAGCTAAGGGCTTGCCCTGTGATCCTCTCCTCTCCAATGGAATTGAAGGGTCTTCTAGGGGAATCTTCTGGAAAATGATTTCCTCCTGAATAAAATACCCGTACAAGAAGAATTCTCCTTCTCTTCTAGCATTTGGTTGTGGTTATGTTAGGAAGATGCAATGTTTGGAACATTAGCAGACATTTTGTGACCATGAGGGGATCAACTATCAGGCTGAGAATGGCAGAGTAGAAAGATAAAAAGGATCTGAGTCCTCTACAGTGTTCTCTAATCACTAAATTAACCAACTCTGACACTACCAAACTTTGGACTTTCTAACTTATAAATTGATAAATGACCTTATCGTTTAAGTTAATTTTAGTTAGACATTGTAGTACTTGTCAACCAAAGCGTTCAAATTGCACACTAGCCATGACCCATGACTTTTATGTCTACAATAACTTCCCACATTGTGCCACATCAAAATCATATCCACCCTTTAAGACCCAGTTCAATGCCCACCTTCTTCCATAAGACTCTCTACACCATCCATCAGCAATTATTGTCTGTGAGAACACAAATTTTATCTGCTACTGTTAGCTGTCTTGTTGGGTATAAGTCTGGCTTTCTGGTACTCCTGAAAAACAGAGTCCATGTCTTGCCATGTTATAAGAGGTAACAACTGTTCAGTCCTCTACCGGACCTTGCACTGTTTTTTAAATATTGCATTTAATTTTTTTAATGACTATGATGTCAGCTATTATTATTATCAGCTATTATCACTATTATTTTATATGCCTCCATTTCACAGATGAGGAAACTGAGACTCATGGAGGTTAATACTTGCCAGAGATCACTCAGCTACTGATTAGCAGAGCCAGGTTTCAAACCTAGGCATGCTAAAATCCAGAGCCCTTCATGCTATTCGTATTTCCCAATGTTATTTATTTTTATGCTCGATTTATAGCTCACGACGCCTCACAGAGTGTGGTAAAGATCATAGAATCTATAGAAATATTGTTGAATAGATAATGAATGAAACAATACACCCCTAACATTGCCTGACCTTTGAACTGATTACAAAAAACATTGGCGACTTCTCTCCCACAGTAAAACTGTGTGTTGTACCTCTCAGATAATCTCTGCATTCACGATGTTTCTTCCCATTCTGCTATGCTCAATACCATATCTTCTAGGGCGAGTGTGGGGGGAGGCACAATCTCCTCCAAACACCTACATTTTAGAAACAGCCTTGATGTGGGCATTCCTAGGTTTTGTTCTCTCTATGAGGAGATTGGAGAAGTCTTCCTAGCATCAAAACTCACATCAGGGACTGGGTTCATTCCCATGAAAACACCTGGCAGAGAAGCTGGGGAGTCTGAGGATGAAAAACAGATGTTTCCCCTTTTTCATCCTCAGATGGAAAATTCTCAAGGAGTCAAAGAAAGGGTGTTTATGGTGGGAGAAGGAAACAACAGATTGTAGAAGTGTGACTTTTTTATTTTAGGCCATTAATTCAGTAAAGCCTGATGCATCTAAAGAAAATGAGCTGCCAGAGCATGTATATATGTGGGTGATTCCATGAATCTTTAACTAGCAACACATCGTTTATCCAAAAATCAGTTATCCAGTGACTCTCACTATCCAGAAAAAAAAATCTCCTTGAAACTAATAAGAAATTATAGCAAGTTTGCAGGATATGAGGTTAATATACAAAAGTCAACTGCTTTTCTGTATAGTGGTAGGAACAAGTAGAATTTGAAAGTAAAAACATAGTACCACTTATATTGGTACCAAAAATGAAATATTTTGATGTAAATCTAACAAAATATATAAAAGATCTATATGTACATATAGATCTATATGAGGAAAGCTATAAAACTCTAATCAAAAATATCAAAGAATAAAGAACTACATAAACAAAGATGTATTTAATTTGCATGGATTGGAAGGTTTAATATTGTCAAGATGTTAGTTCTTCCCAACTTGATCTATAGATTTAATGCAACCCTGATCAAAATCCCAGCAAGTTATTTTGTGAATATTGATGAACCGATTCTAAAGTTTATATGGACAAAGACCCAGAATAGGCAACATAATAGTGAAGGAGAAAAACAAAGTTGGAAGACTGACACTACTTGACTTTAAGACTTACTATAAAGCTACAGGAAATAAGTCAGTGTGATATTAAACAAAGAATAGATAAATAGATCAATGAAATAGAACAGAGAGTCCAGAAATAGACTCACATAAATATAGTTGATTGATTGTTCACAAAGAAATGAAGGCAATACAATGGAAAAAGATAGTCTTGTCAACAAATAGTGCTGGAACGGGCATTCACATGTAAAAAAAAAAAGAAGAAGAAGAAAAAGAATCTAGACACAGACCTTACATCCTTCACAAAAATTAACTCAAAATTCACCATTGGTCTAAATGTAAAACACAAAACTGTAAAACTCCTAGAAGATAGCATAGGAAAAACTATAGATGACTGTTGGTTAGGTGATGACTTTTTAGATACAACACTAAAGGCACAATCCATGAAAGAAATAATTGATAAGCTGGGCTTTATTAAACTTAAAAGTTTCTGCTCTGTGAAAGACACTGTAAAGAGAATGACAATACAGTTGATGGCCACACCACCCTGAACGCAACCAATCTTGTCTGATCTCAGAGGACCTTGAGTAATGACGATGTGTCAATGTAGGTTCATCAATTGTAACAAATGTGCCACTCTCATGGGGGACGTTGAAAATGTGGGAGGCCATGCATGTGTCAGGGCAGGGGGTAAATGGGAAATCCGCTCAATTATGCTATGAACCTAAAACTGCTCTAAAAAATAAAGTCTCTTAAAAAAAACTAAAAAAAAAAAAGCACTCTGATTTATGATTTAGCCACAATCATTTAAGAAGTATGGAATCCACTGCTTACATCCAAGGGGATTAAGAAAGAGTTGGGGCACTGGGGATAATTCAGATGTGAGAACCTCTGAGGACCACAATTGTTATTCTGCTGGGTGATTTCAGCTCCATTACTGTGCTTTTCTGCCATGAATCTTGGGAAGGCTGTGCTCCCAGAAGGGAAGAAGCCAAATGCATCATTAAAAAATAGAAAATAAAATAAACCTCCCAAGCCATATTAATCTTCTGCCTTCAGGGCAATAGCAGTCAGTCAAGCTTTAGAAGGAATATCGGGTGTGGCGGGTCTGTGCCAATGACAGTGCACCCTCAACTTTGTCCAGTGAGGACAGAGCACTAAACAGAAACTAAAGATGTTTTGTATGAAGAAATAGACACACAGACAGACTCACAACAGACGGTGACAGACTTACAGAGCACGGGCAGAGTTAGACAGGAACTGGTCTATTGCAGAAGAGCAGGAGGAAGCTGGAGACAGAGGAACAGCCACTTTTAGTTGACACAGAAAACAGCCACAGATGAGGGAGAGCCAAGCAGAAGGTGGTAAAGAAAAAAGAGAGAAAACGCAGAGGTTAGTGGACAAATGATCTTAGCCCAAATGAGCATGCCAATTTCCTTAAAGTGCATTCAGGGGAGGACACAGAGGGGGGAACAATTATTGCCACACCGTATGTCTGAAAATCACATTTATAGTTAGTATCTCATCTGAGTCTCACGACAACTTGGGATACTCACAGAACTTGTTACTACCTTAATTTACCAAGTAACAAAACACAGTCTCCTCTTCCCTCTTCTTTAGCTAATCTCCTATGATATGTCTATCATAGGAAGAATCTTTGAAAATATAATTCAATATATACAGCCACTTCCTCCATACAGCCATCTCTGACTCTCTCAATAAGATATTCCCCTTCTCTCTTTTAAACAAGAGGCACTTTCCGCTTCTAAAATTTATTTGACAATATAAGATGCCTTATGTCAGCCTTTGCTGTGGCTTGTACATGTATTTGAAATAGCACATTTCCAGATAAATTATAAGCCTCTTGGGGAAACGAGCCATGACTTATTCAGCCAGCACAGTTAGGTATTTCACTGACCATTAATTGAGCAATGGTGGTCGAGAGTCAAACATCCAGAATTCTAACCTTAGCTCCATTACTAAGTAGCCTTGCGACCTTGGACCACTATGGCTCAATTTCCATATCTACAACATGGGGATAAAAACAGTACCTCCATCAGTGAGTTACAGTGATTAGTCAATGAAAGAAGGCAGTTCATCATACACACATTGTACCTGGCATAGTGCTCATAAATATTAGCTAGTATTATTTTCATCAAACTTTAAGTTAATTACATAATTAAATGGTGATTTGAACCTCCAATTTTTCTTCCTTCGACGGACTCTCTCTAGTTCTTAGCCTGATGGCCTGCCCGGGTATCCTGAGCTAACAGGGTCTCTAAGGGCCACCTGAACACCAAGTCTATTTGATGAAAATTTCCAATTTCAATAATTGATACGCTAGTGTGAAAATCTAAAAATAACAACAACAAAAAAACTCTGAAACTTTCAATAGGCTCTGAATAATCAGTTGAAGATTTGAATATCTGGGTATCTGCATGGCATAATCAGACTTCAAGGCAATAAGGACCCATTCACTCAAACAGCAGGAGCCTTGTTGAGTTTTAGTGCACAAATGGTAGCTGAAACGACGCCTTCACCCTCTGTTTCCCGCAATTAAGTAGTCAAGAATATTTCTATGGGGCTGGGATTACCCATGGGGTAATATTATTATAAATCATTACAAATCTTTAATATTTGGTATATATACATTATTTTATTGGACCTTAATTATTTAATTACAATTCTAACAACCTTTGCATACTTACATATTTCCTCTTAAATCCAAGTAACAATGTTGTTTTTCTTGGATATAAAACCTTTAAAGAGTATAATGACTGGACTTTTGAGAGTGCAACGTGTAGACAGATGAAATTTAAAGTATTAATATAAAATAAAAATTTAGACTTTCAGAAACTGTATAATTTGTACAACAGGCCTTATCCACAGTCCCCTGTCCGTGTCAACCTTCCTGAATTAACGGTATAGTTTTCCTGGGACCTCTGGCTGTCTGTGTTTTCACTGGCTGGGATGATCATGTAAAACCACACCTAGCTGAACCTATGTCTTTACGTACAGAGATTATCACTTACATCTGCGTTGCAAACCGTGATTTTACAAAGCCCTTTGACACGTATTATTCTATTTTCTACTCACCACAAACTCATGAGGTTGGTATTGTGGAGGTTTGAACAGAAAAGGAGTGTTACACATCCCCTCCCCATTCCTAGACGATGTAGAGAACTGTAAATGACTGGTCAGTGTACCTTTCTTAAGTTCAGACATGTTTGGTATAGGCAGGGCCTTAGCCTGTCAGCCTGGGACAGAGCTGAGGTAGGTCCCAGACCCAGGAAGAAGCACAAGCAACTGCTGGCTTGGCTACTGTTTGGATGGTGATGGCCAGGGATTGGCTGGTGGTTAGCCAGCTACCTGGCAGCAGGTGTGAGGAAGAACCAAGGGACCCATAGGGGTGTCTTCCAGGGCAGGGGGGTCATCTCATCCTCTTCCCCAGACTGAGAGCTCAGTGTCTCCTGGACAACAGTTGGGGAACGAGTCTCAGAGCTGTTTCTAAGCAAAACTTATTTTCATCATCAGAGTCAGAAGCCATTTGTTTACCTTGGCAAGTCCCTATGTACAAAGTGCAATTCATTTATTCTGCCCTCCACATCAGGGACAATGCTGAGGCTTCTTAAAGGAGGCGATTTTCATTATTTTCACAGCAACAATATCAGGAAACACAAATTTACGTACTGCTCAACAATGGAGTCTACTGCCTTAAAAAAAAAAATCTGAGCTAAAGCTGGTTTAAATACTACATGAAATGACAGGGTAATATGTGGATATAATGATTCCTTTCATAAACTAACTTTGAAATATTAGCTATTTTTATATAAAACTCACTCTAATGCTATATACCACTGTGATCCTAACATCTTTAAGCATCACTTTGAGTGTAAGTTTTGCTCAAATGAGTCTTGCCATTGTCTTTGGCCCAAATCAAATTAAAAAACAGTTCTGACCTGACCCCACCAGCTCCACTGTCAGAAACGTCCTGGCTCACTACCCGGACATTTCCCTACTCCAGGCACCTCTGCTTGTCCCTGGTGGCAGGCTGAGGTCTGGCACATTCTGCAGCCAGCTCTGCCCTGGGTCAGCACCATTAGAAGGCTGTTGGCTGCTGTTGATGAGTCTTTCTCTGCAGCATAAACAGTAAGTTCCTACAGCGGGGCTGTGTTTGTTTGGTCAGGGCTTTTTCCATTAGGTTTGGTCATCGGCAGTTGGCTGGTTACAAATGCAGTCCTGAGACCAAATGGCTGGAATCCAATTATCCCAGCTTCCTGTGTGCAGAATGCTGCCAGGGAGGAGCACAGTCATGTCTGCCTCCCTTGTCAGGCTCCCAGGACTCAAAGTATATCATTTGGAGAAAACTAACAAACAACAGATCCTCAGATATTTTGATGGAGAGGCAGCATGGTGGGGAGAGAGGACATGCTGGTCCAGAATGCAAAATCTCTGGCGCTACTCCACATTCCGCCTCTTCCTGGCTTGGTGTCTATCTCTTCACTTCTTCCAGCTTCAGTTTCTTAGTTATCATAGGAATATCATCACACCAACCACTGGGTTGTTGGGTGCTTCTAATGAGATGATGTATGTGAAAGAGCTTTGAAAATGTTAATCATGATGATGATGACGGTGATGGTGATGAAAAAAACAATGACAGCTGACATTTATTGAGTACCTACAAGAAGGGTACTGTCCTAAGTGTTTGATGTGCACCGTCTCATTTAATACTCACAAATGTCTTTTGAAGAACTGATGATGATGATAATGATGTATTAATAAGAGTAGCTAACACTTCTTAAGTGTTGACCATATACCAGCCTCCAGTCTCGGCGTTGTATGTATATTAACATATGTAGCCTTACATCATGTGAAATGGGTACGATTATCATCTCCACTTGACATATGAGGGAAATTCATTACAGAAGTTGGGTAATTTGCTCCGGATCATGCTGCTGGTAAGAGGCCACAAGGATTCCAACACAAGCAGTCTGATTTTAGAACAGGAGTTGCCAAACTTTTTTTAGAGTTGGCAAACTTTTTCTATAAAGAACTAGATGTAAGTATTTTAGGCTTGAGGCTACGGAAAAAAATAAAAAATGAAATATGAGATATTATCACTGAGAGATACTGTACTTTCGACACAGTCAATTTCTAAACCAAATATACTTTTTCCTCTCAGAACAGACTTGGGGGCAAGACAGAAGGCAAAAGTGAACAGACTCAATGCCTAGCACAGTGCCTGATACATGGCAGACATATAATAAATAACTTTCTATTGAGTGAAATAATTCTGATTTCTGATATAATTCAATCATTCCCTAAAATCTCAGCCATTTGCCCCGATTCTTATGGACCTTTCATTTGAATGTGCAAATGAAGACAATTAATATTCCTTAATCTAAGTTATAGGGAATCAGTAACAATTTATGAAATAATTTCCATAGAACTATTTGGAGGAAAGAAAGATGTTATGTGCAGAAATATTATTTTTATAATGAATCATTCTATTAACAAAAATGGCCCTAGGGGGCCATACATGTGAGTTTGAAATAAATACATCTCTAACAAGAGGCAGGACCATAGGGAGGACTTTGTGACTTCGTCATAAGGTAATGTTGTTGTGTCCATCAATACAGTCTCACGTTAAAGCAGAGATTTTTATTTTTATTTAACCTTGAGTTTTTACTTCAGGGAATAAATGAGCTTCTGGAAATACATTAAAATTTTTGTGCATGTGCCTAGATTTTTAGAGAAAAGGCCACAGATTTCATCGGATTATCAAAAGGTTTTATTACTCCTTAAATGTTGATACTACAGTGATATTGTGTTGGTGTTGTTTACCTCTGATGAGGAAAAAGGAAAGGTGAAAGTTGCTGGTGTGTCATGATCAATACTAGGTTTTCCAGATGTCCTTGTCAGTATGGTGCTTTGTTAGAATCCCAAGATACCCACGTAGGGTCCCATAGTAATGCACCAGTTTCCTGCTGACATAGGTGTCTGAGTGTGCACACCCATCTGGAAGATTAACCACCAGTCCAGGCTGGCTGCAGTGACCAGCACGCAGGGAGAATTTAGGAAGGTAGATGCAGCCACACAATGTAGCAGTACAAAAAGGCCCACCAAGACTGTCATCACAAGCCCTGAGTTTCCCCGAAAATAAGACCTACCCATAAAATAAGTCCTAGCAGGATTTCTAAGCATTTGCGCAGTATAAGCCCTACCCCGAAAATAAGACCTAGTGATGGGCGTGGCTACGCAGAGTATCTGCACAACCCATGCATTTCGTCGCAGTGGTAGAGAAGATGAGCAGCCCTTCTCATTTGCCCCATCGTGACAGCTACTATCCCAGAGGTGACCGGAAAGGTGCGGGCAGCCCCACCAACAAGGTCGGCTCCCCCGTCAGGTCCCGGCCATCCTGTGCGGGCTGCAAGCTGAGGCTTTGAGGGGAAAATAACACCTCCCCTGAAAATAAGCCCTGGGGTGTCTTCTTGAGGAAAAATAAATATAAGACCCTGTCTTATTTTCAGGGAAACACAGTATCATTTTGCATCATTAGCACCTACCACAATGCCTGCCACACAGTGGGTGTTTAATACAAATTTATCTAAATGAGGATAAGCAGAATGATGAAACCAATTGCAATTATTCCTTGCATTCCTAAGATGATTAATAAGGTTGTTCCATTTCTATTATCTCCTGGGACATTCTATGTAGATGGAATCATGCATATTTGTCAATTAAAGGGCAATTTTTACCTTGTCCTGTTTGTTGTTGGTGGTGATGTTGGTATTGGGGGCATTGGTTAGTTTTATGCTGAGATAGCTAATCTGGATGTTTCTCTTGTGTGTGCGGGCCTGAGAGCATCCATGGAGATTATGGTTGTTGCCCTCGGGGAACTAGGTCCTGTGGAAAATGTATTAAATAGATCAGGGTGGGCTGGATTAGGTTTCACAGACAAGGTAGCCCACGAACTCGGCCTTAGCTTCAACTGGTTAGTGGGCTGCAGCCAAGCAGGGAGACATCACATATGGCCTGACAGCTGGAAAAGGAAGTGGGAGTTGGCCCAGTTCTACTCATTCTACTCTGAATTGGGCGCGGTGCTGTGGGTGTAGAATGCCGATGAGCAACGGGGAACCACTGAAAGTTCTTGAGCTGTTGAATATGGAAAATTTTAGGGAGGGTGTTACTTTAGTTTTTCTTTTTATTATTTGTTGTTGTGTGTGTGATTTTTAAAAATAGAGCGATCTAACAGTGTGTACAGATGTAAAGCGAAAAGAGGCAGAAGCTAGTGGTAGTTGTCCTTGTGTAAAGTGATGGGCAACAAGCTCTGGGAGGTGGCAGTGAAGCCAGAGACCGACCAGGTAAGTCATTGCAAAGTAAGACAATTTGGAGACTAAATGTAAGAGACTTGGAAGCTACAGAAATCAGAGATGACTTCCCACCTGGAACATTAGACACTAATATTGATAGTGATATTTTGAATTGTTGCCCAGTCCTATACATTTTATAATACAGTGTCTTAATGAGCCTCCTTGGACTTACCACTTTTTGTTTAGCTTTCTGGTTTTTGTGACTGTACCTTTTCCCATCTATTAACATAGAAGCCATCAACAGCCATGGAGCAAAATTGATTTATGTATCTCTCTTCTAACAGCACAAAAACATTTGTCAAGTGAATGAATAAAATTTGGTGAGGTGTCTAGGGCATTTGTTTCATGAGAAATTTGAAACCCAGAAGAAGAACTTTGAGCCTTGCCAGAATTTACTGAGCTGGTGAGTGGCAAAAAGCAAGGTGAAACCAGAATTCATGTCTTTTTTTGTTTTTGTTTTTGATCATTCAAGGATACCACCGTGAAACCAACAGCTGCAATAGAAAAGTCTGAATTGGCAAAGAAATGCCAGGAAATCGGGGAATAAATAGAGACTGCTCTCCACTAAGAAGGCTACTATTAAATGATCCAGAATTCAAGAATGATTTTGACCTTTTAGCCTTACAAGTTCAGTGTTTCCAGAAGGCTCTGTGTTGCGGGGAGGAGATGCGGTGATAAGGGTGACCCTGATAAGACTACTCTCTCGTAGTTCCTTCCACTGACTCACACCCTTGACTGTCTGCCCACTCTCCACCCGCTGGGACAAGAGGGCCCACTAGAAACGGAGCCTGGGCTCAGCTGGCCAGGGGCTTCTCACTTGAAATCATGAAAGCCTGGCTCACCTTCCCTTTCACAAAGCCTTAGTAACTGATGACTCACGGTTTCCCCAGTGGCAAGTGCCCAAGGATGATGAAGAGAGATTGCTATAAGGCTTTGGAGAAAGAATGTGGTGTGGAGAGGGGCGGGCATCTGTGTTATGGCCAAGAATTTCATCATTAGGCAGTGGCATATGGGCCCCCATTTGGATCCTGTTGACAAGAAGACCCTATAACTAACGCTTGCCATGCTAATTCAAGGGACAGAAGATGGAATGAAATGACGTACCCACCTAATGCCATGCAATACTGAGAAAGACTCAATTGAAATTAAATCTCAACCAAGTTTTTAAAAATATAAATAACATCTGCCCTTTCATTCACGGCTCCAGACCAACTTATATGACTGTTCATCCAGGCTACCAGGTTACTCACACATATATTATAAAATATCTTATTTCAGAGGCAGTATATCTTCAAAGTTTGATGCTATTGTGTCTGTCTCTCACCTTCTAGGCAGGCTGAAAAATACAGCATGGGTTCTTAAGGTAGGCAAATCTAGGTCTGGATCGTGGCTCTCTCACTGTTACTTGTACGACTTTGGATCAGAAACATTGTCTCTTTAAGCCTCATTTGACTTACCCATAAAATGGGTGTTATATAAAATAATAACAAAAATATTAATAGAAACCACCAATTATCTTCCTGGCAGTGTTCTAATTGGTATGATAGACATAATTTTATTTAAATTATACAACCTCATGAGTTAGGTAGTATTAACACCTCTATTTTTACCAATGAAGAAACTGAAACTCAGAGAAATTAACTTGTCCAAGGAAACAAAATTGGCAAGTTGAGAAGCTGGGATTCAATCCAGTAAAGACTTGTTTTGAGAATTACATGATATGTAAAGCAGACATATTAATATCTTAGCTGCTCAATAAAGTTGCATCGTTTTACCCTCTTGGGAGGTGAAATGTGACTGTCATTTATGAGACACATGAATTGGAGAAGATCAAGGGACATTTTAGATGCTCCATAACAAGACACTGAATGACACTCAGACTGCATTTCCTGCGCATACACATCGCGTGTATCTTTCTTCTCTAACTCTGTAGCCAAATCCGCCCCCCCCCAATCTCCATAGTCTCCTCAGTAGTCTTCGCCTGCCCCTTTTTGGATTAGACAACTAGCATAGAAACAATCACTGCCTGCCACTTCCACGATTTCCCTGCTCCTGGTTTTTCAACACTTTCCACACAACCCTGCCTGCTGCTTCTGAATTTCAATGCCATGGAATCCAATAATAACAGTAATAATAGTAATGGCTCCATTTCAGTGAGAGTTTACTGCATGCCAGAGACTTGCACCACTGTTTATCCGTTTTACCCCACGGAAGCCTCAATACAACACTCTGGTTGGGGAATGTGCTGACATTATTCCTTTGCAAAGAAGACACTGAGGCTCAGAAAGTTAAGGAAGTTGTTTGTGTCACACAGTCCATAACTAGTAGAGCCTAGATCTCAACTCATGTCATTTAATGCCAAAGCCCAAGCTCATAACCAAAGAAAGTTTCTCAATTTACAGATGGTCAAAGTTAAGGCAGAAAGGGGCAGAGACGTGCCCAGTCATATAGCAAGTTAGTAAGGATGCTGTGGAAATACATTTTCTGACATCTTTTGAACATGCTCTATTGCATCCTAGCAACTCTCACTGTGTCCATTCTACCTCCACAGCCCGGTCCCCTCTCCCTTCCCTCCATGCTGTCTCAGTAAATGCCATTATTGGTGAAATGGTGGTCAGTGTCCTCTAGTAGCATGCAATGTCAAGTAACGGACATGACTTCAGTCTGATTCATCGCAGCATTCTATAAATACAAAACTTTAAGCTCAAGTTCTTTTTCAACAGAATGAACCAAAAAGAAAGTAAAACTTACTATAAATCAGGGAAATAATAGTATTTTGAAACTCTAATTCTTTTGCTACTTACAAGAAATATGATAAGCATCTTGATTTTATTCAAAACTGTCACAGAAAGATTTTCCTCTTATCAGAAGGCTGCAGCTTTTTCAGTGGGTGGAGTATTAGTGGCAGAGCTGCAGTGAGATTTGGGGCTGAAAGAGTCCAGTGGGATGGTGCAGTGGAGACGCTGTTAAAAATGAAAAGCACTGAATTCTTCTAAACAAGTGAATTCAATGAATTTACTGGATAGGTGCAATGCACAAAAGTCTGTGTTGAGCACTAGAAAAAAAAAAAAAAAAGATGAGCAATAAGAATTGGTGACCATTCTAAAGGAACTTGAAATCTGGTAGGGGAGCTGAGAAAGGGCATAATTAATGAACCATGCTGAAAAACACATCAAAATGTCATCGGAGAAGAGCACATAATGTGTTTGGGGTTTGAAATAGGTCAAAAACCTCATGCTGTCCTGGAGGCTGAAAAAGACTTCAAGTAGTAGGTGGTATTTGAAATGTACCACATAAGAGATGCCGGAGAAAGCCTGCCCCATGGGAAGAACAGCAGGACCAGTAGCCAGAATGGGAAAATGTAAAGAGAAAGTGAGTGGAGCACAGAGCACATTGTTTGCTTTGCAGAGATAAAGAGGAAAAACTGGAAGTAGACTTAGAAAAATTATTGGTAGACAATGAAGAGTCCTCCAGCGATTTTGATCTAGGAAATGGCATGCTCAAAGTTGTGTTTTACAGATGCATGCCCCAGACCAGATGAAAGATAAAGTCAATTGAAGAAGGATGATGTCACTAAGGATACAGATAAGGAAATTCATGAGAAAACCTACTGATTCCATGACCAGATTGATTTCCCCTTATTTCTGATAAAATGAATAGTTTTAATAGAAAACCACTTTCTGGCTGGCCAAGAATCGGTCCTTCCTTCCAGTTAGATGTTATTTGGAATTAGCTAAGCTAAAATCAATGAAGAACTACTGCATAAATACATCTTTGTTTACAGACAGCCAACACACCATGGAGAAAGAGGGGCGGCAAAGGGGAGAAGAGGATCTATCCATGTCAAGGGTGGTTATTGCTGCTAAGAAAACAGGCCCCAGGTAGATCAAGTCCCCTCGGTAAATAATGTGGGGGGAAAGGCTCGCCTTGGCAGGGCCTGGGCTGCATTCCCAGCTCCAAATAATCTCTGTGTCCTTGGACAAATTCCAGGTTAACTTCTCTGATGTTTGGCTTGGTTGCTTTATCCATATGATGGGAAAATGATACTGACCTTGCAGTGTTAAATAAGGTAACTCATGAGGCCAGGCACAGTGGCTCACACCTGTAATCCTAGCACTCTGGGAGCCTGAGGCGGGAGGATCGCTGGAGGTCAGGAGTTCGTGACCAGCCCGAGCAAGAGCGAGACCCCGTCTCTACTAAAAGTAGGAAGAAATTAGCTGGACAACTGAAAATATGTAGAAAAAAATTAGCTGGGCATGGTGGCGCATGCCTATAGTCCCAGCTACTCGAGAGGCTGAGGCAGGAGGATCGCTTGAGCCCAGGAGTTTGAGGCTGCAGTGAGCTATGATGATGCCACGGCACTCTAGCCTGGGAGACAGAGTGAGACTCTGTCCCCCCAAAAATGTATAAATAAGGTAACTCATGTAAATGCTTCTCACTGGGGTTGGCACATAGTCTGTAACTGGTGAATGGTATCTCATGCTATGGAATCATTATCAGTCTTTACTTACTTCTCTGATCCCATTTCCTACCACTCTTCCCACATGCACTGAGCTCATTCCTGTCCCAGCACACGTGTATTAATATTTGCCATTCCCTTTGTCTGACTCAATATTCCTCCAGATCAAGCATTCTTGTCCCTGGTCACAGAGATCACCTTCCCCTTTAAGCCTTTTCTAATAACCGCAGCTAACACACTCCCTTGCCTGTTTCTATGTTTTATGGTCTTTATAGCACACGTCAGTATCTAAACTTGTCTAATTCGTGTGTGTGTGTGTGTGTGTGTGTGTGTGTGTGTATATATATCTCCTTGTTCATTTTCTGGTTCCGAAAAAGAGAGATCAGAGAACTTTTAAGTACTCTTTATTAATAGACCTGTGGCAACAGACCCAGCTTATAGTGGGTGTTCAAAAAACATCTGTTTCTCTGAATGCTGTAGTGCTACTGAGAGAATTAAACCATTTAACAAACAGAAACCACCTAGCAAACAGTAAGTGCCAAATCAATGCTAGTTTATCTCCCTTGGATGAGTCTGGAGATGGTTGCTCCAAAGTGAAAACAGGCAATTTGGAAAGAAAGCAAGAAAGGAGACAGTCTCCCAAGGCTAGGTTAGTCTGGAAACTGTTTCTACAGGAGGTCTCTGGGGTCTAGTACTCTGCCTGGACAGAGCAGGTACTTCCCAGCTGGTGAAGCCTTCAATTTTCATTCTAGGTCGTCTCTGGGGTCTAGTACTCTGCCTGGACAGAGCAGATACTTCCCAGCTGGTGAAGCCTCCAATTTTCATTCTAGGAGGAAGAGATTTTCTAAGTGGGAGATATGATTCTGAGGAAAGGGTTGTCACCTCAAAAATGAGTTTACATGAGTATTATGAACACTGCTTCAGATAAACTAGGAGTAGGGGAAAAAACAAGCACCACCACAGGCCTTTAGAGGATATTCCCTGTCCAGCTATTTAGGGCTTTAGGATCTCAAGAAAGTTCCTCCCAGGACATGAATTGTAATGAGCAGAGATGGGGGAATCCAGACATACTGACTCCCCATCCTATTTGAACTTTTTATACACAAGGATTCCAAGTAAATTTGTGTATGAAAAAAGGATTCTGATTTGAAAACCTAATCCTTGTCCACTGCATTTTATATATGAGAAGACACAGAGCCCAAGAGTTAAACAGAGGACCTGGGACTAGTTCTCTTCTCCCTGTTAGTGGGGGTCTTCTCATTGCCACACTCTCAGAAGAGATGAGACCTGGACTTCAGCGACACATAATCTGGGCCTAAGAGAACTGGACTCCAGGCTCCGGGTGGTTCATAACACTAAACAAATTTAAAAAGGTTTCAGCAGAGAGGGACATGCTTAATAATCTCAATCCAAGTCCTCTGGACATATACTGTCATGCTGCCTTGAATTGGTCCTCATGATTCATGCCCTGAGAGTGGCTGGAGAGATCCCCATCCTCTGCTTACGGGGTGACCATGTCAGAGAGATCTGTCCTGGTGCTTGAGGCCTGGAGGAGGGTGGCAGACAGGCAGACAGACAAAATCACATTATCTAGGGGCCCTGGGCTTCTCGCTTTCCTTTGAGGAGAGCCTGATACTGGAGACAGAAAATTCTCCAGCTTCAAACAACCATAGCTTTGGGGAATGCCCAGGGCTCCTGGAGGTAACAGAGAAGCTCCACAGAACCGAGGCATGGGGGCTGACTTTGGCATCGTTTTTATTGTATATTCAAAATCCAGTTATTAGTTTTAGGACTTAAGATTTTCCTTAATATATAATTTATATAAACATGTACAGAATGCACTCACTCAAACATATGTGTAAATTATCAATGTTTATCAATAAATAGAATTTATCAATTTAAAAAATCTAAAAAGACTGTTTTTTCCATAACACATTCCTGGGAACTGCATTAAAAAATAGATAATCATAAAGCCAAAGGTGCTTTCAATGGAAACAAAGTTAGAATTGGGAGTCCGGGTACCTTCAAAGCATTAACTTCAAATAAATCATAGATATAACTAATAATCTCATAAAACCAAAGATACAGCCATCATTATAATTTATAGTCCTTTGAAATTATAAAATGAGGTTCCATGTTCTATAAAATGGGCACATATGTACTTTATATGTTGATTACACAAGGGGACTAAGTGCATTATAAACTGTGTAAGAGGTCCCATTTGTGATTCTACTTTATTAAAAATGTAAACAAAATAAAGGTGTTAGCTAAAATAACATTAAGCCATAATTAGCAATCATTTATATAGACCGTCAGGACAAATCTCAGAAGTTATCTGGTTCAGTATCTTAGTAGACTCTTTATGTAATATTCTTGTTAGCTGGTCATTTGTAGTCTGGTCCATGTTTGATTTTTTTCATAGAATTTATATATATTGAATTTGAAATACTGGGATGATTTCAAAGGCTCCAGTATTTTTTCTCCTAATACATTATTTTTCATGGCAGATAGGCATTTGAATTTATTCCATGTCTTTGAAGTTATATGGAAAATGAGGTTCATTCTCACCAAAATTAGCCTGTAGTCCCCACTCTCTCCATCCACTCCTTTACTTTGAGAACAATAAAATCCTCTTAAATGAAAGTATTTGCAATATATAAATTTGTATGTTGGACAATCTGGAATGACCAAATGAGGAGGGGTAGATTTGGAAGAATCAGTACCCAATGGGTGGTCCTAGGATCTTATTTTTCAACATAGAAAGTTCATCCTCTAAAATGGTTCACCTTTTGGTGAACAAATTCTTAGTCCTTGAATGCTCAGACGCATCCACAGTAATCCAAAATATCCAACATAATAATAAACATGTAGAATGGCATTTTGTGATTTACAGAATGTTTTCACAAAAATTATCTTATTTGTCTTCACAACAGCTTTGTGAAGTAGGGAGGAGAGATTGTCTCCGAGGCCAGAGACATTTAGCCATTAGTTCAATTCACCCAGTAAGTTAGTAACTGACTCAGCACATGTGTTACGTCTACACTGTTCCCCTCCTCACCCATGTGCTCACGGAGGCAGGGGGTAGAGTGTACCAGCAGCATAACAGATTGACCCAATCTCATCACTGGGTCCAGAGTCCAGAGCTGTCCGAGGCTTCCGAAGCTTGCTGCTCCCTTGTTTGCATTAGAAAAGACCATCCTCAAAATGGGACTTGACTCCTAATGGTAGTGGCTGAGCCTAGAGAAGGCAGGGGAACAATGACTTGAAATATCAAAGGGGATGGCTCTAGCCACAGAGTCAGGGTGTAAGTTACAACTTAAATAAACTTTCTTCATATTTGACAAGAATGGGTTGCCAGTCAATTCTGCTCCACTGATCAGCGTGAGTCCCAGCCGAGACAAGGAGCATTTCAGCATGGCGAGGTATTTCTCAATTCAGCAGGCATGCCTGACATTCAGGCATTCAGCAGTTCTAAATAACATTTCTCTTTCAGAGGCTATTTCCTTTCCCTAGGCATGACTTTCTCCCCAACAAAATTAAGCCTCCATCAGACACAGAATTTTTTCTTTTCTTTTTTTTTGTATCTGGACACTTTGGGTAATCTTCTCTTCCTTATTCCAAAATCTCTTTCCTGTTGGGTTTGATTCCAGAACTAAAGTAAACAACAATGGGAATAACTGACACATCATAAGTAACAAGAAAAAAAGCATGATAAATAGTCCTGAGATGCTATCAAACCACAGCCAAGATCAAAGTTAGAACTTCACATGGCTCCGGGAAGTGGCATTTACCTCCCTGGGAACTTTGCTCTGGGGTAGCTGGCAAGAGCCATGGACTCAGCTTTGAATGAAAAGACATCCATGTTAATCTAGAGGGCAAAGCCGGCAAGGTGAGGGTCTAGAATGCCCGGATGAGAAGGGTGGTTCCTTTGAAACAGAGCCAAAAGGCAGGCAGGCCACGGCTTTTCGAGGTAGCAGACAGCTATAGCAGCATCCTGTGGTCCTAGAAATAAAAATAAATCTTAGAGATCCCCTAGTCCAAATTTGAGTCAAGAGAAGCAGAAAGGGAGGTCCAGAGATGAAAGGGCATTGTTCAAGATTCACAGCTGATTAGGAGCAGAGCCAGGGTTGGACCTTGGGTCTCTGACTTCAAGTCAAGCATTGCTTTTCCATCCCCACCACGGCTGGGTCCTGCCTCCTCCACCCGGGGGATTGCAGGGATCCACTGACCAGTCCACACAACGTGAACAGTTCTCTCCTTGGGGAGCAACAAGGCCAGACTGTAGAGTTTTCAGCTGGTACCGTGGTCTTCACCGCGAGCTTGTGGAAAAGATTCTAAAAACTGTAATAAACCCCTACCACGCTGCCAGCCCTGCCCAAGCCTCTCTAGGAGAAGATATCTGGTTCTAGCCTGGCAGGACAGTGAGCATCTCAGAGCAGCCAGGCCTGCAGCCCGGGCACTGGGGAGAAGCTGCCTGTCTTCGGCTTCCCTCTAGGGTTGCTGTGGAGACCATTCTCCTCCGACAGATGTCTGCCCCGTGTCTTCCACGGAAAGTAAATGGAGCGTGTCCTGAAGAGCAGGACGGGCACTGCACAGGAGGAAGAGCGAGTGGGAGTCTGGGACGGACAGGGGCTGGCCCAGAGGCGGCACGTCTGGACCCAGACACAGGGAGGAGAGCGTGCCAGCGTCCGGCACAGGACGGGATGAAGAAGAGACTGGGGTGGCGTGAACAAGGCTGTGACGGACGCAACCGAGCAAGGAACACGAGCTCTTGGGACAAACTCTGACCAAGACGGGAGCGGGGAGGATGTGATTTGACAAGGTCTGCCAGCAGACACAGCACAGAAGGCGCATCTGGAGACATCTAGGACCGAGATGGGACACCGCAAGCGGTCGTGTTTGCAACACAAGAGAGAGACAGACCAGGCACAGTAAGGAGGACACGTCAGGGACACCAGAGACTGGGAGACAAGAGACTCCAGGAAGAGGGAAACGGAGAGGGAACTGGAACGAGGAGGCCGTTCTGTCCCCCCCGACTCCCTCGAGCGCCACCTGCTGGAATCTCGGCGGCAAAGCCCAGGGTGCACGGGGGCCTGCACAGGCGGACGGAAGGCCTCGGGCGAGGAGAATACCGGGTGCAGTCACGCACGGGCAGCTGCTCAGGACCTGGCCCTCTCTCGGAGGCAAGGCTGTCTTCTGGGTCAGTGTCCCAGGGGCCTAAGTGTCACTGGGCTGAGCAGCCACCAAGTGAGCAGTTGCTGGGGGGTGGCACTGACTCTCCCATTGGCCACCACACTCCACTGCATCCCTAGAGAGAGGAGAAGATCACAGAACCTCAGAGTTGGAAGGGATGTCATGGATCATCTCATGAAAGAGCCCACCCAGCGCAGGAACCCTCCTGTGCCGTGCAGAGGGTGGTTGCTTGGCCTCTGCTTGGGAATATCCAGTGACAGACCAGCCCATATTCATTTTGTTCAGCCAAAATCTGCCTCCCTACAACCTCTACCCAAGGAGACTACGGTGCTGGCCAAACCCACTCATAATTCTGCACTCTAATAATAATATCCCCCAAGTTTTCTCTTCTCCAGGGTACGCATTCCTGTCTTCCTTAATAGTTCATTATTATATTACGGTTTCCAGATTATTTTCCATCACAAGCACTGTCCTCTGAACACAATTCATAGTGTGATGATCTCTCTTGAATTATGGTACCAGGAAAGAGCACAAACCTTCACAGTGAGCCTGACTTATATCACGTGCTTTTCATCATCAATTTAGTTTACTTATATAAATGTGGTCAAATTCATTTCATTCTAACAATGGTAATAAACTGTTGGCTTATGTTGAATTTGTTGCCAACTTTTATCTTTTTTGACACAATAGCTGTTTGATTCCTGAGGTTCCTTCTTACATTGGTGCAGTTGACTTTATTCATTTATTCATTTATTTGAGTGAAAATATGGTCCATTACATTTGTCTCAGTTAAACTTTATTTTATCGGTTCGGTATCATTTTAGTCTGTTGAGATCATTCAAAATCAAAACAATTTCAATATTCAAGATATGATTATTTAGCAACTACTTAAACTAGACTTTAAGGATTTTTCAGGCACACAGGACGATCAAATAATCTACAGTGCTACTTAGATCTTTCGGTTTAGCATCATCTGCCTTTCAGGTTTTCAGTCAAGGTAGAAAGTATTGAGCAAGATAGGGCTAAAAGAGGACATCATGATACAGCAAGACAGGCTTCCTTACAGTCAAATACTTAACACTCACTGTGCCTGAGAAGGGATCCACCCTGGTGGGCTTTGTCCAATGCCTTGCTAAAATGCCTCTGCCAAACAGAAAATCTGTCCTAGCAGACAACGAAATTATTAGGCACGAGTTATTTTTTTTGATGGAACAACACTGACTCTTGCTCACAAATTATTTGTGTTAAGTGTCTTAGAATGTTGGTAAGGTTTATTTCAATCTATGGTCTATAGTTTCTAGAGTCTAGCTTTATGGTCTTTTTGAAGGATTGGGGCAATATCTACTGGTCTCTAAACTTCCACCTATTCCCCAGTGCTAAATGAGCACCGTTCAGAGGTATTAGCAACCAATTTCTTTAGGTCCCTTTTGGCTCAGAGGCAGTTAAATACTTTCCATCAGTCGTGGACAGCAACTTTCTCCCTATAATGTTCTCTTCTTTCCAGTTGGAAGTCTATTCTTATTGCAGCAGAATATGCAAGATTTCTTCCCTAAATAATGAGATCTAACTATTTCTGGGTTTGTTACTTGCTCTGAACATAGCTTTTGATTCATCCTTGGTTATACATTCCTTCTTCCAGATTTTCCACAAGTCATTTTAAAGTGTAAGCTCTCTAGATAACTCAAGATGTGCCCTCATGTTTTTAAATGCTCACTTACATTTTTATCTGTCTTAATTATTTAATATATCTATTAAGAGAGAAAAAGAATAAATAGAAGAAAGAATGAAAAGGAGAGAAGAAAGGAAGGGAGGGAGGAGGAAGAAAAGAAGGAAAGAAGAATTTCTCATCTCTCACTGACCAAATTCCCTTTGTATCATATTTGTTATTATTGTCTTTATTAGCAACAATGAAAACAGCCACCCATTAGTGCAGCACTGGGATAACATGCTTTATAAGCATTCATTTATGCATGTATTTTATACCCATTTAACAGACAAGGTAACTGAGTTTCAGAGAGTTTAAATGATTTACCCAAGTGTATACAGTTAATAAATGGCAGGGTCAGGCCTTATGTTTAAGTCATTTTTGATACCAGAATCTGTGCTTTCAATTGTTCTGCTATATTGTCACTTATCACCTTGAGAACTACCACTAAGTCCAGTGTTCAGGTCTTGCTGTCTCTAGCATTTCCTTGTCCCACTGTGGCAGACTCCAGAGTGAAATGAGTACGTACAGGGTCCATATTACATCTGCTCCACCTAATGGAACCCTGCAGTGCGATACAGCTTCCCCTTTTATTGCAACACAGTGTGGCCAGGATGTTAACGCAAGACCCTTTCCTGCTGAGCCCTCCTGCCCACTAAAGGAGAGTCACTGCCAGATGGAATCTTGTATTTTCTGTGATATAGAAATGGAAAGACCATGTGGAAATGAGAAAAAGAACCTGCAAAGGCAGGAGGAAAGTAGACAGGAAATGGAGAGAGTGGCTGGGTGAATAAACGTAATAAAGAATGACGAGCAAGGATGGAAGACAGAGCAGGAAGATCAGGGCTGAAGAAAGCCACAAAGTTGAGTGTGTGAAAGGCTCCAGGGCAACTGGAGAGAGAGGAAGAGGAAGAGGAACACTTCTTTGAGAAGTGTTTCCCGAGAGTTATATCGGCTTCCTTGCACAATTCTTCTAGAAATGCAAGTAAAGACTGAAAAATACTCTCTGATTGATATTTGATGCCTGGTGCCACTCCTCTTTATTCAGGCTGCATCGTTATAGCCCTGGCCAAAGAAGCTTTGAAGAAAGGACAATGGCCCAGCCTGTAACTCCATGGAGGGTTCACAACCACCGTCCTCTCAGCAGAGCATATGGGGGCTTGAGAATAATGACAGGGTGATCTTATGTCCAGGTTGGCCCATCACAGTCTCAGTTTACACTCTTGCACTGACATAACTGTTCACAAAATTGCACTGCCATAATTGTTCGCTAAAGGAAGTTTAGGGTCATCTTTCTTTTAGGTCTTCATTCAAGGTAAAAAGTAAAAACTTATGGTGCATGATACTGCACCCCAAGAGACCTCCTTCTGATGCAACAGATCATGTTCAGTGCACATGGCTTTGACACTCAGGGAGCCCCTTTCTCTCCCAGCTACAAGGTCACCCTACTAACTCAGCAAAGAAATCAGCAGAGTGTAGCAATGTCAGGAGTAAACCAGAAGACAGGTACTTGGGTTCTAATGCCTTTTGAGCCTCCAGTGGAGCGACTCTGGATGGCTTACTGTCTTTCCTGTGCCTCACTTTCCTCATTTGTTAAACGAGGGGGAGGATAATCTGTTAGATCCTTTGCAGCTCTGACATTCTGATTCTATGAGTAGCAGGGATGGTGGGTGACAGATACAGGCCTTCTGACTGGGCACCAGCTGTGTGTGGGACTGTTCTCCAAAGCTGTGGGTAATTGCTTCACATTTGGCTTTTAATATTCTATTGTTAGTATCTGATACTTTATATTCTGTGTGGAGGGAAGAGGTTTCACTGGAAACACAGGGAGGGTAATTTTTGGGTTTGTATTAAGGAATCTAAAAGACCTCAATTTCTGAATCTGTGAAATTACATTGCAAAGCTGTTAAACATATCTGTGTAGGATAGGCTAGGGTGGGGATGAGATGCCACAACTTAAAATGCAGCGAGATCACAACTGTCTCTCCTCAAACATATGCTTGATCAGAAACATTGGCAGAGCCACTGAAAATCCCTGATGCAAAACATCATTAAAAAAGAATCTGTCTCCAATATTTCAACAGATGAGTTTTTAAAATGTAGTTTCTTGCTTTAAGAGTTTTGGTAGAATCCTTTGCAATTTACAAAGCATTTTCATATCTTTTTTCACATTTAATCTTCAACACAAATATGTAAAGAAAGAAGGCATGGAGTATTACTTCCATTTTAGAGGAGGAGGGAAATGCAATGTATGGACATGAATTGATTGATGGGTAATGACAGATTCAATGCCATAAATCAGGCATTCTGCCTCCCCGACCAGAAATTGTATCCACTGGGAAACACAGAAATCATTTGTGTCGTGGGGAAAGAGTTTTATGATGAAGTTTGATATTAATAGCTAGTGAAACAGACTTACAAGTACTTGGTTCTAGGAGGAGGAAGAGGATGGGGAGAAAGAGGAGAAACATCACTAGCTAAGTCATCTTTCTCAAAGGTCCAAAGACTATGTGCATGAGAATTATATCAGGTACCTGTAACAAATACGAATTCCCAGGAGCCACGTCAGACCTCTGATGGGAGTGGGGCAGGAGTGCAGAAATCTGCATATTATAAAACTACTCTCGGCTGACTGCTATGCACATAGGAGTATACGTCCCTGAGCAAGTGGGATCCAGCTATGCTATGCATACTTGAGGGAGAGCTTAGAGATAGAGACTCAGGGGGCCATAGAGAGAAAGTACAGGTGAGTCAGAAGGACCAGAGCTGGAAGTATGGGGCATTCAGTGATGCTCCAAAAGGGATAGGCATGGGGACAATGAAATGAGATACAAAACATCCATTTCAGCAAAATGGATGAGGGGGTATTTATTGGTTTTTATGACATTGAAGATAAAGAGATGAGGAAAGACTTAATAATAAGTCATGAAAATGAGAAGGCAAAAAAGGTAAGGAGATGTACACAAAGCCATATTTTTTAAGTGTTTTCTTCATGTGATGAGAAATAGAATGCTTGCACACCATTAGCTGATAAAAACCGAGTGGCCTATAAACAGTGAGCACATGGATTAGTAAGAAGTTATCAGCAAGTTTCAAAGTCAATTTCTTCATCTGTCTTTAGATTTTCTATCAAACAGAATAGAAAATCTGATGCTAGAAGAACAAGTGTTTCACAAACATGGGATATATTCTGCAAGTGACACACCAGGCAGTAGGCACAGCATTAAATAATTCGAACCACAGCAAGGGAATTCAAATTATTTTCTCTCACTCTGCTTATTTTAAAGAGAAAGACTCAGTTGGGTCCCACTCTGGCTTTAACAAGTTTCTAATACCTAACAAATGGAGAGCAGGCCTTAGTCTCAGAGCCTCTGGCAAGTAATACAATCAAGTTAAGTTTTAATAACTTTTGTTTTCAATGCATTTATTTTTAAAATAATCTTATTCTCTATATAGTTTTTCATTTAAGGTCATAATACAGAGTTTCCTTTACAAATATGTTTATTTAGCTTAAAATGTATTTAAAGACAAATAGTAAATAAATACTAGCATAAGTAGAATGCTGATATGGTAAAAAATTGTGAAAGTAGAGTGCTTTAGACAGATTGCAAAACTGAATTGCAAAGAGCCCAGTGTATTGGCAAGGCCATAAAACAAGGCATCCAAAGAGCAGAAGCTCTGGGATCTCAGGCTAGCACTCTTTCTACTATTTTGGGCTACTTGCAGAAAGGACCCCAGATAGCTCAATTTGCACAGTTGGACAAAATGTATTCCCAGGGGCTCTTAATTCCATCACCAGCCTCAGATATGTCCATGTTCTCATATGCCAAAGTGCAAGATCAAATCAGGTGTGGCTGATTCTAATCCCAATGAACTTCTTTCCCTATGTCTCAATATGCACCTATAACTAAGAGGTCAAACCAATATCCATGCAAGATTTTTTCCATTGTCTGGCACAGTTCCTAAGTGACAAATAAAATAAATGAAACTCTGAGTCTTTGGGGGTCAGACTGTCTGCCTGCCTTTTCTGCAGCATTCCAATATAAAAGAACCTAAAAATATCTAGGAGAAAATGCCTTAAAAGTATGAATTCTAGTAAAAACAGCCAACGTTTACTGAGTGTTTAGTATATGCCATTCCTATGCTAAGCAAATCGTGAATTGTCTTATACAAACTTCACAATAATCTTATCACATAGGTTTTATTATTTGCAGGCCCCAGCTGAGTGGAATGAAGTCTAGTAACTTTCCCCAGGTGGAACATCTAGAGAGTGGTAGAGCCAGGATCTGAACTCAGAGCTTCACTGAACCAGCGTCACTAAATGTGCACCCACAACCCTCAAACCCTAGACAGTGCTCTTGAGAAGCTACCCAGGTAAGTGAGGGTTTGTCAGATGCATAAAGAATACTGAAGATACTGTGGGATGAGGTGAACTTCCAAGAGAAGGAAAAGCTGGTGGTAGGAAAGCCCAGAGGAGAAAGAGATTAATCATTGTTCAGGGATTGGGAGTTGGTTCAGAAAAGTTTAGAGAGCTCACGCTGGAACCGTGCCTAGAGGAATAAGTAGGATTGTCCCAGGCCAGAAAGCGAGAAAGAGAATTTGAGGCAGCAGAAATGACCCAGAGGCAGGAGAATTCACTCTTTATTTGGGGAAAGCTGACCAATCTTGTATGCTTATTGCATAAAGAGTTAGATGCAGGGAGCTGCGATACAGAGGAAAAAGTTGAAGGAAATGGACTAGAAAACCAGTTTGGGTTTGGCCAAGAAAGGCTTTATATGCTCTTCTCTATCTGCCCACTGCAAGTCCCACCATACCACTCAAGGTTATTCTATTATAACCCAACCCAGCTGGCATCTGCAGCTCAAAATCCCACGTATCTGAATGGCCTTTCCATCTTTCTGAGTGAAACACGTGAAACAGCTTTTCTCCATGGTTATATTATACACAAAGTCTCAAAAGAAAACCAGAGGCAGAAAAAAGAAATTATAATTTGCAACCCTGTCAAGGAAAGAGCACGCTAAAGTCGAAGTATGTGAAATATGTGAATAGCCTTGAGTTCAATTATAGAGCCCACCCTTTTCGAAAGTCGTGGAAAAACGAGATTGAATGCAGAAATTGCCCAGGTTGGTCTGATTAGTGTGTGTGTGTGTGTGTGTGTGTGTGTGTGTGTCTTCTAAGAGCAGGGGGCTTGGACCATCAAAAAGAAGAGGGAAAATAAAAGTCCCACTGCGTGCTCCTCAATGGCAGGGATCTTGCCCGTCTAGATCTCTGCCGTACCCCCCACTGCCTAGGACAGTGCCTGGCCCCTATTAGGCATGTAATAAAAAGACATGAGTGAATGGATGGCTCAATTAATAAGTGAGAAGCTGGCCTAGGAGTTCTGAGATCTGGGTTCAGGTTTTTGTTCCTCTACTGATATGGCTTCATTACTTTAGCAAACTTCTTACATTCTCCAAGCCTCTATTTTCTTTTCTGTAAAATCTCAGCAATGTATTTCATGTTACTTTTAACAAGACTTTAACAAATAACCTCATGGAGTATTCATAGGAGACATTAGAGGGATGGGGCAATGGCCATGATTCTGTGTATACATATCCCCACACCAAAACCTATTTTGATCAAAGCAGTTCTACTTTTATTGTTCACAATTCCAAGTAAGATTCCATTTGAACAAAAGATTCATACACCTGAAAAAAATACTTGAAAACCACTGGATTGCTCAAGCTCTGATAACACTTTCAGTTAATAAGATTCTAAGCTTTTATGCTGCTAAGATATGGGGAAGTAAAATTTGATCAAACTTTGCAACAACTAGGGCTGTTCACAGAATCAAGTGCCTTGCCTTGGATAATAATGTGCTATCCCTCACTGGGAACAGAGATAGACAGATACCTACCAGATAAGTTGTAGAAGACATCACTGTATTCATTGGGATATTTGACCAGATCATTTCTGAAGCCCTCTTCATGTCTAAGAACCAGCATTTCTGCTTTCTTACAAGAGTTTTGAGTTAACTAGCAAGGGCCATAGTTTAGTGATTAATGGCAAAGGGCTTTGAAATCAAATGGACATATGTTACAATTCTGGCCCTACCACTCACCAGCTGTTGGACCTTGACCAAGGTCCAATCTCTCTGGGTCTCAGTTTCCCCATCAATAAAATAAGGATAACAATACCTGCTTTATAGAGTAGATTAAGGATTCAATAAGACGGCATATGCAACGTAATAGCTCAATGCCTGGCATATGAACTTGTGCACAGTAAATGGTAGCTGCTAAGGTGGGATGATGATGATGAAGATAGTGATGTGTGGACCAGGAAACCAAATTATCCCTGAAGCAACTAGTTATTATGTTTGATAATCATTCACATCCATACACACACATATATATATGTATATATACACATATGTCTATGTGTATATGTGTTAAATGTACACATGCACACACACAGCTATTCCTCAAATCAGAAACTCCAAGCAAGCAATGCCAGTTTACAAATGGAGGAGGCAATTCAGTGACACCAGCCAGCCAAGGAAATGAAAGCCTGAAAAGGATACAAGGAGCACAAGCAGATACCAAATATATTAGTTTGTCAGGTTTATCAAAATATGGATTCACTCATTTCTTTGAGAACAACAACAACAAAACACTCTCCAAGAGCAATTCTAACTGTGAAATTCTAAGAACCTTGTTAAAAACAACCTGAAATAGGCACGGGAATGAGAAAAGCCAATTGAGAAATCGTTTTGTGCAAAGCAGGTTCTTGGCTCTGTGGTTGAATGTAACCCGGAGCACACTCAGCCGTTTGTTTCTATAAGCAGAGCCACCTCCTCTCAGGTCTCCTGGCTCAGGGCTTGTTGATGACCTCACAGCATTTCCCGCCAGATGACAGCTTAGAACCCCCCTCATCACTCCTTTCCCCACAGCTTGCCTGTCTTTGTGGTTGAAATACTCTTCCTCCTCCTCCTGAAGGCACTGCGCAGGCGCTATCCTGCTCCTTTTCAAGAGGACCTTATGAAGATTTGGACACTAATCCGTTTCCTTTCAAACCCCATTTCCAATAATGGACCAGTTTTCCAGAATTAGGAGCCTTGTCCTACTAACACTAGTCCTGACTTTTTGCCTCATCAGATGATGACTATAATGAGAATACAATTTATTAATAACTTACTGTGTCCCAGGCTTTGTACGCACAGTATCTCACACAAACCTTACAATAGTCTTATGCGGCAAGGACCACCTGTGCTCCTATTTTGCACGGGAAGAAACTGAGGCACCAAGAGGTTAAATAACTTGCCCAGCATCACACAGCTTCAAAGTGGCAGGACTAGAAGTCAAACTGAGGCCTGTCAAATACCAGCTTCTAGGCTGTTAACCATAACACTAAACTCCTCCATGGGTACCCTTGTTTCTCCTAGATGGGGATTCTGCCTTGTTCTTTCCAGAACCTGAAATCTTGGTCCTGTCTCTATGTGAAAAAGAAAATATCACAAAAACCAGATTGAGGGGATGTCTCCTTAATTCCAGCCCAGAGCTCCTGCTCCTTGCAAATCCTTAAACAACAATTTCTTTCATATTACAGCTTCAAACAACATATATTTATTCTGATTGGTGGATATGACCAATATTTTCCTCAAATGCAATCTCAGGCATCAAACCAGCTGTGTACCACTGCACATTTACAGAGACATTTCTCCCTTAGAAATGTCTGAATTTTCTGCCAGCCACAGATTGCCAGAAGAATCACTAAAGAAAAATAGAATGGCCTCTGAAGTTGACAATACCACCTGTGACATCTCTTCTCATTGGTAATATTTCCAGAAGTTCTCCAGCTTCTACCAAACAAAATGTTATGCTGGCTGAAGTAGGATTTGCTCTCTCCTGTACTTAACTGCATTGTGGAAAGACATCTGTGATTCTGTAACTCACGGAATCACAAAGGAAGGGTCAGAGAACATCTCATTCAATCTCCTTACTCCTTACTCAGAAATGCTAATGACCAATGATTGCAGTGACTGATCGTCAATCAACACTTTCAAGTGCCTGTGGTCATCCTTCTAACTTTACTAAAAACTCGCTAGTATGGCAATCCACTCCATTTTGTGCTGAAATACATATTCTTATAACCTCAGTCTTTTGTATCCCATCTCTCTTCCTCAGACTATGCAGAAAAAGTCGAATTCCTCTTCCCTGTAATAGCCTTTTAGATATATAAAAGTAATGCTTAAGACCTGAATCTTCTTTGCTCTAAGCCCAGCATCCCCAATTCCTTCCACTGTTCTTTATACATCATGAATTATGCAGAGAAAATCATGGTATTTGCCCTCTTCTGTACATACTTTAGTTTATCAATTTCCAGTATAAGATGAAGCTGTTACCACTTCCATGTCCCGGCATCAATGCACTATGCACTAAACACACATTCACATGGGGGTATGGTTTTTCCAGTGGGTTTCTTAGTGTGCTTTGGAGGCGATTCCTTCCTGAACAGCTGCTCTGACTAAATTGGGAGGGCTGTGTCCTAGCCAAGTACATGCTGTAAGAGAACAAGCTCATAGAGCCTGCCTCTGGGAAAGGGCTTATCTGCAAGGTTACCGTGGGCACTCGAACCGCAGAAGTTCAGGACCCTTCCTCCCAGAAACAGCATCAGTCACTGTCTGCGGGACTTTTAAAAACAAATTTTATTGTCTTGAGAATAAAGGCAGATTAAAAGGAGTCATATGGTGCAAGGGCTGCGCCTCCCACCATTGTTGAAAGACCTCTCCTGCTGTCCCCTGGAAATGGCAAGCTCTACTGTAAAGCTCGCGGGACTGGTTTAAAGCAGGGTTTCGCAACCGTAGCACTATCTTGAAATTTGGGCCAAATACTCGCTGTAGGGGGCAGTCCTGTGCATTGCTGGATGTTTAGAAGCAGCCCTCACGTCTCCCCACCAGATACCAGTAGCATTTCCCGGTTGTGACGACCAAAATGTTTCCAGTTATTGCCAGATGTTCTCTGATAAGCAAAATCATTCCTAATTGGGAATTACCGGTTCGAACTCACACTCTCTCAGTAGTCTTGTCAGGTTTCAGTCTGAAAGTCGGTTCTTGGCATGCTCATGGCCGAATCATGACCAGACACACCGAAGTTAGGCAAGCACGAACATGAGGTTGGTTGAGGAGAGAAAGATAGGATTATAGGGCAAGAGCAAGATATAGGTTTACAGAGCATGGTACACACGCTACAGAAGACGGCTGGACCCACTGTCGCAGCAAAGGGATAGCAGAAGGAAGGGTGCAAAAAGGGGGTTGGCTATGGTCTGCGTCTTGTTTTATAGTGTCTGAGCCCTAGTAGTTCAGATGTTAGCATGGAACCACTTTGATTGGACAGTTGGGAGTCACATGACCTGAGCCTGAACTACGTAGGCAGGTTGTTCTAGATCAATTCCCAGACTCTATGGTACCTATGCTGCTTGGCCCGTGGGCTAGATAGTCCTCTGCATTCTTTTGCAGCTGGCTCACTAAGCTATAATTGGCAGATTTGTAGGGTATCCCCCACCTCCCCCAGGTGTCGAGAATGAGGGTGGGACAGGACCAAGATGGGGCAACAACACCTGCTTTCATTCCTAGAGACCCGGAATCCCTCACTATCTGCCTAACAGTCCAAGACACGAAGCCAGGCTTAACCTTAAAGCATTATCTAATTCAACTTCCTCATTTTATTGGTGCCGAGAGAGATGAGGGCTGCTTGGTGATCAATAAGAGAGCAGAAGATAGGCTTCCTGCTCTTTTCAGTACACCAGTGATTCTCAACCCTGCTGTGCTTTTGAGATCCTAAAACATATGGATTTCTGGCTTCCAACTAAACCAATTAAGAGAATCTTTACTAGTGAAGTCCAGGCTTAGGTATTTTTCAGGGCTCCCAGGTGGCTGTAACGAACATGCAGTCAGGGTTGAGGGCCAGGGCATCTGCCTCCAGTCTTGACCTCAGATAAACCACTTTGGGCATTCCTGGAGCTGTATTGTTTTGGGGCTTACGCTGCAAGGTTACAGAAACAATTCCTCTTAATTGTGGGCACTGATCTCAGAGGACTGGTACACAGAACCCTGCCACCCTGACAGAGGGTGCACCTGCAGAACAAAAGGGGGAAATGACCACACACAGAATGTACCCCACTTGTCTGACGTGATTAGCATGTTTTATGTTGAATCAAAGAAATACCTACAGGTAACTTAAAAGCCAGAAGGCATATTCAAAATAACAGTCTCAAATGCTCAGCACAGGGCATGATGTACCCAGGAAACAAGTTTTGTCTCATGTTGCTTAAACAATTATTTATAAACAGTGTGATTAATTTAATTTAATTAATTTCTGGATTTTCTTCTAGCAGAAGGATCCCTATATTCCTTGTTTAAGGATCAGTGTTTAGAACATAAAAATTTCTATTGACTCATTTCTTAAGAAATATACCAGGAAGCTGAGAAGAAAATAAATGGAGAATTGTAAAAGGGTGTTTTACCAAGATGTGAGTGATGGTATATATACAATTATAAAAATAATTATAGTAGTTTCTGTTCATGGAGAGCTTTCTTTGTAACTGGAGCTGGCTTAGCCCTGCACATATGTTATCATATTTAACCTTAGCAAAAGCCCCGTGAAATGGGTACTAATATTATCCCAATTTCACAGATGAGGAAAGAAACCCGGAGATGTTTGGTCAAATGCTCAAGGTCATATTGATCCTACATGGCAGTTCTCAGACAGGATTGGAACCCAGGTCTCAAGATTCCAGCCCCTGCAGCCATGATGCCCCGCTGGGTGAAATGCCCCTTCAGTTACATACTGAAGTTCGCTTTTCACTAAGTCAGAGGCAGAACTTTTCCTTGACAATATGTCTCAATGGAGGGGACGATGTTTTAGCCTCAGCATGTTAGCCCAGAAATGGTCATCCTGGAGAGGCACTTAGGCCACCGGATTAGCCAATTTCTGAAGAGCAGGTACATCCTGCAAACAGGACTAACTGTTCTAATCCTGAGTATTTGGTGAGGCCAGTGGAGCTCTTTTGAAGTTGCTATTCTCACCGTTTTCCTAGTGCGATCTCAACAAGACAGATGTTTTCTGAGAAGCTACTTCCTGCTGGGATTGGCACAGGATCTGGGCCAGGGTCAGCTTTGTGCATATGTGACTTGTGTAGTCACACAGGGACCCAGTGCTAAGTTCAATGTCCTGCTGTCCCATCTTGAAATTTTTAATAACTTTATCTTTGAACTTGTGAAAGTTACTAGGATGTTCATGCATCAAGAAGTGAAATAAAAACAGTTATGTTAGTTTTGTGCACTATCCTGGTAAAAACAAAATACATAAGCGTGTATGAACTACAGAATGCAATTTGTGTAATTTCGGTGATTCTACATACAAGTTAAATGCTCTTCTGTTTGCATTTACTCGTACAATGGAATTGCACATTATAAAGATGAATAATAAATTTTATGCTAATAATTTAAAAACATTTTCTTTACTAGAATAAAGGTAAATAGCAAGTAAAAAAAACACCAAGGACAAGTTGAGACAGACAGCAGATGAGAGGAAAGGGCTTTACATTTTAGCACCTTTAACAGCACCTTTTTTCCTGCCCTTTGAACAAGTGGCTTGTATTTTTACTTTGCATTGGGCCTGAAAATTATGTGGCCTTCCCTGGAGGGGGTGAAGGGAGAGAGGGCAAGGTCATCCTCATCCATTTTTTTTTTTTTTTTTTTTTTTTTTTTTTGAGACAGAGTCTCACTCTGTTGCCCAGGCTAGGGTGAGTGCCGTGGCGTCAGCCTCGCTCACAGCAACCTCAAGCTCCTGGGCTCGAGCAATCCTCCTGCCTCAGCCTCCCAAGTAGCTGGGACTACAGGCATGTGCCACCATGCCCGGCTCATTTTTTCTATATATTTTTAGTTGGCCAATTAATTGCTTTCTATTTATAGTAGAGACGGGGTCTCGCTCTTGCTCAGGCTGGTTTCGAACTCCTGAGCTCCAGCGATCTGCCCGCCTCGGCCTCCCAGAGAGCTAGGATTACAGGCGTGAGCCACTGTGCCCAGCCCTCATCCATTTTTGATTTGCACAGATTAAGTCTGCTTTGGCTCAAAACAATGAGGTAAACGTTGAATCCAATTGTAACCTCCCCAAGTTCAAGGTAAAGGCTGTAAAATGGCTTTTAAATGTCAAACAACTTTCCAACATTAGCAGAAACCTCTAAGGATCCAAAGTAAATCAAACCTAAATTATTTCCTCATCTATGGGTAAAATCTTCCATTTCACCATGGGAAAACCTTTATTTAAAAGGGGAATTCTGGTGTGTTGAAGTTGTTAAAAGTTCTGGTTGTTAAAAGTTGACAAGTGGTTTCACAGTGGGGAAAAGAACTATTTCAGTTATGGAATTAATACATATTTTTTTTAAAGCAGTGAAAACTTATCCTAGCCTACACAGTCTAGGTGAATAGTAGCATATTATAAGAACATCCATTCGTTAATTCAACAAATATGCTAATTGAGCAATTTCTACACTGAAGGGAAACTTCAGAGAATACAGGAGACATGTTACCTGCCCTCATGTACGGACAGTATGGCCAGGGACATGGATAATACACAAGCTAACCAAAAAATACATTTTAAATTCTCAGAATTGTTATTTATAAAGGAAATAATGGGTAATAACCCAGATTTTTTTCTTCTACTGTTTTTTGGGGGGGACGTCATTTTCTTTGCCTCTTTCTCATTTCACTTTTTCTCTCTCCTCATCTTTTTCTCCTCTGTTGATTCCCTATGTAAATCTAAATATACTAATCTTGTGCATGGAAATGTCAAAGTCTTATATAGCACATCCACTAGAATTGGCTGATTTGTTACTGGGTTTGGTTGATAACAAGAGTTAGTAAGTCTGAAGGAAAGTTACACTGCCCCCTTCCAAGGAGAAGACTCAGATAGCTGTAGGGCGGCTCTGTCCAAGGAAACCTTCTGCAATCATGGAAATTTTCTACATTTGTGCTGTCTAATCCAGTAGCCACTCACCGCATGTGACTAATGAGCACTTGGAATGTGGCTAGTGTGACCAAGGAACTGAATTTTTTATTTTATTTCATTTTAGCTAAAATAAAATTTAAATAGTCACATGTGACTAGTCGTCACTCTACTGGACAAGACAGCTCTAGAGATCTGCAAGTCAATGGAAAATATGATAATGGAGGATAATAGACAAGAGCCAAGTTAGATACACAATAACACTTTGGAAAGTGCTTGCAGAAGTTTGCAGCCTTCTTGGGAATGGGGTAAGTGCCTGGGTCTGAACTTGAGGAATGAAGCTGATGTTTTATCATTAGGTTCTTTCTTTCCTTCTCTGCCATTATATTTGATATGGATTTTCTAGAGCAGGAAAAGTGATCCAGATGGGGAAAATAGCTATAGAACCAGGTTAAGGATGAGACAAGGAGAAAGAACCTAGCTCCAAATTCACTGAAAATCCGTCTGCACTTCAATGAACCTTTTAGAATCCCACACTGTCATTATGCCCCTTTCTAATGTATGCATGCATACCAATTAAAACTGTCCCAAGAAACATTTCTATGACAACAATTCATGTTTAGAAACTATATTTGAAGGCTGTGTAATCTACATATCTAGACAAACGATGTCATCAGCCAACCAAATGGTATATTCACTTCTATTTTGATCGTGGGTTAGATATTCCAGAAAACAACCAAACGCAACTACAGGCATCTCCACACTACTCTGTATATTAGTTAGTACAATCTTAGCAATCTAAGTCTTCTAAGAAGGTCTTGCAAAAGCATATTTCATTCCATTGGCTACTCATTTCCTTATTTAATAATAAAATTTTATGTTAATCAAAGAAGATTAATTATAAGAACAAGATCAAGCTTGGGAGACCTATGATTCTAAATCGTTGGGGCCAGACTGTCCTGTTTTTAATTCAATCTGGAAAAGTAAAATTCTATTCTTTAAGACTTTAAGAGGAAGAGATCCCCCAATCTCAGAGTGTTGTCATGAACTGGCTCTCCCCAAGGTGATGGTGGTAGACTAAGTCCTCTACATTTTTTAAGATCTCAGGGAAGATTAAAAAAATGAAAACAGATAATTTAAATTTTGAGTATTTTAATCCTTCATAGACCTGAAGAGAATCAGCAAATATGTATTGATCAGTTTATCATCTACTATTATGCAGAAACTATGTGAGGGACTATGGGTCTCAGAGAACAGAAATCCATGGTTTCTATGCTCAAGGAATATTTGATCTGGAGTTAAATAATGAGTTATATATTCTAAAGTAGTACAAATACCATGAGAAATAGTGCTGTAAACAGGCCACTGCCATCCAGAGGAAGTACAGAAGAACAAATGCCCCAGTTGAAAAAAATGTGAAAATGGTGTGTTCTGCAAACTAAGAAGAGTTAGATATCAATGCTGAGGTGGATTCTTTTAAATTATTTATTTTAATAGTCAGTGGGTACCCAAAGATAGGAGTCAACAAGAGATTGCAAAGAATAGGTTCAATCTAGTGAAACCTTATTTCCTTTTTTTTTTTTAAAAAAAAAAGAATATGAAAATGCTTGGATTTGAATAAGTTACCAGTCTTCCATGGTTTGTATGCAAAATAGAGAAAAATGAGGCAAATGGTAGAGTTGATAGATTGATATATGGCTCAACAATTTTATCCAAAGAGTCAAGATGAACATGGGAAGTGGTAATTCTAACCCTGACTCCAAGTGGCTGGGTAAGACTGAGCTTTGGAAACAGAAAGAGTTGAGTCTCAATTCCAGCTTCATCATTTACTACTTGAATGGCTTTGGGCAAGTTACTCACCCTCTCTCACCCTCAGTTTTATCACCTTTAAAATGACAAGGATAATAATTCCCACCTGTTTGTGTTGTATAAAAATTAAATGCAATGATGCATTCAAAGTTCTTAAATACAATAACTGGAACATTCTTTTCTGGAGTAAATTTAGGTATCATAATCATAATTTTTAAAAAAATGGAAACAGTTGTCTAGTGACCTGTCTAGTACTTTTTAAACGGATGCTTTGATTGAGAAAAATGAAGGTACACCTATCAAATTCCAAATTTTACACATGTGGCTATAAATTTGTTCAGGCATCATTCTTTTGTGATTTGTGTATTGTCCCTGTGGTTAGATTTTACACTTACTTTGTTTTAACTCCATCTTTTCAATACTAGCTGATTGGTTTTTCTTTTTTAATCTTTAAGTCTGCCCTCTAATCTGTTAGTTTTCCCTCAAAGCCACAGAAAAGTGTCTGGATTTAGTAACATAGTAGAGGATAATTCCCTTTCTGGAGATAAGGAAGACTCGGGAAATCTGTGGTTGTGGGGTAAGGAGTAGAGTATAGAACTAAGAATTCTGTTTTGGTGGCATTAAATTTGAGATTCCTGAGAACACCTAGATGAGGTTGTCAAGGAAGCAAATTGGTTCTTTCTTCAAGAGCTCAGAGGAGAGCTATGACCTGGAGATACTGATCAAAGACAGAGATGACAGCATGAAGATGTTATTTAAAGTTATGGATGTTGAAATCACACAAAGTGAGAGCAGTTTGAGAAGAGTATCAAGAACTTCAGCAGAGGCCAGCGAGAGAGGGAAGTCCACAAGAGAGACTGAGAAAAAGTTGCTGGTAAGTTAGGAGAAAAACCAGGAAAGTAAGGCATTTAGGAAAATTAATGTGGGAAATATTTCAAGAAGGAAGCCAGGCCTTCTGTAAGAGGCTAAGTAAGAATACTCTTTCAAAATTAGAAACTTCTCTAAGACACAAGTTAACCAAAGTTAAAAAGAAAGCAGAAGATGGGGAGATGTGTTTGCAAATTACATAACAAAGAGATTAATATCCAGAATACAATAAAGAACACCCAGAAATTGAAGAAGAAAATTACAATGAAGTTGTCACAAAAAGTACCAAACACATAAAGATGCAGTTCATATAAGGATAAATATAAATAGTCAACAACTAATTTAAAAGAGTTTCAACCTGACATATCATCTGGGAAATGCAAATTAAATGAGTTTTTTTTAATTAACAAAATAATAAAAGATTGATACTATGCACGATTGGTGAGAGGAAGGAGTAAAGGATGCTCTCACACTCTACTGCTGAGATTGCGAATTGCTATAGTGGTCTAGGAGGTCAATTTTATGTTTACCACAGAAATTTTCAATGGGCATATATGCCAATAGAACAATTTTACTTTTGGAAGCTATCTAGCACCAAATACTAGCGCATGCACAAAGAAATGTGTTCAAGGGCATTAACAACAGTGCAGTTTGTAATAGCAGAAAATTGGAAACACCTACCTGCCCATTAATGGGAAATAGTTAAATAAAATTTTTAATGTGTATTTTTAGTACAGAAGATTATGGAACAGTTAAAAAGAATGAGTTAGATCTATATGTTCTGCACAGAAATGATGTTCAAACTGTATTATTAAAGGATAAAAAGCAAGATGCAGAAAAATACATATAGAATCATCCCATTTATATAAAATAAAGCAAGAAAAAGCTGTGATTTTGAATGTTTTATGACTGTTTATAAATATATAGAAAAGATAACCAGATTAAGGTTAATTGTTGTCTCTGGGGATAGGGGAAGGATTAGCAGGATAAAAGCTAATATTACTTTTCATTGTTTTGGTTTTATATTCCTTGAAATCATATGAATTTGCTGATGTTTTACTTGTGGGATTTTTAAGAAAAATGCAAGATTTTCTTAAATTGTATCAAAACGATTGATCTGGAGAATTAATTTTATGATTTGTTAATTTATTCATCAAGAGTTTAAATTGCTACTATATATTAGGCAACATGCTGGATATTTGGTATATAGCAGTGGATAAAATAGGCAGAATTCTTGTCCTTGTATGACTTACCCTCTAGTGGATTCAGGTTTCAAATAGTCTTCTTTTCTCTATACAGGCTACCCTTAGTCTTATAAGATTCTCCAACCTCCACAGAAAAACACCACAGACCAACTTCTTGCACTTTTCATGACTTCATAAAAAAAGGTAAGGAATAAAATATGGAGTGTGCATTCATATACCAACCTTTTTTTTTTTTTTTTTTTGAGATAGGGTCTTACTCTGTCACCCAGGCTATAGTGCAGTGGCATCATCATAACTCACTGCAACCTCTAACTCCTGGACTCAAGCGATCCTCCTGCTTCAGCCTCCCAAGTATCTGGGACTACGGGCACGTGCCACCACATCTGGTTAATTTTTCTATTTTTTTTTTTTTATACATGAGATCTTACTATGTTGTTCAGGCTGGTCTTGAACTCCTGGCCTCAGGCAATCCTCCTGCCTTGGCCTTCCAGAATGCTAGGATTATAGTCGTGAGCCATTGCGCCCCGCCCATATGCCATCTTTGAATTGCTATCTCTTTGCTTTATAAGCATACTGCAGGTTACCAAATTCAGCAGGTATTAAATAGTAAAGCATTGGTAAAACAGGCTTTCTTGGGCTTCCCTAGAAACTCACAAACTCTTTCTATGGCAGTTTCTACGGGAAAATGACATCAACTTCTAAACAACTGACTTAGCAAATGTATTGCTGGAGCATACGCTGTTTGTAAGTTGTTGACAGCCTGTACTTAGGCAACTGCTAGCTTAAATAGCTAAAAACTATCTGGCACCCACACAGAAGTTCTTGTACACATACTTTATGGTTGACTTCTTTCTATGACAGTCACTAAGGCATAATAATTAAGAGAGAATGTCAGCCTCTAGAAGTATCCTTCAGGGCCCTTCCACCAGCTGGAACCTCCACGCTATGCTAGACTTTAGCTACAAGTTTGCCTACTCCGGCAGCAAAAAATTTAATTCATGCTTCTGAGCAGACTCTGAGGCATTGCATTTATATTTTATAGCAATTCTTACTTTTCTTACACAGAAAATTCCCCAATTTCAACCTGCCAGAACAGCTGAATACTGTCATCATCAGATAAATTAAATGCTTGTCTCAAGGAGAAACTGCTCTTTAGAAATTCCTGTGCATCTCAGAGCAAAGGAAAAAATGTCATTGACAATTCATCTTTGCTACAGGATGAATGTGCTTATCGCACGTGGCTTTTCGCAGCTGAGAGCAATCCTAAACCAGGGTGGCCAGAAAATTCTCAAGATTTGGAAAGAGGCATCATGACTAGACACTGAACATTCAACTCCAAAGTCACTCTCGCTCCCATCCACCTATGTGACTTTGAGTAAGTCACTAGAGCTTTCCATGTTCCAGTTTCCATATTCCAGTTCTTTCCTCACACTGCTCGGTTTGCCTGGAAGGCTTCCCTAATAGCTTCTCCTTGTCTCAACTTCACATAAAAGACTTTCCTGAGTTTCCTAAGCTAAATCAGCTTCCTTCATGCTCATACCCCCATTCTAGATTGCCCATACCTCCATCAGATCATACATTACATGGTATTACTGCTGCATAATTATAATTCTATTTATTTTAGTTTATCATGTTATTTATGGCCATTTTAGGTTATCAGGCAGTATGCTATTAGTACTTGCTCCTACCAATATTAATAGAATTATTAGTACTGTTATGAGTGCCTACTATTTGTTAGGCCCTATATGAATATATTATCTCAATTTTCACAAAAACACTATGGGATGAGAATTATAATTATTTAAAATTGAGGAAAGTAAAACCAAGAGAGACTATACAGATGGCTGGTAGGAACATTGAGAGTCAAGGTAAAGTCTACTTTACTCTAAAGCCCATGCTTTTAACCACTACTCTAAAATATTACCTCTAAATAATAATAAATAACATTTTCTAAATGCTTACTAGGTATCAGGATCTGTACTATGTGCCCTACAGCATTAGCTAATTTGATCCCCACAAAATCTCTGTGGTATAGATTCAGTGATTACATTCTTAAGTTTTTAAAAAATGAAATTAAGGTTAAGAATAGTTCAATGACCGTCCCAAGACCTCCCACAAAACTATGGGGACTAGATTTGAATGCAGGTCAGTCTCCCCCCAGAGCCTGAGCTCTATTCCATGACCAGATGGTAGAATCTTCCTTAATCTTTGCAAATTCTACACAGCTTTTCAGGTATAACCCCTCTGGAAATAGAAAACTGGAATGTTACCCCTTCTGGGTAAGGCAAATCAACCAAATCAACTCCCTTAGTACACTCACCTTAGTACATGTGTGGATCCATTAATGGTTGTGGTTGAACAGGGCACAGTCTGGCCCAGAATGGAAGGTCTTCGATAGCGCTCATCATCACAGCAGAGGATGATGAGGAAGGCACGTCTAAAAGACTTATTCAAGAAGGCGTAGAGAAAAGGGTTCAACCCAGAATTGATATAGCCAAGCCAGAGGAAAGCGGTCCACACCTGCCCAGGGACAGTGTAGTCTATGAAAGGATCCACAATATTGGTGACAAAGAATGGAGCCCAGCAGAGGCAGAAGCAACCCATGATGATGCACAGGGTCTTGGCCGCTTTGGTCTCTGTCCTCATGCGATGAGTGCTGTGCTGGTCTGCCGGCTGGGGCCTGCCCTCTGAGTGGGCTCCTGCCCGTTGCAACATCTGGATCTGACGGGCATGTTCCTTAGCTGTGACATAGATGCGGTAATAGGCCAGCACCATGAGGAGGAACGGGATGTAGAAGGCCACCACAGAGCAAGTGATGGCGTAGGGCTTGTTGACCATGAAGATACAGTACGTAGAATTAGAGTTGTGGTTGAACTTCCTTTTTTCTATCTGAGAGTTGGCGGGAGGGAGGAATGGAGGGAGAAAGGGAAGGCAAAAGTGAAAAAGAAGTGGGAGAAAAATGAAAAAGAAAAGAAAAAGTTAAAAAGAAGAAGCGAAAAGGGTGGGTTGGACGATAGAAGGAAGGGGAGGGGAACAGGGGAAAGGAAGGATAAAAGAAAAGAGTAAAGGGGAAAGGAAAGAAAGAAGAAGGTTTATCAGCAAAGCTTCGGTTTTCTTATAAGCCTATAGCACACAGAACCTTGATGGCAGAAAAGGAACACGATCGCATCCCAGGGCTCAGAGAGCTTGTCTAAACAAGAGGGGCTGAAGGCTCCAGGAAAGGAAAGAAATAAAATGGGGATAGAATCATTTTTCATTCCATCTACCCAACCAATAGTGGAGTCCTGCCTCTATTCTCCCGTTCCTGTCTGCTTGTACGTAACAAACCAGTGTCTCGGAATAAGATACCTGCAGATCAGTAACTTCGGACTCACCTGTGGTGCATATTGTAAGTGCAGATTTCTGCTTCTCCTTCACCCCCACCACGCCAAGTTAATGAATCTAAATCTCTGGGCAGTGACGCCCAGATGTCTGCATTTTTAGTAACCTATTTATGAATGATTCTAAAACTCATTAATATTTGAGAACCATTGTTTTGCACCATTCTAAACCTAGCTCTTTGGGGGATGCCATGGGGCACTTTATTAAACTCATTTCTCTGCTTACCGAGTGCCTTGATGGAGGTTTTTCTCATTTAGATAATATAGTATTCAAAGTATTGATATATATAGAGTAACAGCCAAGAGGGGGCCTTAGGGTTTGGGAGAAAAAAAGGGTAGATATTTTAGAATCATGGGAGAAAAGGGTATGTAGATTGTGTAGGGCAAGATCATGAGGGATCTTGGAACCCAACCAGAGTCAGAACCTACACAATCAATACTCACTGTCTCAATTTACTCTCCTCCCACTGAACCCACTCCATCAGGTGTTCCTCTTAATCACTCCACTGAAACTGCTCTGGTCAAGGTTTCCAATGACCTCTATGTTGCCATGTCCAGTACTCATTTAAAATAAGCCATCTACACCTTCCACACATCTGAACCCGCCCTCCTTCTCCTTTTTTGGATATTTTGTTGAACTAAAATACATACAAAGTTCATAAATATTAAACGTATATGCAGATGGAGAAATTATTAAAAAGTAAATATACCTGCATAATCATTATTCAAATCAAACTGTAGACTATTTCCAGTAACCCAGCAGCCTCTTAAAGGCCTTCTGCCAGTCATTACTATGCCCAAGGGTAGCCACTAATCTTTATCACCATAGATTAATTTTATTTGTTTTCCAAGTGGGTTCTGTTGGCTTCTCTCTAGGCAGGTTCAATGTGCAAAGGAGTGGACAGATGTGGATATTAGTCATGTTCGTAGTAAACAGATGTCCCATTCCCCAGGTAGGTAAAGTAAATAGGAGATGTTTCTATCTCACTCTAAGGGAACAAAAACTTTCTGGGTTATTTCCTTTGGAAATTCTATCCAGAAGGTAAAACTGCTGAGCCCTCATTAGAATTTCCCAATTCACAAAAACATATGATTCCAAAGATCTTCTACTAGGGAGTAAGTTTAGCATAAAAATTAAAAGGATAGATTCTGGATTCCAGTAAGCCTGTGCTCGAATATGGTCACCACCACTTCCTACAAATGACTTTTAGCTACGAACTTAACCTCTCTGATCCTCAGTTTCCTAATCTATATAATAAGGACAATAATAGGATCTACTTCACAGTGTTGGTGTGAGGCCTGAGCAAGGTTCACAGCAACAATGATTAACACATGGCTTGATCCATCGTCCGTGTTCAACATTTGTTGGCTATTATTGTTACTATTCTTGTACTAATAATTGTCGGAAACTTGGATTTCATGTCCCCCAAGAATGATAAAACTGACAGTTTGCAAGAAGTGGGATAGGATTCAAGAAAATATCTATACAGTCTTCCTTCTGCTTCTTTATTCTGCCACCTCCAGAATTTCTTTCAGAAGCCCAAGGAACTCATGTTCTGACATGCCACATGCAAATCCTGGCCCAGCCTTGGTTTGGACATCCTTTCCTTGACAAAAGCGAGGCAGGACTAAGAGCTAGGAAAGGGGTGGAGAGAAAAAGGGGATGCTCCTTCTCCTGCTGGTACTGTTGGGCCACAGCACAATCTGAATCTCTCCTCTCCATTTTCCTTCCTACACGTAGAGGGACCCCCGAGACTGATTATAAAGTGACTGCCTAACAACTTCCTTAGAGAATATATATCTCTGCTAATGAATCCAGACCCTAGATCTTGATTTCCATTGTAATTTTAGTTTGTCTAAGCTGGAGGACTCTTGCAGATTATCTACACAGGTAAAATGGTTAATTTTATGTGTCAACTTGCCTGGGCCACAGGGTTCCCAGATATTCTGTCAAAAATGATTATGAGTGTGTCTGTGAGGATGTTTTAGGATGAGATTAACATTTGGATAGGTAAGCTGAGTAAAGCACATTGTCCTCCATGAGGTGGGCGGGCCCCATCCAATTTGTCAAAGTCCTGAATGGAACAAAAAGGCTAAATGAAAGGAAACTCTTGCTGCCTATTGTCTTCAAGCTGGGATATCAGTTTTTTCCTGCATTTGGACTCAAACTGAAACATTGGCTCTTCCTGGGGCTCTGGCTTGCCTGCATTTAGACTGGGACTACACTGTTGGCTCTTTTAGGGCTCCAGCTTGCTGGCTAAAGATCTTGGGCATGGTCAACCTCTATAAACATGCGTGCCAATTCCTTAAAATTATCTCACTTTCTCTCTCTCTCTCTCTCTCTCTGATACAGATAGATAGATACACACACACACATTCTATTGGTTCTGTTTCTCAGGAGGACCAACATTTGGGGGTTGGCCAATGCCTGGCATATGTGCCACCTGCCCTCCTACATCCCAGCAGTCACTCTTCTCCACTGAGGACTGATGGATTGTCTCATCACGCCCCTCAGGAAGTGATACAGTGACAGCTCTGGGCGCAGGGCTTAGTTCTCTCTACTTCTGCCAAGGCTCTCTTCATTCCCCAGCAGCCTCCACCCACATGCTATGTTTTCCCTGGGCTAATGCAGGCCTTATAGACCCTCAGGGTGAAATGGATGACGGCCTCTTGGGATGCATGCTATAACCTCAGGCCCTGGAATTTAGGCTTTGAATACCTGTTCTGTTATTTATAAGCTGTGTGACATGGGGCATGTTACTTAACCTTGTGAGCCTGAGTTTTGTCATGTGAGAAATAGGGAAATAATTATACTTCTCCTAAAAGGATGTTGTCAGAATTATATGTAAAGTATTTAGCATGCTGTCTGGCAAGCAGTTACATTAGAGAAAAAATTATTTATGACACTTGTTAAAGTACAAGGCAGACTTTATTCAGGACTATGGTGATAGGTTGCAGGGACTGCAATGGGGTTTTGCAGAAGGGGAGAGAGATTGGGCTCAACTCTGAATACTGCAAGGAAAAATGGGAATTTGTAGCCAAACAGCATGGTGGGTAGGGCTCAGTGGATGGAAAATTACTAAGAGGAAACATCAGGGGTCAGAGGGATTCTGGCTAAAACAAACTAGCACGATTCTTGCTGAAGACTAGCCCAAGTCATCAGACATCACTTCGGGGATGGTGGCAGATGAGGAACCTGATCAGATATCGAGGGTAGGGGATTTTGGCTAACCCAACTTAGCAAGATTCTTGCAAAACTGGGGAATGCAAAGACATACACTGAATTCTGAAAGTCAAGTCCTAATTGGGAAGAGGATTGAGAAAACCTAACTACAGCTTGGTCCAAGAGACACTCATTGTGAGCTAAACCATCAAAGATGTTAGCCTTTGAAAAAATGGTCACTCAGAACACTACCAGAGCCTTTCTTTGAATATCCACCCAATCTAATACTATTTGTTTCTTTAGAATCCTAAGCCAAGTTGTCCAGACAGTAAGCCAGTGGGGCCTGTGTGGATACTCACCAGATCAATTATGCCAATGTTATTCCAGCCTTGCATTATGGGGAGGAAAGAAATAAACGTGGGGATGACCCAGCAGCCTCCCAGCATTAATGCGATGCGCAGAGGGGTCATCTTGTTCCTATAGACCAAAGGCTGGCAGCAGATGGCATAATACCTGGAGAGAGAGGAGAAGGCATGGGCCAGGGCAAGGAGGAAGGGGAGGGAGGGTGAGGAGAACAACGGATGATAGAGAAGAGGAGGAAAGGAGGAATGGAGCAGGGGACAGAGAAGAGGAAATAGTGAGGAGAGGAGAAGAATTGGAGGGGGGAGAAGAGGAAAAAATGAGGAAGAAAAGAGAGAATGAACAGGAAAAAGGGCAGAGTAGGCAGTAGAAGGGAAAGAGAAGGAAGAGAGCAGGGAGGAAAGAAGAGAGGAAAGAAAAAAGTGATTATGCAATAAAATATGTTATATTGACCTGTGAGATTTTGATAATATAAATATGCACTTTACATCCTATCTGAAAATCATTGCCTGGAGTCGGTCCCACAGCCCTCTCCATCTCCCTGTGTCTGCAGGAGCTCCACACACTGCAGACAGTCTTCCTGTCCCAGGCACAGTTCCAACACTTCCCTGCTGCCTGGGCATTCGGGAGCTCCTGTCCAGCCTTCTGGGCCTCAGTGTGCCTGTAGCCTGATTACAACCTAAGGTGAAGCAGGCATGGCCCTACATCTGGGCTCTAGTCACTGTATCTCAGATATGTCCCCTTCCCCTTGATCACCGGCCTATGCTAAGTGGGGCTCTAGGTCCGTGTTTTTTAAATTGAGGTTCAGGGTTTCCCCTCTATTTCCCCTGCCCTAGTCTCCTGCATCAGACTCGCCTGAAGAAGAGCTTTAAAAATGCAGATCCCAAGGATCTCCTGAATCAGAGCCTACTGGGGAGCAACCTGAAGCTTGCATTTTGACAAGTGGCAGTCCTTGATGCTGCTTGCTAAGTATGCCCTGTTTCCCTCTTCCAGCCATGTGCACTTCCTGGCTTCCTTACGGTTGGGCAGGATCAAATAACTGGTCCTGGCCAATAAGTCATGAACAGAATTGACACACATCACTTCTGGGACAGACCATTTGACTATTTCTCTGATGCCAAAAATGTAACATTTCGAGTATTTCCTGTTCTATCATTTCCTATCTACTGTTTCAGACTCTCCACCCCTATTTATCAGGGTCTGACCTCCCTCATGGGGCTCACTGCTCACCCTCTTTGAGTCCATGTTCTGCCTAGGGTCCTGGCTTTCTTCCTACCTCCAGATAGGGGTGCAATCCGCCCCACTCAATGGTCTAGCCTCTAACGCCTTGGAGATGATCCCTTCTACACCCAGGCATGGCATGGAATTTAACAATACGCGAAACACTACAATAGGTCTATCAGCTGTTGCTCTCTGAAAAAGTAAAAAATAAAAAAGTACAAAAAGAGCCTGGAGGCTAAGTCTATTCTTTAAGATTTTATACCATTTAGTGATGAGCCACCCCCTTACACCCTTTATTTTATGCAGTTCACTTTGTTAATTTTTCCCACCTCTTCTTTTCCTTTCTTAATTCAAAGCATAACTAATATAACAATGGCTATATTCTTTGAAGAGGTGGTGGTAGGATGGGTTGAGAGAGAGGGTGGAATGAGGAGAGCCCAGTGTTGGAGCATGAGAATTCTCCCCTCAGGAGCTGGGAGGGGAGAATTATCCCCTTTCCTCCAAGGAATTGAGGAGCAGCTGGCCACACTGTGCCAGGAAGCTAAGCCGGCAAGCTTAGTGGGGTACCCTGAGCGGGACCAGAGTGCAAGGAACAAAGGACCAAAGAATGGGAAAGGGGCTTGTGCAGGAACCCATTGTCTCCACTATAAAACTGACATGGCTGCAAACTCTGACCAAAGATGACTCAGTAATGGAAACCATCATGACTAGCTGGATTCCCTCCATACTCTTGACTTATAAGAAAGGCAAATTATACCTGAGTGGCAAGTTATTCTGAATGCTGATAATAATCATCAGAGGTTTATTATCCACACAGAGTGAATGAGTAATTTGAAGTGGATAAAGCATACTTTTTTTCCCCAAATTTTGTTCCCTTTCTTATTTCCTGCTAGGGAGCAGGTTTTTCCCATTTCATATCCTTCCTCCTTTCACTCAGCAATAGCATCTTGTATCCTTTGGGAATTATGTCTTTGCTATTGCTGTAGTGTTGTTGGGAAAACAAATGACGGGGCTCTGAGTTTTCTAGCCGAGCAGTGACCCAATCATACTTTTTTTCCTGGGACTCAACATGCAGAGTGATGCAAAGATGGGAAGGTTGGCAGAGGGCCTTTATTCTAGCAGCAGCCTCCTGGCAGGGCTGGGTTTTAGCTCCCACCTCTTGGATCCTCAATCAGTCATGCTCATGCCCCTCAAGCCTTCATTCCTTAGCTCTGCCTTCAATTAAACAATCCTCCTCATGTCTTTTCAATAAATTTTCTGTCTGCTTACACTGGTACTATGGGTTAAATGGTGTCCTCCCTCCCCTAAAAGGGTAAGTTGAAGTCCTAACCCTCAGTACCTTGGCATATGAACTTATTTAGAAATAGGGTTTTTACAGAGGTAACCAAATTACAATGAGGTCATTAGTGTGACCCCTAAGTTAATGTGACTAATGTCCTCCTATAAAAGACACTTGGGACACAGAAACTGTTATCAAAGGAAGGAAGATGGCCATGTGAGTACAGAGAATTGGAGTGATGCATCTACAAGCAAAGAAACACCAAAGATTGACAGCAACCATGAGAAGCCAGGAAGAGACAAGGAAGAATCCCTCCCCTTCAAGTTTCAGAGGGAGCATGGCTCTACTGACCTTAATTTCAGACTTTTAGCCTCTAGAATAGGAAGATAATAAATGTACGTTGTTCTAAGCCATCTAGTTTGTAGTACTTGTTATGACAGCTCTAGCAAACTAATACAGTTGGCTAAGGGCAGTCACTGTTGCTTGCAACCAAAGCAACCTACTTACACAGAGCATTAAGAGTGACTTTGAATGTCAGATATATCCTTCACAGATATACTTTTTTTCTAAGTATGAATATCTTTTTTATTTAATATGCTTCCAGATTATAGCTCAAGTTATAGCACCCCTTCATCTACCACCCCAAAGAAGGCAACAGAAGATTAGATGAAGAATAGATGCTGCCGTATCTTTGTTGTATAATCATATAATTTCTGAGGTTTAGAATCAGGAGCCAAATGTCTAGAATTTTGGTTGGATCTTCAATGTCACAGAAATCCAAAAATTCAAAAAGGCAAGACCAAATTGAATATCTTGCAGTACAAAAAGTAAGTTTGAGGAAGCAGGATGTCTTTCCGGAGAAGATTCTTTTGATTTCCGTAAGTGGATGTGGATGTTTAGAGGGTTACATTGAAAAGATAAAAGAATTCACAGAAGAGGACTTTAAAATATATAGTTATATTGGTGCTCATAACATTTTTATGAAAGCCTTTCTTTCTAAGTCTAGCTTGGCCAGGGTATTGTCAGATTCTCATGGCATGATGAATATCCCATGAACAATAAGATCTCCCCATATTCTGTTGTCCAGATGCTCTATGCTTTAATTTGCATTACCCTAGATTATTAGGAGCACTGCTACAGAGAAATAAATAGTGGTAACAGGTTTCCTATTGAAACTCAACTTTAAGGGGGATACTGTTGATGTAGTACACATTTTGTCCATCCCTTATACATTTTAATAATACAGTCAGTTTTCTGGACAATGGTTGCTCATTCTGTAAGGAGCTAAAGTGGGACACACACATGGTCCCTTGCACACACAGTGGTAGGAAGTTACTCTTCATCATCTAGGGTGGTTAAGGAAGGCTTGGAAAAGCCTTTATTTCATTTTCTAAAAATTAGCAATAAGTAAAAGGGGAAAAGAATTTTATTTTATTTAAATTAGGTTGGTTAAATTGTGAGTGATAGGTAAGGATATGCATAAGAAAAATATTGAATTGTGGACATGTATATGCTTTACTTAAATTTTGTCTTTTGTATCTTCTTCAATCTGATCCTCTATCTTTCAGTAAACATAATTTAATGTTTAAGTGGCATGGAGAATATAAGGCTCTTATTTAGAGCTAAAATTACGGCATCCACTTAACTTTATGTGCTCGAGATTCTTACCAGGGCCGTGGCACCCTTGAGGCAGCAGCCATAAATAAGTCACCTCATATCCTTCCAAATCTTTCCAATCTTAGCTTTCAAGCAAATAATCTAGAAAAGTGAACATCCTCTGAAGCCTGCACTCAAGAATATAAATTAAGTAGGTGAAAATAAAATAAAATGAGCTCTATAGTTAACTGACTAATGGAGCTTCTTTAAAGTTCTAATATTTGTCTAAAGATCAAGGGCCAGATAGAAATCTGGTAACTTTATTGTGGTTGCTTTTTAATTCCTACATTTGCATTATATGGACTCTGTTAATAACAACAAAAAATAATTTGGCCTATCATGAACCGCCCCTACAACGCACATGCAACACCACTAGAAAGAAGTAGTTAATTAAATTTGCAAGTTCTTTGGAGGTCAGGCAAAGTGCACTGGCTGATTTAATAATAATAGCTACTATTTTGTCTGCTTTGTCAAAGATCAGATAGCATATGAAGATGGTTTTATATCTGGGTTCTCTGTTATGCTCCATTGGTCTATGTCTCTGTTTTCATGCCAATACAATGCTGCTTTTATTGCTATAGCCTTGTGGTATAGCTTGAAGTCTAGTAAAGTGATGCCTCCTGATTTGTTCTTTTTGCTTAAGGTTGTTATTCAGGGTTTTTTCTACTTCCATATGAAGCACAGAATTATTTTTTTCTACATGAGGAAAAGAATCCCTATTCAATAAATGGTACTGGGAAAATTGGATAGCCACATGTAAAGGACTGAAACAGGATCCACACCTCACTGCTCACAAAAATCAACTCATGGTGGATAACAGACTTAAACCTAAGGAATGAAACTATAAGAATTCTAGAAGAAGAGGTTGGAAAAACTCTTATAAATATCAGCCTAGGCAAAGAATTTATGAAATAGACCCCAATGGCAATCACAGCAACAACAAAAATAAATAAATGGGACCTGCCTGAATTTTTAGGCTTCTGCACAGCCAAGAAACATTCATTAGAGTGAACAGACAACCTACAGAATAGGAGAAAATATTTACATGCTACATATCTGATAAAGGACCAATAACCAGAATCTACAAACAACTAAAGTAGATCAGCAAGAAAACATCAAACAATCTCATTAAAAAGCGGGCAAAAGACATGAACAGAAGCTTTTCAAAAGAAGATAGACTAATGGCCACAGGGAGAGCACAATACTCTGGTGCATTCTATACAGACCAAAGAAACGATTGCATTGCCTTCTACCCTGCCCACCATAACTTAGTATAGTGCAGGGCATACCGAGAAGTACAGGACACCTGTGCTCCTCAAAGAGCTTATGCTCAAGGACAGAAGGTGGGACTATCCCCCTAACTGATTTATAAGTTCCATGAAGGCAGAGATGTTTACCTTGTTTACTGTTGTATCCCCAATGTCTAGTACAATGCCAGAGAGATTGTGGATGATCACAGACTAGATCAAATAAATAATAAACTCTCAATCACTACCAATTAAAAAAATTCCATTAAAATGTGTTATCAATTTTGGAAATGTGAAAATTAATATCTAGCAGAAGACTGGGGAAAGACTTTCTTCGGTAAGTATCTTTTAAGCTGGATTTTAGAGACTGGGTAAGGATGGTGAAGGAGAAAGTATATTTCAAGTACAATAGCACAGCAAAGAAAAAGGCTCAAGGAGAGAAATTATATATATGAAATACATATTCATAAATATATATCCCTATAACCACTTAGCTCTATAAACATAAAAGAATACAAGTTAACTGGACCATAGGGTGTTTGTAGGGAAATAGATGGAAGTAAGCCTAAAAAGCCTGGCTGGGGTCTCAGAGCAGTGATTCACTCCAACCTCATTAAGTGTCAGAATCACCTACTTGTTGAAACACAGATTTCTGGTAGGTCTTGAGTGAGGTTGAAGAATCTGCATTTCTGATATGTTCCCAGGTGATGCTGTTGTCAGTGGACTGGGGATTATACTTTGAGTACCACTGTCTTAGAGGGTTTTGAATGCTAGGCTAGAAGTCACCAAAAGTTTTTTGAACTGGAAAATGTCCATCACAATCAAATACTGCTGCATGCTCTACTAAAAAAAGCTGAATTACAACGAATTCAAGAAAAGAGGTTGTTGATTCACAGGTTAGATGGACAGTATTCAGTAGGTAAAGCAATTCTGTCTCATCTCAGGAATAGATGAGTCTGTAAATTCTGTTCTCTAGCCTTCCATTGAACATTTCCCATTCTTTCTGAACTAGAAAACTTTTACAAAGTGATTAAATGAATGTTCAAATGCCAAGTGAGGTTCCAGATGGCCAGGATTAACTAAAATGTAGCAAAGGTATTTACAAAGTAATTTCTTATGCAAAACAGTTCAAAAGTATTGCTCATAAAACTCCATTAAAATCTCCTTTGGTAAACCAGCCACCAGTTTCTCCAACTGCAGCCATGTGCAAATGTGTGATCAAATTGCTTTTAAATGTCTCTGGGGACACAATTTACTTTGACAACTCTTAGAAGACAGCCGAGTATTTTAAGCTCCATGCTAATCCCTTCCCCACTCCTCCTGCAATTAAGGAAAATTCTACCTCCTCACTTCCTGCCCTCCCAACCACAGGAAAGGCAAAAGAAACAAAAAAGAATAACTTGGAATCCTAGATTTTCAGTATTGGCAAAGATCTTAGCAGTCAACTTTACTTCTTCACAATTGGGTACCAACTCTCCCTGCTTTAATCACTTACTAGCTCTGTGGTCTTAGAGTCAGTCATGTAACCTCTCCAGGTCCTAGTCTCCTTATCTGTAAGGTGGGGATAATTATGTCTCCTTTGCTGTAACAAATGATGAAATAATATGTTTAAAACATAGGAAGTTCCTGTTTAATACATATTATAATAAACAAATTCATATATATTTTGGAACTATGAGCTCTAAGTTATTTAACAAATAATATCAAAGTCACTTGTTTCAACATCTTTCCCCAGCAGTTAATTCTGTTGATAAAAGTGAACCTATGAAAAATAAAATAAAATAAAAAGGTGAATGGGTTGGTCCCTAAAGGTGAATGAAAGCATCGAGACCACATTTGCTATGTGCAATAGAATTTATTACATGTAAGACCCAATGATCATACATTGTTGTTTAAGCCACTAAGTTTTGGGGTAGGTGTTACATGGCAATGTATAACAACAATGAGAACAAACAAGTCATATAGAGTTTGAGATAGTTGCAGGGCTCATGGGCTGTGCAGCAGTCCTCCCTCCAGGAGGTGGGCTAAAAAAAATTTCTATGGCAGAGCTCTGGATGAAGAGACTTGTCTCCCTGCTCTTAGTAACTGGTTCTGTTAAACTCCTGCAGTTCCTCTTTCAGGAGGTGGAGAAGAAAGAAAAGCAGCAGTAGATTTAAGAAAGAACTAAAGGCTTCTTCCCTGTGGTCCTCAGGATTGGCAAGTTGCCAGCCACCTGGAGTATCAATGAGGAAGGCCCAGCAGGGATATTAACCAGGAACCAGGAACAGGAAGAGGGGCTGAGAACACAACCAAGAGCAGAGGCAGAACTGTGGGTTCCAGGAAGGAAAGACTGTCAGGATAGGGGACAGGGTGAGGCTCCTTTCTGTCAGAGATCTGGAAGATAATCACACTGGGCCTTTGCAGGAATCATAATCCCATGTGCAATCTGCAGATTTAATGTTTACTATGTTCCTGTCTGTTACGTATTCTTCTGTACTTTCATGATAAGAAAACTGGCAAGAAAGGGAGTTTCAGCTGTCTAGGAAGGTGTCTTTCTGAATTACTATACACTAAAGGAAACAGGATACTCTGCCAAAAATGTCATCTGAAAACATTCTGGCAGGGGCTTGCTGGACATACACAGAGTTGCCAAGGCATACAAGTGTATGAACTGATCTACCTGCCACCAGACACTGGCTTCTTATCCCGCTGACTCTTCCAGACTCAGCTCAATGGTCCCATCTTCTGAAAAGTTCTCACTGCCCCCCCTAAAACAGTGAATGGTTCCTCATCTCCGCTCTGGTGTTTTAGAGCACCTTGTATATCTCTGATCTGTGACACAGCATTTTTCTAATTTTATTGTGATTGTCCACTTTCTTCTCTATTGCTACAACTGCTACTATTCCTGCTACACACGCCACTCATTTAGGGAGGGCACACCCTGTGGCAGAAAGTATGTTTGGTGTTATATCTTGCGCAGGGACCATGCTAATCTTCTCTGTATCGTTCCAATTTTAGTATATGTGCTGCCGAAGCGAGCACTGGTGTTATATCTAATTCCTGGAACAACTCTGCAAGGCAGCTCTCATCTTCCTCGCTTCATATACAAGGAAACTGAGGCTCAGAGAGTTGAATCCACTTGCCCAAGATCATACAACTAGGTTATGGTAGGACTGGGTCTTAAACCCACATCTGCCGAAGTCCATGACTTGGTAACGTTGGTAAGTGAAACAAGGCCAGACAAATGTTTTCCTACCCAGGAGAGGAAGGAGAGTATGCAGTGACCTAGAGGCTTTTTGAGCTGAGGACACACAGAAAAAAAGATATTTAAAGATGAACCTTGCAGATATGATAATATGCAGGAATAATAACTAAGGAGATACTGCAGTAACTCAGAAATGGGATGGGAAAAAGGAATAAAGAGGAAGAAGATATATTTGAAAGATATTTACGAGAATCTAGCAATGATGTGGCATGCAGCTGATCATGGTAGATAAGTAAAAGATGACCTCAAAGAAATGCATTTAAATGACTAAAAGATGAGTAATAGATGTACCTTTGAGGCACAAAGCAGAAAAGGATACAGTATTAGTTTATTAGGAAATTTCCACCTTGAGCACACTGGGTTGGAGAAAACAGACAGAGGCTTAAGGCAAGATGTTGAATAGGCAGGTAGAGATAGGACCCCAGAGACCAGCGTGGAACAAGATTGAAGGAGAGACGAGCAGGGGGCAGGTGAAACCACAGGAAAGATGAGGTCGCCAAAGAAAAGAGAGGAGATACTGACTCAGGGATGAGCAGCTGAGGATCTAGCCTTCAAGGACACTCAGCTATGAGGCAGGGTGGAAAAGATGACTATGGGTGTCTGGGAAGGCACTTGCAATAGCCACGAGGAGTTTGCGTTTGGAGAGGAAAACAATAATAGAATAATACTTTTGGCTGACATTAATCGAATGCTTACTAGGTGCCATACACTGGTCTACTGTAGTATTCAGTTTATTAACTGAATAATAAATACCCATTTATTCCTCACAAATCCCAAAGGGAAGGTACTATTATTAACACAATTTTACAGATAAGAAGAAACCCAGAAAATTTAAGTAACTTCCCCAAGATCACACAATTGTTCAAGCTGGGATTGAATCCAGGCAGTGCAGCATCCCAGTCCTCCTTCTTAATCACTTTCTATACTGAGAGTTCTAACAGAATAGAGAAACTAACACCTAAATCATAGCAAACAACCACAAGTCATAGCTCAGCATTCTATGCTCAGCCAAAAGTGCATGGAGCAGCCTGTATTAAAAACACAAGAATTGGCTGGGTACGGTGGCTCACGCCTGTAATCTTAGCACTCTGGGAAGTTGAAGTGGGAGGGTTGCTTGAGCTCAGGAGTTTGAGACCAGCCTGAGCAAGAGCGAGACCCCGACTCTACTAAGTTAGCTGGGCGTCATGGCACATGCCTGAAGTCCAGCTACTTGGGAGGCTCTTAAGTCTCTCAAGGAGAGGAGGATCTCTTAAGTCCAGGAGTTAGAGGCTGCAGTGAGCTATGATGACGCCACTGCACTCTGCCCGGGGTGATGGAGCAAGACTCTGCCTCGAAAAAAAGAAAAAAACCAAACAAGAATGGACATGACAAAGCCCTGCTGTCAAAGAGGTTATATTCTAGAGTGAGACAGACAAGTAAACCAATAAGACGAGTGATAATTGCAATGCTTATATTCAATGCACTATGGGAGCTCAGTGTGAGAAACAACAAATTTTGGGGAATGAAGGTCAGCCAGTCATTGAATAAGGGTGGGTGTTCACCAGGAAAAGAAAAGAAATTCGAGGTACAGGTAGCAATACGGAGTTATGGAGAGACACATCACACTCAGGGGACGATAGCATCACTCACGGGTGGGAGTTGAGGTAGGAAAACCACGGGGAGGACACACGTTGGGGAAAGCACTGGAAGCCAAGCTAAGAATTTAGCTGTTAGTCAACAAGGCCTTTTCGGCAGCTTGTCATGTGGGTTTTCTGGAACCGTCATGCCCCGTGCCTCACCCCCTTCCCTTTCTGACAGCCACATCATCTGCGGGTCCCAGCTTCAGCATCACCTCTCAGGAGCCATCCCTGCCTTGGAGACGGCATCTTGGCATGCTCCCTTTTTTGACCTCTCCCTATTCTATTTCAAAGGTCACCAATTCTACTATAATTACCTATTTATTATCTGTATTCTCCACTAGACTAAAAGCTCTGTGATTCAGAGCTTTTTCTGACTATTATTTCCACTGTCCAGAACATCTCCTCGCAATCAGTAAGCACTCTATAAATATTTGATGAAATGAACATAAAAATAACAGTTCATATCCTCTGGCATGACATTCAACTCAATAAATATTATAATTATGGATAAAGCATGAACCTGCCCTCAACGTGTATGTGAGAGGGGGAAATTTTTAATGCACTTCCCTTGCAAAATACATTTCAATCTTGTTGGGAAAACCAATGTAATTGTGTGACACAAGTTCACAGTGACAGACGCTTTTCATTTACACATTACAAAATTGAGCTATGCTCCAGGGAGATCATTAAGAAATGCAGAAACGCTTATCATCAGCACAGGATTAAATATGCAACCTTGGAGTCAGAATTGTATGTTTTATAAGTAAACATGTGTAAAAGAGGATCTGTGACCAAGAAACTATTAACAGACTTTGCAGATAAAACGTATTAAGTTTCTTCGCTGCGCAGGGAAAGGGTGACAATTCAGTTGGACATATCAAAAATAAAATCTTGCAATCCTATAGAGAATAGGAGCCTCAATGAAGTGAAATAGATTTTTAAATTTAATTTACATTTGATGTCAGATAGAGGGCAAAGTACAGCATGTCCAGAAAAAGGGGATCAAAATGGTTAAAAGTCTGAAAAGTGTGGGTTACGAGGTCAGTGGAAGGATCAAGGGATATTTGACCTAATATAGGCAATACTTGGGGATGGCAAATCTCTGTTTTGTTGTGGAGGCTCCATAAAGATAACCTCTAGTCCCACCGACCACTTAACAGAAGTTGATATCTGCTCTTCCTGTCTGCCCAACACCCCTGTTTCCAGTGGGAACTGCCATTCTTTTACACCATATGCCTCTGATAAAGCTGGCAGCCATGGTGCCTGACCTGTGCCCAGCGACCAGGCTGTGTCATCTTCACACCACGGTAACCGGTCAAGGAGAGAGCATCCGACTCAGGCAAAGCCAACCAAAGTTCATCCACGAGAAACAGCACTTCGGTTTCTCTTCCTGTGGACTCACGTTTTACAGATGGTTTAAGGCTCATGTTGCTTGTGGCTACTTTTCTTCCCTGGTGGAAGAACCCAGCCTGACAATGAATCCAACACGAAATCAGAGCTGAGGGACAGCATGGGGACAAAGAGGGACAGATACAAAGAGAAGGACAGACAGAGACACAGAGGGAGACAGGGAGAAAGGGAAGTCAAGTTTAGACAAAGAAGAGAGGGAGACTGAGTTAGAGAGAAACAGAGGTAGACTAGATGACATTGTTCAATTCCTTGAGAGATGCCACGTCTGAAGCCAGACTTTTCAGTTAATTGAACTAATCAATTTATTTTCTGTCACAGGCTGCTGAAAGAGACCTGACTAACGCTTCGTTCGATACACAACTTGGTGAGAACATCGCATTCAGACAATTCATCAGCATATATGCAGTAAACACCTTCTTCAAAGGCTTATTTAAAACATAAATTCAAAATATATTTACATAAGTGTGCCTACTGCACATGGCATGACTGGAATTTGCAGGGGCTTATTATTTATAGTGGTTACATAAGGGCATGCAGCTGTGGAGGCGGAAAGGGAGAATTCGGGACATTTTTATGTTTTACTTGTGAACTGATGGCATTTTTTTAAATGCTCAAGTATTATTGTTATGATTTTTTTAAAAAAAAAACAATCTGTGATGATTGGAAAAGAAACTGTTGGACTAGATCAATCACAAGGCCGTGAACTGGGATGAGGTCAACCAAGACCAATGTGAGAAGCAATCTGCCAACAGAGATGGCGAGGGCTCCTTTAGAAGGAGAATTGGAGGTATTTTGTGAAAAAGCAGAGAGAACACACTGGTCACAAAGATTTCCACGCTCCCCACCTTGCTCTGACCTCACAGGGAACTCCCCGCACTGAAGCAGAATGTTTTTAGCAAGTTGAGGAATGTGCCGTCCCAGGGACACTTCCAGCTAAAAGGCTGTTGTGGATGGATCTGCATTTGAGGTGGTTGCCTCCCAGCAAAGGGAAAATTTAAGTTTAAAATGTATATTTCAGAGATTAGTAAGTGCGAAGGCTTTCGATCAACCCAACTGACCACCCATCCGATCTCGTCTGCATTATGCTCTGTGGCCCCTACATGACCAACTGTTAAAGGTTTGGTAAAAATTCATTTATGTTTTTTCTTTTTTATTCTCAATCTTTCTCTGTCTCCCCCACACATTCACGTATACCCAGATACATACATCCATATATTTATTTCACAAAAGTGAAATTATGCTAAACATCAAAATCTGAAACTTGCTTTTTTCTCCCACCTAATACACCAGTGATTTTTTCTAGGACAAAACATATAACTATTTCTCATAATTTTTAATTGCTGCATTTTATGCCACTTTAAAAGCCAGTACTCTGTTATGATTACTCAGTTGGTTTTCATTCACCATAGAACTTTATTTATTTATTTATTTATTTTTTTAAATCAACTGTACTGTAAAGCTTTTAATGTAGTTTGGATCTCCCATGACCCATACTATATAATGCATTTATTTTCATTGTGCTCTGGAAATTATTCTTAAGGAGGCATTAAACTTTCATTAACAGAATTCAATTCCCAAGGCACCAGGAAGCACAGTGAGCTGAGAATGGTAGTTGGGAAAATGCAATTTGTAATATTAAAGGAGTTCTGCATTTTAGTTTGATCCAGGAGTCTGCCATCTGGGGAGAATTGGGAATCGAAGTGAGCATTCTTACTCAAAAGACTCTACCCTGTATCTGTCATCCCAGAAGACTCACGCAGCAGCTCTAGGGAAGACAGGCATCTGGCCAGGAATCACATGGCTAGCGATGACATCGCACCTCGTTGAGACACTCACTCTGTGCTTCAACCCATCCCAGCTGAGCTCAACTGTCAGGCTGGGAAGGACACAGCAAAAATAGAAGCTAGATGATAAATAAAACCATACATTTCCAGGCTAAGGTGTTGCTCTGCAGTATTCAGGATGGATCATCTAGCCCAATGAGAATATCACTTTTGAGACAGGGAAAGCTGGAGACAAGCTGGAGCCAAGTCACCCAAGCTTCCAGAGGAAAACAGAACCAAACAAAACCGTCTGATACCTAAATAAGCATTTATGCAATTACTGGTTGACTGTCAATCTCCCCATTAAAATGAAAGTTCCATGAGGGCAGGGACCTTGTCCTTGTGCATAGCCTTGAGCTTTCTCCCAATGGGGAAGAGACATTTAAAGAAGAAATCACAGAGTTGATTTCAATCACAGTTGCAATGAGTTCTACAAAGGAGAAAAATGGGTTTGATGGGGTCAGAGAAGACTTCTGCAAGGAAGAAAGGATTGAGCTAAAATCGGGAGGACACACAGGAGAGGAGGCGGCAGAGGAACTTTCCAGGCAGAGGGAGGAGCCAAGGCTCTGAGGTTGCTGAGCACAGAGTACTAGAGAAAGAGAAAGTAGGCGAGGGCAAGGAGGCTGGGAAAGGCATGCAACAAGGTGGAGGATGTAGCCGTGAAACAGACTGTGAAAAACCCTCTAGGAGTCTGATCGTGACCCTCAGTGCAATGAACAGCCACTGAAGGGTGTTAAGCAAAGGAGCAATAGGATCAGAGCAGCACTTTTAAAAACTGGCTATTTGACCTTGCGAGTGGCAAATGGGTTGGAGGGGGATAAAATAGATTTGGAGACAACATCTAGGAGGGTGTTGCAGTGATTTATGCAAAAGATGATATTAGTTTAGACTATGATGATAGAGATGGAGCGAAACAGACTAGATCTATTTAGGAAGGAAAATCAATAAAACTTGTCATTTAAATGTCAGGGATAAGAAAGACTATGTTAAGAATAACTACTAGGTTTCTGGATGATGAAGCCACTGGAACAGCTACTCACTGAAGAGGTCCAAGTTTGGGAAGATTATGGATAAGGATAGTTAAGAGAAATTGAAATTGACAATAACATCCACTAACATGGAATGCTGGGCAAACCTGAGCCAAAACAATGCTTTAAATGGATTATCTAATGTATTCCGAACTGCAATCTTCTAAAATAGATGTGCTCTTCCCCATTTTTTTTTTTTTTTTTTGAGACACAGTGTTACTCTGTTGCCCAGGCTTGAGTGCCGTGGTGTCAGCCTAGCTCACAGCAACCTCAAACTCATGGATTCAAGCAATCCTACTGCCTCAGCCTCCCGAGTAGCTGGGACTACAGGCATGTACCACCATGCCCAGCTAATTTTGTCTATTTATTTTTAGTTGTCAGATAATTTCTTTCTACTTTTAGGAGAGACAGGGGCTCACTCTTGCGCAGGCTGGTCTCGAACTCCTGACCTTGAGAGATCCTCCCGCCTCGGCCTCCCAGAGCCCTAGGATTACAGGTGTGAGCCACCACGTCCGGCCGGCCAATCTTCCCCATTTTTAGAGACAAGAAAACTCAAAACGCAAACTCAGAAAGGCTAAGTAGTAACTTATTACCATTTTTATAGCTAAAAGTTGGAAGAGCTGGGATTTGAACCCAAATCTCTTCAGTTCTAGAGCAGAGGGTTCTTAATGGCTCACTCATCCTGCTTCATGACAACTCAGGCCTACTCAAGGAAAGTTTCCTGGTGTCACAAGAATGTGAGCACAAGTCTGGAACTCTGAGGCCAAACCTTCCTAGGCAAACTCCAGACCTTCTCTCAGGGCTGCCCAGAGTAAACTCTCCATACTAGACAGGTGACTCTGCACCTTCCCCCACTCTTTACTCCTACCTGGCTTTTCTTCCCTGTTTTTACCCAGACCTCAAGGTTACCGCTGGCTGCCCTGTGTCCCCAGCCTTGCTTTCTCCCACTTCCTATAATACTCCGCATCTCACCATTCATTTTAGGAACACTCACATTCAGGTTACCCAACATGATTTCCATAGATTTTCAACTTCCTTAAATTTCATTTCCTATGATGCGAACTTTCATACAGTGTATACTGTCTTAAAAAGTCTTTCATGTGCTTAAGTCAGATTATCGTAAATAAGCTAATAAACACAAATTTCAAACTATGACATGTGATGGGTCTGGCTGCGGGCCAACAGTTAGATTTTACCAGTGTCATTATCTCTAGCTATATAATGGAGTCTCGTTATACATGCGTTTAATTTAAGCACATTCAGCTATATGTTCTTGGCAAAGTGAAAGAGAAAGAGCAATTTAAACAGAGGAGGCCATTACACCTGCCATTCCAATCAATGCACGTGTGTCCCGAGAGATAGGAGGAGATGAATCCACCGTTCTATGAACTGGTTTCAGTTTGTAAGCACCTCTCCCAGTGTGAGTGATTCTCTGGGAAGACTATGATTTTAGTGTTTAAAGGTATACATTTTAGATATATTAATACCACAATCTCTAATTCCACTCAACTACTTTTCCCAGTCGTCAGTTAAAGAAACAATGATCTATCCCAAGACTAGAGGAAATTGTGGGTCTGTTGGACTGCTAAAGAGACAGTAAGAGATCGTCCCTGCTAATTCTGATATTAATAACATGTAATCTGCACCATACACAGTAACAATCCCCTAGATACGACAACACTGATAGCAGCATATGTTCGCGTAATCATCTGACTTTTAAATTGCATTCTTCCTTTATTATTGAATACAAATGAGTGGGAATTGGAAAATGAAAGGTGCTGATACAAGTGATAAACATACATCTCCAACTAATGAGGCAAAGATGGAAATCATTAAACCTCTTGAAGTCAAAAATAAAGAAAAAGAGTAAAATTATGCAACACGAATGAAATTCTAGACCAGAGTCCCCAAACCATGCAATTATTGGAGATTTTATTATCATCTGTAACTTTCTGGAAAGGAATCTCCACAATGACATGCACATATCTCAACATGTATATCTAGAATTATTAACTAGGCATCTTTTCAGGAAAAGGTCATGTTCTAACGTAGGGCACTATCATTCTGAACCATCCTTGCTGCCCTCTGGGCAGAGATAATAATCCTTGCCACTTAGCTCCCTCAGGATTGTGTTCACGCCATCAGTATAAAATTTAGAGCTCTGTCGTAAACTTGATTGTTGGTACCTATTGCTATTTAGACTGTAAGCTCCTGGCAGGCAGGTTGTAGGTCTTCCTAACCTGTTTCTACAGTGCCTTAGAGAGAGGCCTGACTAAAAACAGTCCTCTGCAAAGGGTGGAGAGTGAATGAATAACTGAATTATCAAGTTTACCTCTCTGAGATTCATTTCATCTAATGAATGAGAGAAGAAAGAAAGACACTGCACCAAATCCACCAGGTCATGGTCTCCAGCATGGAGCTCACTATGCGCCATCCTTACCTATCCAGGGAAATGCAGCACAGGTGAAAAATCGATGCTGTGGTAAGCAAGACGTCTAGAGATGTCCGGACCAGGCAAAACATCTCCCCGTAAATCCAGATGTCTTGAACCAGCTCAATGGCACCAAAAGGCATCACCAACACGGAAACCAGCAGATCCGCAAAAGCAAGAGATACAATGAAATAATTGGTTTTTATTTTCCTGTGAGTGAAAAGGTGTAAGAGAGGAGGCGGGGGAGGGAGGGAGAAGAGAGCAAGAGAGGAAACAGGGGAAATGTAAGCAGAGCAAGAAGGAAAGAAGGGAGGGAGGAAAAGGAAAGAAAAGTCACATGTTTAGCATATTCTGCGGGATTCAGTTTCTCCTTCTGTAATGTGGCTGAGAAGACCTTGCATAGTCTGGCCTCTTCTGACCTCTCCAGCCCCACCTTATGCCCAAAGCCCTCTCTTCCTGTCCCTTCTGGCCACCCTGATCTGAGTTCCCTGAGCACACAGCCCCGCCCAAGTGCCTTCGTGAATGCACTCTCTCCTCCAACCACTGGTCCAGTTACCAGGACCTGCCGCCCGCCCCTCGGTCTTTGGACATTCTCAGGGAACCCTGCAAGGAGCTCCCCTCACAAACTTAGTGGTTACATGTCACCGTTTTCCACTCTTAGATTGACTACTGTGTGCCTCACCTTTGTGACATTGGTCAGAATTGCACTTTTATATTTAATTTGCATCAGCATTGAATTAGTGCATGTCTTGCTTAGAGAGGAACAGCTTCCTTTACCCCTTTTACAGCCCAGTGGCTCTCATCCCAGGCTGCACACTAGAATCACCTGGTGAATTTTAATAAATATGGATGCCCAGGTCTCACCCTAGATCAATTAGCTCAGGAACCCTAGAGGATTAACATCCCTCTCCTCAAAGATTGCCAGATAAAATATAGGTTGCCTGATTAAATTTGAATTTTAACAAAGAATAATTTCTTTTTGGTATAAGTATGTCCAAAATATTGCATGGAACACACTGATACTACATAATGGTACTTTCTAAAGTGTTTCAGGTGATTCTGATTATAGTCAGGGTTGAGACTGATGAAGTAGAAAGAGCAGAAGACCCAGGTTTAATTTCTAGTTCAGTCTCTTGTCAGCCATCCCTTCCCTGAACCATTGATGAAACAGAGAGGTTAGATTAGATGGTCTCAACAATTGTGTATATATAGTGATCTTACTATTAAAAAACCAAATACAACATTGAAGAAAAAAGGATGGATATAGACTGAAGTCCTTACACTGGTTAGGTGAGAGTTGCAAGATTATGTGTGATCCCTTTTTCCCTCCTCTATTTTTCAAATACTCTTCCCATGAATGTTTTCCTGCTTAATTACCAATTATAATGAAACGTTCATATTCAACTCTTCTGGGAGAGCCTGGAATTCCGCCCATGTTATCTCAAGAGGGTCCCCTATGCTGCTCACCTGAGCTGCCTGTCCCTGCACACAGCCACCATCACCAGCAGGTTCCCCAGGATGGCCATCAGGATAACCGCCGAGAGAAACGTGAGCAGCACAACCTTCTCCACTGACCCGAAACCCTCCTTGGAACTGGAAGACACACACACACACACACACACAAGCACAGAGAGTTGAAGGACACTTGGGGACATAGGAAAGGAAATTCATCTTCTCCTCTTTGACCTTCAGGAGGGTAACTTCACCATGAGCAGGTGCAACACACATTTATTGTGCACCAAGGTCTGAACTCTTCACTTGGTATGTTATCCTGGTTAGCTCCTACATAATAAGAAGGAAGAGTCTCAGAAAGGTGAATTAACCAGCCTGGGATGGCACAGTTGTCCTCCATCTGAGTACTTGTGGCTTTCCTTTGGAGCACTTAGCTCAGTTTGTACTCAGAGATTGGGTTGATTCCTGTTTTGTGCACGTACCCAACTAGATTGTAAACACAAGATGAATAAATGACAGTAACTTGAACCAGGGTCTGCATGAAGGCAAAGCCATCCTGTCTTTAGTGTTCCATCCCAGCACAGGTGGAAGCTGCTGTTTACAGGTGTGCTACCCCAGGGAGACAAGATCATGGCTTGAAGGTTGTTCTTCCATCAGTTCACCTGGGTAAACTGATCTGTTTGTCTGTGAAGTCCATTGGAAAGATAGAGGCCAATCAACAAGCTCAGGGACTTCTCTCACTGACCTGAACCACATTTCTTTTGGTACCCACCACATGTCATGGTTTTAATAGTTCAAATTTGCGTACTTGTCAATTTCAGCATCTGATTTGATTCTACAAATGTTGCCTTCCCTGTGTACACTCAACATTTTGTTTTATTAACTTGGAAGTGAAGGTCCTCTAGCAATGGCAGCATAACATCTGCAGGTTATTCAGAAGCTGTAGGAAAATTTTTCTTTTTTATAGTGTAATAAAGTGTTCTTTAAAAAACGAACTTTCAAAGGATCTTAAAACTCCCCAACCCAAACCCCACATTTCAATATGGGAAACCTAGGGCCCATAAAGGGGACCTGAGTTGTCAGAGCTTGTTAGTGGCTGGTCTAGGAGAGGCTGCTCTCCTGTGAGACCACCACTGAGAACACTGAGTCCCAAGAATCAAGAACTATCTGTCTTTCCTGAGTGTCTTTGAAAAATCAAGATGGCTACTGGCCCCAAATGGCAGTGGCCTGCCAATCCTGGCCTTGGCCTTGTCCAAAACTTCTTCTATTCGGCTAGCACAGAGTACAAGGTGCCAGTTGGAATAAGCAACCAGTCTTAGAGTGGTTGGAGAATGAGCAAGTCTCTGTAATCTGCTCAGAAGTGTTTTTATAGATTGATTGATTGAAGTGTTTAGGGCTGGGGTTCAGATGAAAAGAAATCCCAGGTGTGTTCATCTAAATCACCCTTCCACACTTAAGTTCCAACTATCAACAGTACACACATTGGACAGGGAAGATTTAATTCAATGAGGAAAAAGCTCTCAATAGGGTGATGTGGCCACCGAAAATTAATTTGACCTTAGGCTACGTTAATTGAGGTAAAATGCCTAACAAAGGAGGTGATAATGGTTCTTCTCCTTGTCCTTACAGAGGCTGGGACTCAGAGCCTCTCTAAAACTTGTCCCTCCTCAGGGCCTCTGTATTTGATGTGCCTTCTTTCTGGAATGTTCCTTCAGTGGCTGGCTTCTTCTTGTCATTGAGGTCTCAGATTAAATGTAGTGCTCACATAATGTGCCACGGCCAGGAAACATTTTTCATTTTCTTTATAGCATTTATTGTTATCTGAAATCACTTTTGTTATTGATAATTGTGTGTGCTCCTCCCTCAAAAAAATGACTTTGGTTATCTTTTTCATAATTCCCAGTGCCTGGCACAGCGTCTAGTCTACAGTATGTATAGCATACAGCAATATGTAATAGATAGTAAATGCTCTATAATTTGCTGATTGAGTAAAAGAGAGACATACTGTGCTCATGATGGTAAGTTTTATTATTCGATGTCTCTGAAGACTGGCTGAAAGTACAGAGGAGATTTTACCTAGAGAAGAGAAGGTCCAGGGATGAGACACAAAAGCTATTTTTAACTATCTGAGGGGTTGCCATTTGAAATAAGAGTATATTTATGCATTCATTCATTCAGTGATATTTTCCGAGCACTCTGAACACCTACTATGTTGTATGTCCCAGGGAAACAGAAATAAGCAAAACAGAGCAGACAATAAATAGGTACAGAAGAAAATATGTAAGGTGCCAGCTGGTAATACACTCTATGGCAAAAAATCCATGAAGGTAAGGAGGACTGGCCTGCCAGTGGCTGGGAGGAGGGCTGGCTATGTAATATGGATGTCAGAGAAGGCTCAGTGATAAGGTTATCACACCTTATGTTGCACAGGTTGTGTGACTAAGTAACACTAGCCAGTAGGCTTTAAGCAGTGGTCCCCAGCCTCAGCTACATATTGAAATTGCCTGAGGAGCCTTTAAAAATACTAATGCCGGGGCTCTACCCTCAGACATGCTGATTTGATTGTTCTGGGTTGCAACTTGAATATCAGAATATTTTTAAGTTCCCAAGTGATTTTGATACGCAACCAAGGTTGAAAAATCACTGCTAGAGGGAGGCAAGATTTCATACTGCATATTAAGAACCTTCTAACAACTAAAGAAGATCTGCAACAACATTCTGGCATTGTTTTGGGCTCGCTGGCACAGGAAGTTATTTAAGAATACCTGGCCGACAATGATATACAACTTTGCATTCATCAGGATGGCTATTATTAAAACAAACAAAAAAGAACAAAAAGTATTGGCATGAATGTGGGAAAACTGGAACTCTTTTCCACTGCGGGTGGGAATATAAAATGGTGCAAAAGAGTTTGGTGATTTCTCAAAAGGTTAAATATAGAATGACCATATGATCTAGCAATTCAATCCTAGGTATGTAACCAAAAGAACTGAAAGCAGGGATACAAACAGATGCTTGTATATTCATGTTCTGCTATGACAGCATTATTCACAATGGCCCAAAGGTGGACACAATCCAAGTGTCCATTAATAGATAAGTGAATAAATAGAATGTGGTATATACATACTATGGAATTTTATTTCTCCATAAAAAGGAATAACGTTCTGATACATACTGCAACATTGATGAACCTTGAAAACATTACTCTCAGTGAAATAAACCACACACAAAAGAACAAATAGCACATAATTCCACTTATATGAGAATCCTAGAATAGGCAAATTCATAGAGACAGAAAACAGAATAGTAGTTATCTGAGACTGGGGCTCGAGGGGAATGGGGAGTTATTATTTAATGGGTGCAGAGTTTCGGTTTGGGATGATGAAAAAACTCTGGAAATGGATAGTGGCACACCGTTGTGAATTGTTCTTAATATCACTGAATTGCACACTTAAATGATTATTTTATATATTAATGGTAAATTTTATGTTTTGTATATTTTATCACAACAAAAAGTCACTCATAAGTGACTACATATGAGGATACTGCATAGGGCTCCTGTATTGGGAGCAGGCTGGTCTGGCCGATTTTAGGTTCCTTTTTTGTCTATGGTCTATGATTTAAACATACCCTAGAAAAATGGATTCTCCATCAACCACACTCTCACCATTGGAAGCATCTCTCCTGTACTGCCTTTTCTCTTATAGGAGAAGAAAACAGATTCAGCGTGTGTGTGATGAACATTGGTGGCTCCAGAGAAAGCATATTTCAAATTAAGTGGGCACGAGGGTCAGAGAGTACCAAGTTCAATGTTACGGTTCATTCGTGGTATGACAATTAAGAGCCAGAAATAGCTAAATTTTAAACTGTGAGTGATGAGCAAAATTCAGCCACAGAAGATTTTTTAATTAGGCAGAACTGTCCATTGAACTAAATGTAAGTCCAGTAATGATAATTAAAATAAACCAGGAACTGCTTTTGCAAAATCCATGTTAGAGCCTTGAGTTGCTCCTGATACCCTCCAGGAATACAGTTAACCACTACCAGAAGGTTCTCTTCTGGCCAAGGAGCTGTCCACTCCACTAAATTGGTTCTTTGACAGCTATTCTTATGGGAAGTCTTACTTTCTCTTTCCTTTTGCTTTTTCAGTGATCTTTTGATTCATTAATAAAGAAACTCCACAAACTTGTAGGCTGTATTTGCCATTTTTCTCTGAGCTTATGAAAGGAAACATAAAGACGCTAATTCTGGGTACATTTCCTTAGAGGTTATTGTATATTGAAGTAGATTGTAAGTGATAAAGTAAAACACAAATAAGCAATTATTGTTATTAATATCAGAAGCCCGTACAGGGACAGTAGCAAAGGAAGTCTTAGGTTATGTTTTGTTACACATGCACACACACACGCATACACACATGCACACACACGCACACACACACACACACACACACATACTCTAACACTTTTTGAGAGTCAAGAATATGTTTTTTATTGTTTTTTGTGTGACTTTTGTTAATGACCAGTTGTGTGACTTCAAAACTACACTTGCCTCTTCTGAGCCTCAGTTTCTTCATGGATCAATTGGGAAAGTTAGATTAAATTTCTCATTCATCAAATATGTACTGAGTGCCAACTATATGCCAAGCACAGTGCTCAGTACTGGATGCAACAGTAAAGAAAATGGACAAAATCTCTGCCCTCATGGAGTTCATACTATGAATGGCAATAGACAAGCAGGTGTATGATTAAAGAAACAAATATAGCTTGTGATCAGTGATTCAAAGTCATACTTCTCCAACTTTAACATTCATATTAATCCACCGAGGATTTTATTAAAATGCAGATTCTGATTCTTTAGGTCTGGGGCAGAGTCTGGGGTTCTTCCTTTCTAACAAGCCCCTAGGCATTGCTGATGCTGCTGGTTCCTGAAGCACACTTGGACTAGCAAGACTATAAAAGGCACAAACATGAGTGTGATAGAGAACACACTCGGTTAGAAGGAGATGTTACATAGTCAGAGAACACTGCAGGTGGCATTCAGCTGGGTTCTAACATATGCATAGGATTGGGGAGTTAAAGAAACCAGGAGAGGTGCATTCATTCAAAAGGAAGTGCAAAGGCCCTGAGACAGGAAAGACATAGTGTTCATTATCAAAGGGGAATGAATGAGCAAGGGACAAAGCACCTGCGATGAGCTCAGAAAAGTCATCGGGAGCCAGATCCTCAATGAAGGGTTTTGTTATTCTCTGGGGAGAAGTGTGTGCTCTCCTGGAAGATAAATGAGAAGACACAGAAGTGATGTAAGCAGAGCAGTGACATGAGGGATGAACAAGTGAAAGCAACTGAGTAAACTTGCCAGCGGCCCTGCAGGAGTGCAGGTAAGGGAGGACAGTGGTTCAGAGTAAGGTGTTGGCTGGGGAGATGGAGAAGTAGGTGGAATAAAGGTATATTTGGGGAGTAAAGGAATAGATACGATCAATAGAGTCCATGGGTGGGCAGGGAGAAACAAAAATGATAGCTGTATTTCTGATTTGCACATCTGGATAAATTTTTAGTAAAATTTAATGAGATGAGAAGAACATGTTAAGTTTGAAATAGCTGTAAGACATGCAAGTGGAGATGTCAAGTGAACAAATGGATGCATGCATCTGGAGCTCAGAAGGATAACTGGACAGGAAATACACACTTGGGACTGCCAGCATTTCTATGGGATATAGATCCTGGGAGAGGGATGTGATCATGCAAGAAGAGGGTCAGGGTCATGATGAACTGCAATACTGAAACATGTAGTAGAGAAGGAAGAGCCAGTTGAGGAGATGGAGAAGTACTATCCAGGATATTTTAGCGACACCGGGTGAGTGTGGGATCGTGAAAACCTAGAGCAAAAAATAATTCAAGTGAAAAGAGAAATTGTCTTCCAGGATAGTCCCCTGGAACTAGGAACTACTGCAGGGCCATCTCTGGGAATGACAGGAGGCACAGTAACCAGAGCAATTCTTATTTTATCTTTTGAACTTTGCAATAAAATTATGTTGGGCAAGAGGGCTCCACCATTGCACCAGTGATCTCTGCAGGAAGTGGCTCCCCTTCCGCCTGCTCTGAGTGCCACAGCACATCCACAAAAGATCCCATTCCTCCTTGTACAAGTGCTTTATACCCCCATCATGCCCCAAACTGTGCAGGCCTGTGTCAAAGAATTACATGTAAATTAGAGAAAACGGTGTTTCATTTTCTTACCAATCAACAGTCAGTGAGAAAAATGCAAAGGCACTCTGACTTAAGAGAGGGAACCTGCCAAAATTGGATGTTTTTCTATTGTAAATCTTATTAACCTTACAGGTGAGGCTCCCCAGTCAGATTGGGTACTGACCAAAACGCCATCAGCTTCTGCTTAGTTTGACTAAACTTCAGACAGGATTCTTCCTGATTCCAGGCTCTGCATTCCCTTTTCTTAGAGAATTGACGTTAGAAAATTTGTAATTGTAAATTCTTTCTCTGACCCTTCGAAATGTCAATCAAAGCCACTCACCAGTTTTACAAGGTAGGACTGTGCTTCTCAAGGACCTGGGAGCCATCCCTTTGAAATGAAACCATTAGGGTAGACAGTGCCCCTGTCTCTCAGACTCTGTGGGAAGGTAGAAGCCTAGATTTAGTGGGCACCTTGCTCCAAGTTGCAAAGCTACCTCCTGTCATGAAGATATGAGAAAGTTTGCTTTTCCTTTGGGTAAGGCCAATGAGTAAACACAGATGGCCTATAATCCCCTCCCCCAACTCCATTTCTTAAAAAATTTTCCTTCCCTTTGTTGTATTGAAGTTGAGCTCAGACTGCTGTTCTGGTCTCTCTCCCTATTGCAATAGCCTTGAAAAAAGTCACCTTTACTTATTTAACTTGGTCCAGTGCTATTTTTGTTTTGACAGTGTATATCATTTTTTGCAACTACAGATGCTTCTAGACTTACAATAGGGTTACATCCCAATAAATTCATTATTAATAAGTTGACAATATTGTACATGGAAAATGCATTTAATCCACCTAACCTACTGAACATCACTACTTAGCCTTGCCTACTTCAAATGTGCTCAGAAAGCTTACATTGGCCTACAGTTGGACAAAGTCTTCTGGCATCAGAGTACACTGCGCAGTATCAATTGTGCAGCTGACTGGCAGCTACAGCTCGCTGCTGCTGCCCAGGGTGTACAAGCCTGGGAAAAGACCAAAATGGAAAACTGGAAGTAAGATTTCTACTGAATGCATATCATTTTCCCACCATCACAAACCAAAAAATCACTAAGTCAAACCATCGTAAGTCGGGGGCCATCCGTACTGATGTTATGTGCGTACTTCTTTCTTCATCATCATTACCACTTGCCATAAACAGAATCCATGACAGTTGGAGTACACAGAAGAGAGTTAAACTCAGATAATATTTGCATTGGTGATATTTCCTATGTAAATGAATTTTTCAAATACCTTTTTAATTAAAGTAGAAATAGTAGAGTCCATGAATATGTTAATTGTTTTCCCTATAATCAATAATTAGAGCAATACTGTAACTGTAACATTTTTAAAGTGTGTGTCATTTCCTTTAAATACATCCACTTTTTCTCCCTAAGTTTCTTGAGAGACTAAACATACAAATGGACAATGGCCAGACCACATGTAACAATAAAACTCTGCCTGACAATCTGTGTTTCAGCCAGCCCAGAATGGTCAGGACTTACTCAACCACTACTAGCTTCCTTACTTTTCCATCCTATCTGCTTTCAAGTCAAGACAAACCACAGAACACCAAATATGCTCCCCACACCAATTACATAAGATGCCCTGCTTCTTGTTAGTTCACCTCCTGCTTCCCCATGCCAACATCTCCAACCACAGCATATCTGAAGTCTTTTTTTATTTCCTGCTATGAAGCTTTTCAACTCCCCTGCCTGTCTTTGAGTCTTTGCTAAATGCAAGGGGATGGTGACTGATCCTCTTGCTATATCACGCTCTGAATAAATTGTTTCTGTTTGCTCTCATTGGTGGGGCCCTCATTTATTTCCACATTCCAGATATGTACTAGATGAAACACTTATTTGGAATTCTATATTTTACAATTAGGTAGAAATCTTTTGAGTGGAGAGAATTATTTCTTATGATTTGGCTTATGTTAGCTTGGGTTTTTACAGTAAGTTTTTAGGTCTCTGACCTAACTTTTTTTTCTTTCACAGAATGCTTTTTTTAAATAAAAGGATTAAATAAGATAATTTATATAACATTGTTCCATAATAAGAAGCATTAGAATGGTAGAGTTGCAGAATCACCAGCCAGCATTAGGATCACCTGGAGGGCTTGGTTAAAACACAGATTGCTGGACCCACCCACAGTTTTGAGTTCCTCGCATCTGGGGTAAGGACCCAAATTTTGCATTTTTAGCAAGTTCTCAGGTAACGCTGTTGCTGATATCAGTCCAGGGACCGCATTTTGAAGACTACTGACCTAGAACCTTGTAAGGGATGCCTTTAATCTTAACCTTCATTCCTCCCTTGCAAATTACTTTCTTTTGCTCCTCAGTTTGGAACTTAGCCCTTACAAGGGGGTTGATTTTGACATCAACATATTGAGCACCTACCATATGGCAAACGGTGCACCTAGGAGGATTTTGAAGTTGGCTCATTTAATCTTCACATTTATCATGTGATCTAATATCTTCATAAGAAGAGACTGGAGCTCAGCACGGTTATGAGACTTAACATCCTACAACTATTAAGTGGTAGAGCTGGGATCTAAACCCACCCATTCTGATTGTAAGTCCAGTGCTTTTCCCACTACATTTTAAACATGCTCATTTTAAATCGAATAAGTTTCCTTTAAAAAACTAGACATGCTAAAGTTTTGTTATTTGTCTAGAAACTTAAGATCCAAAATGTTGATGATAACAGCTTAATCTGTCTTTTAAAAATATACTGGATATAGAAAATAGTAAGAGAAAAAGGAATAAATCCTACAGGATAGAAATTATGCATAGTGAAGTTTCTATGTAATTCTAAAAGAATTCTTTTTGATTGTTTTTGAAGAAGCTATAGACGAGAGCAGGAGGGGAGGGAAGTGGGTTGGTGCGTAGTTGGTAAAGGTTGGGTATTTTTGAACTGCTAATATGTGGAGTAAAATTCTTGTGACAAACTCTTAATAGCCTTTTCAAGGACCTCAAAGATCACCTATATTGGGCATGAGAAAAAGTTCAAAGGAGAAGAATATCTGTCTGTATAGAGCAAAATGGAGGTAAAAGCTGCAAGAAATACAAAGAATACCCGGATCAAAGACGGTGTTCTCTGAGGCTGTGCCTGAACGTAAGCCAGACAGATACGATAAGGCGAGAGTTAACTACCAGGGATTTCATCCTTCTTGAAAATGAAATGCTACAGTTCCAGCAAGTTAGACCTGAGAGGTGAATCTCCACTTAAGAAATTCCATCTTCCAAAATTAAAACTGAGCAAACAGTTACATAGGTAGATACTTTTTCCTTTATAATATCATTTCTTCTTTATATGTGGATTCACTATAGGGTCTCTAGTTTGTTTTGCAGACATTTCTTTACCCATAATTGTTCAGGAACATGCTCACGAGGCACAGAAATATCTTTCTTTGCACTGAAACACATGGCATGTTTTCAGCATTTGGCCGATCCTTTCCTCGAAATTATTCCTGCGATTATGAGAAATTCAGCACAGGGAAAAGGTGGACCACACATGCTCTCTCCACTGTGGTCAATCATTTACCCCAAGGATAAGCACTCAAGGAAAAGTGGAATTTCCCACGCTCCGATAACCACCCTCTCTCTCTCTGTCTCTTTGCAACAGCTGGCCTCCGACTCAGCGCCCAAGTGCTAATGGATCTAGCGCTGCATATTTTGCCAGGATCTTGGATTGATGTCGCTAATATGTTTTCTCTTCTCACCACTGTCTATGAAAAATTCTATGCCCAGAGCAAGGAAGAAACTGCTTGATGTTACTCTATCGCAGAAGTAGCCAAACAACGGCCAGCGAGCCAAATCCAGCCCACTGCCTGTTTTTATATATAGTTTCATTAGAACACAGCCACACTCAATCATTTACGTGTTTTCTCCTGCTGCTTTGACACTACAAAGGCAGAGCTGGGCAATAGGACAGAAACCGTATGTCCTGCTAAAGCTGAAACTATTTACTCTCTGACCCTTTATGAAAAAGTTTGATGATGACCTTTGCTTTTTTGGAACTAGAGATAAGTTTGGTCTAAAGAAGAATATGGCATAGAAACATTAAGACCTATAAAAGCTTCTACTGAAAGGAGCCTATTTAACTCTTTCTTCTGGATTCTCTCACTAAGTGGAAAGCAGCACCATTCCAGTTGACCACGCCAGAGACTTAACACCTTACTCAATTTTTTCTTCTCCTATATCGAAGTCATTATATATTTTGAGGATCTCATAAATCTCTGCACTTCTCTCCCATCTGCTGTCAATCTCCTAATAAAGGTCTTTCTTTTATCTCTGCCTAGCCTACCACGACCACTCCTTCCCTGCTCTGTCTTTAGTTATTAGCCTATTCGACAGTTTCAATTGAACATGTCCAAAGTTGATCTCTTGATTTCCCTCACCTCCAATCCGCTTCCCGTCTCAATAAGTAGCACATGCATTTTCCAGTCGCTCAGGCCAACCATCGTCATTCTTAGCAAGCCTCTTTCTCTCAACCCTCACATACAGCAGCAAACCCCATGAGCTCTGCCTTCGAAATGTCTCCTGATTCCGGCCCTTCACCAGCTCCTCCTCTGCTTCCGCCCTCACTTTAACTACATCGCGCCTCGCCGGGGTGACTGCAAAGGCCTCTCAACTGGTGTTCCTGCTTCCATTGTTTTCCACATTCAAACTACTCTTCACCCACTAGACAGAATGAGCTTTGTCAAATACGTACCGTGTTTCCCCCCAAATAAGACCTACCCATAAAATAAGCCCTAGCAAGATTTCTAAGCATTTGCGCAATAGAAGCCCTACCCCGAAAATAAGACCTAGTGATGGGCGTAGCTACGCAGCGTATCTGCACAACCCATGCATTTCGTCCCTGAGCGGTAAAGACGACGGACGAGCAGCCCTTCTCATCTGCCCCATGAGAGCTCTGTTGCTCGACATGAGAGATTGGCGCCAATGGTTCTAAAGGAAATAGAGTCGCAAGAAATTCAGGATGGAAGTCGGGGTTTGGAGAGTTATGATGATGTTCCAGAAGAAGATGACTTAACTATATTTGAATAAATGTAGATTGTTGTACCGTACTTAAAAAAAATAACACATCCCCTGAAAATAAGCCCTAGGGTGTCTTCTTGAGGAAAAATAAATATAAGACCCTGTCTTATTTTGGGGGAAACATGGTAGCTCCGGACATATCGCAGCTGCACTCACGGCCCTGAGACGGCCGCCTTCCCACTGAGAGCAAAGCCCACAGCGCTATGGAGGGCCTCAGCGAGCGTAGAAGGCTGCCTACTGGCTGCTTCTGTGAATTCAACTCTTACCACTCCCTCCCTTCCCTGTGCTGCTCTAGCTAAGGAGACTTCCAGACTTCCTCACTGTGCCCAGAATGAGCCAACCACGCACGCACCTCAGGGTTCTCACCCGATGCTACCTCCACCAGGGTCTTTTCGTTCCACGTGACCAGAACAGGTCACCCCTCACTTCATTCAGGTCTCTGCTCAGCTTCACCTCCAGAGAGAACTTTCCTGACCACTCACATTTAAAACAGAACCTCTCCCGACTCCCTATTCTCTCGTCTTGTGTTACTGATGTTCACGGTCATTACCTGGTGTGCTCCCACACGCATTAGAATGACTGGAACGTGAGATCACTGGAAGCCGGAACTTGCTATGTTAAGTTTACTGATGTATTTCTAGCATCTAAAAGAGTACTTGGCACATAAAAGTGCTGAAAAAGTATAGTTGGCCCTCTCTCTCTGTGAGTTCTACAGCCATAGATTCAACCAAGCAAGGATTGAAATATTTGGGGAAAAAATTACATCTGTATTGAACATGTACAGACTTTTTTCCTTATCATTATTCTCTAAAAAATACAGGATAACAACTATTTATGTATCATTTACATTGCATTAGCTAATATAGGTAATCTAGAGATGATTTAAAGAAAATGCAGTATATATATACAATGCAATTCTATTCAGCCATAAAAAAGAATTAAATCGTGTCTTTTGCAGCAACATGGATGGAACTGGAGGTCATTATCTTAGGTGAAACAACTCAGACATAGAAAGACAAATACCACATGTTCACACTTACAAGGAGGAGCTAAATAATGTGCACATATGCAAGCAGAGTGTGGAATGGTGGACAATGGAGACTCGTGGGGTGAGGGGCTGGGGGGCTGGCTGGATGATGGGAGGTTGCTTGTGGTCACCAAGGGTGTTGCTCCAGTGGTGGATGCACTGAAGGCTCCGACTTCACCATCATGCAATATAGCAATGTAGCAAAATTGTGTTTATACCTCGTGAATAGATACAAATAAAAAAATAGAAAAAAATTTTTAAGGAATTTCTACATAAAAAGTGAAAAAAATAAAAGTCTGTTATAACAACCATGGGAAAAAACAATTTCTTTTTTCTTTTTCTTTTTTTTGAGACAGAGTCTCACTTTGTTGCCCAGGCTAGAGTGCCGTGGTGTCAGCCTAGCTCACAGCAACCTCAAACTCCTGGGCTCAAGTGATCCTCCTGCCTCAGCCTCCTAAGTAGCTGGGACTACAGGCATGTGCCACCACGTCCAGCTAATTTTTTCTATATATTTTTAGTTGTCCAGCTAATTTCTTTCTATTTTTAGTAGAGACGGAGTCTTGCTCTTGCTCAGGCTGGTTTCAAACTCCTGATCTCAAACAATCCACCCACCTGGGCCTCCCAGAGTGCTAGGATTACAGGCGTGAGCCACTGCGCCCGGCCAGTTTCTTAAAAGTGTATGGGAGGATGTGCATAGGTTATATGCAAACACTATGCCATTTGTATGAGGGACTTAAGTGTCCTTGGATTTTGGTACCCAAGAAAGGTGCTGGAACCAATCCCCTATGGGTACTGAGGGACAAATGTATTTGTGGGACGAATGAATGAATGAACGAGTTACTTCTTAGTCACCTAATCGTCAATGCTTTGACTCTTATTCTTCAGCACTAAAGGCAAAATATGTTTTTTTTTTTCTCAGAATGATTTAGCTCATCTTTCCCCCTTGTTCAAAATCCTGTAATGTCTTCCCGTGGTAATTTTGATAAAATAGCAAATCTTGACCTGGTTTTACCTGGTGCATGCTTACCTTTCCAGATTTATTTTTAACACTGCTCCATAACCAGCCCTGCCACAGAGAAGTCCCCAAATTCTCATTCAAGGAGGTGAGACATACTTGTTAAGCCCCTTCCTTTTCTTCTTCTTCTTTACCCGGCAAGCCCTTGCATGTCCTTTGGTCCTCAACTTAAACATCTTATTCCCTGGGAAGCCATCCCTGACCCCAATATTGTCCTTGTCTTATACGCTTTTATAGCACTCTATAATCACATATTAGAGCTTTTATCACATTTAATTATACATTTGATTATTAATTTAAATATTTGTCCCTCCAACCACACTGTCTTACTCATTTTTGTATTCACCGTGCCTAGCACAACAAGTACATAATTAGACAAGTAAAAAAGATTTACAAGTTAGCCCTTGCCTGAAAAAGAGTTAACTAGTTTCTACGAAAAATATCAGAATCCTTTCCCAGGCTGCACTCCGAAGGCTAACAATACTTCTAAGTCTATTTCTAGTCATCTTCTGGGCATCGAAGTTGTTTTGAGGATTGAGGAAATACATATAAAACACTTAGAATATTGCCTGGTGTGTAGTATGTGCTCTCTAAATGCTAGCCATCGTTACTCCTCTTTTCTGTTCATTTCAAATACACACAAATGACATGCACATTTGTCCTGGTCCTCCCGCTCACAGTATAGCAAGCAACTCAGGCCAGTCAGTGACTGATCATTATGACAGCATGTTGTAATTTGGCTGAGAGCTTTTGAAATGACAAGTATAAATAGCATCCAGAGAAAAGAGATGGTGAGTAAGAATATCTTGGAGTTTTTCCAGACATAACTGGTAGAAACGCAAATGTGATAGAGCAGAGAAATAAAAAAACTGTGCTGAAAGTTCACAGGAGTGGAGATGGAGTTTAGAAGGTGGTTCACAAATGTAAGGGGTAAAAATTGGGGAACATATGGAGCTTCCACAAGCATAAGAGAAGTAGGGAGTGTCCAGTAGTTTGAGGAGCCATGAGGATTTCGAAGAGAAAGGTTCTGCATTCTAGTTCACCATCAACGTGCGTACACTCACTCACACCTACATGTGCACGATCCATACAGTGATCCTAAAGCACCTGACTCAGGGAGTGGTTTAGACTCTTCACAGGCTGGGGATGGAGGAAGGCAAGTGGAGACCAACGGTGGGGATGCCCAGGGACAGTCAGATTGAAGTTCAGGCTCTCTACCTGGATCAGACTCTCCCCCTGCCCATGCTACTAGGCATTCCTAGAGGCAAAGACAGTATGGTATAAAGTAGGCTCATTTAAAAATGCCTGCCTTGGCATTCCAGCCAGGCAAGCCTAAAAACTGTGTCATAGTACTGCATAAATGCATACCCAGACAATGCTTGTGACAAATGTTAAAAGAATCTTAAAAACATTCATGCTCCCAAAATTCTACTGCTAAGAATTCATCTTAAGGAAATAAATCATTAGAGCTGTTCTTTAAAATGTCCATATATTATTACTCACAGTCGTATTGTTTATAATTGAGAAAATTAGAAACAACCTAAATGTCTAAATTTGAGTATTGGTTACATAAAAGTTTTACACAGCCATTGAAATCTAGGTTTAAGAGAATATATATCCAGTACACTATGATCATGCCTGTGGATAGCCACTGCACTCCAGCTTGGGCAACATTTAAAAACATTTTTTAAATAAAAATTTATATATTTATATATGTGTCAAGAAAAAAATATTGAGAGAAGTAACTCACGACCTTTTTCTTAAAATCACAAAAAGACTAGAAGGAATGAGGAGTTATCTCGCTCCTCTATCCCAGGAAGATAACTAAGATTTAGGTTCTGAATTTTAGAATCTAAAATTTGGAATTTAGAGAGTAAATTCCAAATTTACTCTCAGTAACTTTGATTATAGGTTTTTCAAGTTGCAGGGCTGAAGGCAGAAGTTTCTGGCACCAGAGCAAAATCGCCTGACCTAAAGTCTGAATTAGCCAACTGGGATGTAAGGAGGGAGGTTTGCAGAAGGCAGGGGTTTGCAGATTTCAGGAATAGCAAGAAGGAACACCACACTCACTCTCAGAGCCCACAGAGACCAACCGCTAGGACGGAAGACCCCAGTGTCAAGCTTCACGTGGAAGCAGCAGAGCCTCCTGCCTTCAAGGGACCTGTAGAGGAGGTGGTGACCAGTGTGAACTGAAAAGCAAAAGGTCCCGCTTGATTCAGAAAGGAGGAGAGGTCCACAAAATGTCAGAGGTTGAATTTCCCCTTAAAACCTAGCTTGAAGAGCTCATAGAAAAGTTAACTAGTTTAGAGATTAAAAGAAATGTGGCATTTCTTACACCTGAATGTTGTAGAGTAAAATTCAAATGCAAGCCTGGTATATGTATGTGATATGCATACACATACGTACATGCTTACATATATACAAATATATATGTACAGGTAAATGATGCATATAAAGTGCTTAATATTTACACACATAATATACCAATATTTTTTACATATAACTTCATAGATTAACATTATGTATATCTAACATAGTTACTAGTTGATGTTATTCTAGAAAAATTTGAATTACTTCTTTATAATTTTTTACCTTTCCCCAATATTTTCCAGCAAATCTGTATTACATTCTTAATGCACAAAAGTGATGTTTTCAAAATGCATTGCCTACATCTGGCTTTTATCATAGAATTGCCTTGATAAGTATATTAAATCTGCATATATTATTTCCCCAACCAGTTATTAAACTTACTAATTGGTGCACTTGATTTTAAAATGTCTTTAATTGCAAATGTAGCTGTAAGCTGTGGAGCTTAAAGGAACAGATTTTCTCCTACTTTTTGTCCATCCACCTGAAGCTGCTATAGTGAAAGGATAACTTTAACATTTTTACAAATCCTTCTCCCCTTCTATAGATGTTTTGGAGTTACAACTTTGTCCTGAATCTGACCACTCCTCATCAGTGGCACCACTAATATTAGTCCAAGCCACTATCATCTCTAATTTATTTCTTACAAGCTTATTTCTTGCAATAAACTCCTGTCTTCAATTCCCAGCCCTGATGACGTATTTTCTACACAAAATCCAGAGTTATATTTCTGACACCTAAGGCAGACAACATGTGTTTCCTGCTCAAAATTCTTCGATGGCTTCCCAGCTCATGCAGAATATGCCAAGTTCCTACCGTGACTTCCAAAGGTGCACAGAATCTGGTACCAGCAACCCCTTTGACCTCAACTTCTACCACTTCCTCTCCTCACTCCGCTCCAGTCACAAGATTTTCCCCATTTTCTCCAATATGCCAATTGCATTCTGACCTTTACACGTGTTTTCTTTTCCTTCTGGACTACTCACCCCCAAATATCTATTGTGTTCTTTCCTTGTCTTTAATTAGATCTCTGATCAAAGGTAGCCTCATCAAGGAGCACTTTCCTGACCATCCTAACTAATGTAATGAATCCTTGTCATCCTCGGATTCCCTATGCCGCTTTATTTTTCTTCACGGTATTTATCTAACATGTTCCTATGTTCCTTTGTTGTTTAGTGTCTGTTAACTGCCTCCTCCCAATAGATTATAAGTGTCATGAAAACAAAGGCTTTGTTTTCTTAGCATATGATAGGTTCTCAAAAAATATTTGTTTGAATGAGTTAAGCAATGAATGGTGTCATTATGGACTATCTTGAGAATGTGGTTATATCATCCGCTATAATAACGTGGTTATTTATCCATCTTTACCAAAGTACTACTATCAGATACTTCAATCATCTTTCAAATCAAACACTATCTTTTCCACACGATTTTACATATATTACATCCAACAGAGGCTACAAGAAGTCTGTTCTCTCCAGCTCTGTTACCTTTCTCAAAACTAAGTGCAATTGATTTTTTTTCAAAGTGTAGGGTTCTTAACCACCCTTAGTTCTATTTTTTCATTCTTCCATAGGACTTATTCTAAGATTCATTTTTTTCCACTAATGATTTCTAGTTCAGATTCTCTTATCCCTTTAGAGAATGTTTTTAAAGTATAAATGTGCCTTTGGTAATCAATTAATCTGTCAATCAATCGACTAACCAACCAAACAATATTTATTACTTATTTACTATGCTTAGCCTTGGGGCCACAGTAGAGAATGAAACAGATGTGGCTCCTGTCCTTACAGAGCCTGTGGCATAACATATAAAGTTGCTCTTATTTTTTACTAATTGTCCATAAGCTTACCTAAAAGTGCACACATTTACAAGTAGTTAGGAAAATATAACCTCAAACCATGAGATATAATTTCTACTCATCAGATTGGAAAAACACTAAATTGCTAATCTTTTGAGTTGATGAGGATATCCTGGAAGGGCACTCTCAGGATTAGCTGTGGGAGCACTCATTGGCGAAGCGTTTTGGATGCTAATTTTGCAATATGTTTAAAATATTAGAATGCGTATTTTGTATATATCTATTCTAGGGAAATGCTCCAACACTTGCTGTGGTGTCTAAGATGCACGTGGAGGGATATGAGTTGCTATATTGTTTGTAAAAATGAGCACTTGGAAGGAGTATAAATACCCACAAATCTGTGAGTGATTAATTAAATCGTGACACACTGACATCCATAAATACCATGCAGATGCTAAAAGGAATGAGAAGGGATTCTCATACATGTAATGAAAAATAGAAAGACATGCACTAGGTTTATAAGCAACAAAACCACAGAAGTAGTTATAGAGAGAAGAAGAGGTTTTTTAATTACGAGAAAATTGGATTTTCATTGGGAAGAGATTTGATCAGGAGGAAATTTCAACTATATTTTTAATATTTTATATCTTAAGCTGTGTCATGAGCACACAGGTATTCTTTCATTTTTTTTCTCAGTACCTTTTGTTATATCTGAAATATTTCATTTTTAAAATAAAAGTATTTTATATATACATATATATACACACAATAAAGTAATAAAATATCTCCGAGACACATAGGTAAATAAAAAATCATAGATCTATATATATATATAATATGATACTATAGGTGTCTGAAAGAAAATAAAAACTGAAAGAGGGAAACAGGTTTGCATATGCATGCATTTATGTATATACATTTACATATATGTAAATCCACAGGTTATGGCCATAAGAATGCACAACCAAGTGTTAATCATAAATATTTTGGGCAGGAGAGTGGAAGGTGATGAGAGACTTTTCATTTGGAGTATTACTGGAACTTTAAACTACAGAAATTTGCGTGTTTATGGATTACTTGTTCAACTGAAGAATATGAAAGACTATTCCCCTCACCTGTGAATCCCATCTTCTCTTGCATTTCTGGCACACTCACAAGTCTTTTCACTGTGCCCTAGAAGGTTAACGTATTGTTCTGCCAAGTAGGTCATACACGAGAGCATGAATTCCCCCAAGCAGTGAGGCGTAAGCTCTGTTCCAAACAGAAAACAAATTCACTGGCTCAAAAAGAGGTTTGGCTAAGGAGTGTCAGATCAATTGTAAGCATGTTTGTCCATTTGTTTATGCAACCATTCCTTCATCAACTCAATCATGTATATGTGCATTCAACAGAATATTTGAGAATCCACTTGATTTCAGGCACTGAGAAGAGAAAGCAGGCTTAGCTCCTTCCCTCAGGAAGCTCAGAGGCTACCAGAGAAGACAGACGAGAATCCAATAACCCTATGTCTACACGTAAAGTTACAGCTACAGTGGGTGCTATAGAGGAGGTACACATGGTACCATTGGCCCTTATGGGAGATCAGAAAACACTTTCCTGAGTTAAATAGAGCTACAGTTTAAAGGAGGAATCAGAGTTGACCAAAAAAAAAAAAAAAAAAAAAAAAAAAAAAAAAAAAAAAAAAAAAAAAGGCAGGAAACATTGGGGACCAAGGCTGGAGGTGAACAAGTGAGAACTACGTGACTCATCACTTAGTCCAGCAGTTGAAAGAAGATCAACGTAAGTGGAGTGCTGAGAGTGAAGGGAGGCTCCGAGTCAGATGAGGCCTTCAAGGGTCGACTCTGGAGGGGATCAGAGGCTGTGCTGGCTATGTAGGTATCGTCATTGATTCGGTGGGGAGTCACAAGTTGTTTTGAAAAGATTGGCATTGGGGGTGACGTGATCAGATTTACATTTCAACCTGTTTGGAGTATAGAAGGTAGTGGCCAACAGTGAACTGGCTTGTTTGTTTTTGAGGGTGGCTTTAATTATTTAAAAACATTTTCCTTGTATGTATGCCAGTCAACATGTGCAGAACACAGTTCTTAGTGGAAGGGGCATCACCCCGTAGGGGTCATCTGAGATATCTATGGGACATCGGGTTGTAGTTATGATTGGGGAGCACAAAAGAAATTTAGAGGAAGGACAGGTGACATTTTTTGATATGAGGAACAATCCATCATAAGAAAAATACATCCTACATTCTGCATGATTTTGGAACATCCTCTCAACCATTTGTGTAAGTGAAAAATTTGTTTATAATTACCTAATCTAGAACTTAACTCCTTTTACCTATAAATACAAAGAATTTTTGCATGGTAATTCATATGCACTAAATGAAGGGAAGATTATGCTTTCATGTTGTTCAGAACAAATATTCATTATATGTCACCTATAGCCACTCATAATACTGGAGTTGCCAACACAACACACCTGTATTAGTTAAGTTCTAATTTAGAACTTAACTCCTTTTACCTATAAATACAAAGAATTTTTGCATGGTAATTCATATGCACTAAATGAAGGGAAGATTATGCTTTCATGTTGTTCAGAACAAATATTCATCATATGTCACCTATAGCCACTCATGATACTGGAGTTGCCAACACAACTCACCTGTATTGGACTTTGTTGGTAGTTGTCACATCTGTAGTGATTTAATGTACAAGTAAACATATCTGACTGCTTCAGTATGTTTTCTACTCCAAATGCGCCTGAGCATTTATATAATGAAATATATATTATTCTGTTATAAATTACTCTCTTTTTGTTACTTCTTTATATTCCAGTTAAGGCATTATATTCATAATTTTAAATTGTATATAGGTAGGTTATATTAGTCATAGATTTCATTTCAGTATAATAAATGGGTATTACAAAATATTTGTCTTAAAACGGAGGAGGGTTGTGGTTGATCTGAGCTTGGTTTTATAGACAAGGCACATTTCAGGTGTCTAGTCTAAATGAATGCACTGGAGTGTTCCTGATTTATCAGTCCTGGACTTATGCAATTAAGGAAGCTCAGTGCATGTCAAGGGTTGGAGAGAATACTGCAACAGCAGAGGCAGCACGCTACTTCCCTATCAAGAAAACTACCAAGATCTGCTCCAGCTCCAAGCTTTTCTCACAGTCCTGAAGGATTTTTAACAGCTGCAATACACATCTTCCATAAAAAGCTGTAATTCATTATCTTACAAATATCTAATTTGACAATATTTGCAAATCAAGTTTGTGGGATTCTGGTGTGTTTGTGTATGTGTGTGTGTGTTGTTTTCTCAGAATAATTAATGGGGTAGAAACATTTCTATGTGCTAGAAACTGCTGAGACAGAAAAATTAATTTTGTGGTTAGCTTGAAAATAAATGCTGGGCTGTAATATGCAATGTAATGTAAGATAATGTAATAAGGGCATCCCCTTAGGGCTGATCGTGGCAGCTTGCCAAGACTTCAGGCCTCTTTGGCTTCTCTGCTCTAATGATAATGGAATAAAGAATAGCTTTTCTCATTATCTCAGTGCTACTATGTGCCAGGAAGAGTGCTGTTTTTCATTCCTTTGTATTGTCACAACAGCCTATGGAGATAGGTATCACTACTACATCTGATTTACAGACGGGGAAACTGAGGCTCAGAGACTTGAACTGATGTGCCCAAGGTCACATAGCTGGTAAGTAGTAAATTCAAGATTAGAAGCTAGGTCTTCCTAACTCCTGAACCTGAGCTCTTAAGCCAGGTGTACTAATTTAATAATAATTGAATCATTAGTGGCATAATTTATTAAGATAATCTAAAGATTAAAATACATAATCTGGAATACAGATAAATGTAATGCCTGCCTCTTTCAAAAAAAAATCATCTGATAACTCCTTTGAGAACTGAACCTGCTCTCCTCCAATGAGCTTGTGCTCCATACATCCTCAGTTACTGATTCCCATATTCCAACCTTGAACTTGTCATTACCAAGGGTTGGAACTACCAAAAATTTCTACTTAAAATATTCCACCCTCCAGCCATCATTTCCTATCTCTAGAGACTTTGTCTGTAGCATGTTGACTCCAGTGATTCTTTGATCTTCTCAGGATATTCAATCTATTGACCCTAACGCTTTTTCACTATCCCTCACCCTCCTCACTTAGAACACGACACACCCAAAGCAGGCTATGAGCTCATGAAGATTTCACGAATGCTAAAGGTGCTAGAAGGCTAAGGATGCCATGAGAATTGTCCCGGATAATGCTAATCCAGAGATACTCAGAAATATCTAGACAGTTGACCAGAACAACAAAGGTTTAGAATTAGTCCCTGCACCACAAGTAGAGCAGTTGAGGAAATGGAGATCTCAGACTGGAGACCAAAGATCTCAGAGGTGCTGAGGTAGCCAACTCTAATCTCGGAAACACTGCCACGTAGTTCTAAAGAGGGTGACTGGGTCCAGTCAGGGAGGATGCTGGAAGGTAGAATTTAGCTCAAACTAAGAGAAGTACTTTTCTTCTCATATTACAATCGTTACCGAAAGCTGGGCACTTGTCCATGAGGCCGAATCAGAACAAAGACAAGTGGTTTGAGGAGAAAGGAAAGAGACATTTTATTACTTTGCCAGCAAAAGGAGGAGGATGGAGACTCCTGTCTGAAATGCTGTTGTCCTAATAACAAGCAGAACTACGGAGCTTTTAAAAGATGGGTTCTCAGCTTCAGGGAATTACTGTTCAACTCCAGCTGAAGATTTTAATCATCCCATCAATCTCCTGACCTCCCCCAAGAACCTCCCCTACCAGGTCTGAGCTGAGCCATCTCCACTCTTTTGTGGAGTCTTTAGAGTTTTCTACATATAATATCATGTCATCCCCAGCAGCCCTTTTGAAATGAGCCTAATAGAGAGTCTCCCTTGGTGATTGGTGCTGATTAGGCACTATAATTATTCCCTATATGAAAGAATGATGCAAAGACTATTATTACTCACATTTTATAGATAAAGAAACAGAGATTTAGAGATAGTATCTATAAGCAATTATCACAAGCTCTGCCATGTAGGGAACACTCATAAATACTAATTGCCATCATCATTACCATCATCGTCATTTTATATCGAAAAGGAGAAACCCAAAAGTCTCCAGTGGCGTCTACTACACACCCACTCCTTACACAGGCCTTGCAAAAACTATGGAGATGACAAGCACTTTGCAAGACATTTTTGGAGAGCTGCTGTTCTTTGGGAAGCTGTGGGTCCACTGCTTTCTTAATACCCCAGGGAGGCCTATTGTTGAAGCTGTAGTCCTGGAACGGACAATGCCAGAATCCAGAATCTTCCAGTTTCTTTTAACACCAACTTGATGATGGAATTTGCATTGCCTAGTGCAAAATGCAGCCCTTTTAACATTTACATTTGATCTTTATCTTCTGGTTGTACAGATTCCTTTATCTAATTTTACCTGTTATTTGTTTTAAAGCTTTCCACCCATCTTACCCAACTTTTAAGTGGAGGTAGTATTCAAAAGCTCCCTCGAATCTTATAACAGCATGTAAAACATTGTATGCCTATTAAACTAATACCCTTCATTCTTTCCAAATGTCAACCTGTAATCAACATAAATAGGGTCAGCGAAAGGTGGTACACAAAGAGGTTTTAGATTTTATCTGGTACAAATACCTCATTTTACTATGGGAAAATTGAGGCTTGCAGCAAGGAAAGGATTTGCCTAAAGTCCCAAGGTACAGGCAGAGCCAGGACCAGATGGGCAGCAGAGCCCAGTCATCCACGCAGCACCTCTCCAATTATATGGCTCCACTCGGGGTCCGGTTTATGATCCCCAAAGCTCTATTTAGGGACTAATTTTATCGTGTGTGTATGTGTGTGCATCTATATATAAAAAATCCAAACAATGATAAAGTGAAAATGGCTCATCATAGCTTTAAAGTACTCTTGAGTAAACACAGACTCTGGAAATTCAATGGCCAGGACATTCTATCAGGTATTGCAGACACTGATAACTACCTTCCCCATAGCCATTCTCCCACTCTTCTTAGGTGACAGAATCCTGATTTTGTTTGGGGGCATCAATATGCCCAACTCCATCAAGCTACTCTCTTTTCCAACCTCTCCTGCCACCAAGGGTGACAATACTTAGTTGTTGTGGCAAATGAATTAGAAGGAAAAGATTACTAAGAGTTTGGGGAAGATTTTTGCTCCCCTGAGTAAAAGGATGGACATTGCTGGCCTCACCCCTTCCTGTTTCTTCCCTTTGATCCTGAACTGATGTCTAGAGCAACAGCAGCCATATGGAAGCCATACATAGGGACAAGAAAATGGAAAGCTAGAAGGCACATGTATCCTTGGTATCACGGGCGTGCTGTACCAGCCTGAACTGTTTGGCTGTCTTATTCAGGACAAGAAACACTAATTTAGAAAGCAATATGGTATAGAGCCTAAAGGCATTCCCTTAGACACATATGGGCGTGAGTCCTAGCTAGCTATGTGATCTTGAGAAAGTTACCTAAATTCTTTGAGTACTAGTTTTCCCAACTCACAGGATTGGTTTTAAGATTAAATAAAATAATACATATAAAGTGCTTATAATGGTGCCAGGCACATTGCAAGCCTTCAGTACATGGTAGCCTGGTTAAATTCAGGAATCCATCTCTGAAATTATTTTATTATTATGCATTGTGTATCCAGGGGATGTACACAGAGTTTGTCTAGCTGATCAGCAAACAACATGCGTTACACTCACAAGTTTTGTCTTGTCAAAAGAAGCCAAACTCTGTAAAATAATTTAAAGAGGTTTATTCTGAGCTAAGTTTGAAGACCATGGCCCGGAGCCACACCTAGGAAGCCTTGAGCAAGTGGGCTCGCTGTGGCTGGGTTACAGTTTGGTTTTATATATTTCAGGAAGACAGGAATTACAGGTAAAGTAATAAATCAATACATGGAAGGCATACATTGGTTTGGCCTGAAAACGTGGGACATCTCAAAGTAGGGGCTTATAAGACATAGGTGGGTTTAGGGATTCTTTAGTTGACAGTTGGCTGAAAGAGTAAGGCTCTGTCTAAAAGACCAGGAGTCATTGGAAAGAAATGCTTGGGTTAAGACAAGGGTCTTCTGTCTTTCAAATGATGTTATACAGGAATCGAGTTGGGAAGTAAACCACATTATATTGTGTTAACAAAACCTGTTTTGTGAGATTTTATCACTTGTAGGTGTTACTCACCAGGCTTCCTTAGAAAGGAATTTGAGCAAAAGAAAAAAATCAGAGTTTAGCCCTCAATATCTACATTGGTCATGGAAGGCAGAAATTACCAAAATAAAGCTAATGAATATTCATTAAAGATTGCCTTAGAATCTTAGAATGCTAAAGCTAGAAAGATATCTCAACATTCATCCAACAACTATTTATCGAGTGCCAAATATATATCCAAAGCATGCTAGTCACTGTGGATATATGAGTATGTAAGTGAAATTAAGGTCGCTGTTCTCATAGGGTTTCTCTTCTGGTGGGGGCATTCCCTAAAGTGTACCCAATATGACCAACCCATTTTACAGCTGACGAAAACGAAGCCCAGAGAGGTTAAATGACTTGCAAAGAGACCTGGATGACATAGCAGTTGGGGACAGACATTGCTGTAAAATTCAAGCCCCCCGACTCCTATTGGGTTGATCTTTTGTCTATATCCTGATACTCATGATTGACATTTTTGTATACCAGCACAAGGCATCCCCGCCTTTCTACCATGATTACTGACAAACAAAATCTGATCCTGGTGTTCCCTTCATTTCTTATCACCTCTTTCATTACGCTTGCTCCAGAAAGTGTAATCTTGGTTTCATCTCCTCAAACATGTCAAACTTGTTCCTGCTTGAGGACTTTTGCACTAGTTATCCCACTGTCTGGTTGTTCTTCACCCCTAGCTATACTTGTATGGCATTCTTGCATTGTTTGAGTCTCAGCTTAAATGAAAGACATCATTCCCTACCTCACCATTGTTCTTTCAGTTCATATGACCAGCTGAAATTATCTTACTAATTTTTTTTTTCTCACATGCTTGTTTCTGGGCTGCATGAGGGTGGAAACCTTACCTGTCTTGCTCACTGCTGCACAGCCCAGAAGCCAGAACAATGCCTGGAACCAAAGCTGGCACCCAACAAATATTTATCAACTGAATGTTGGGTGATGCTGTTAGCTCTAGAATCCCAGGCTCCCCAGGCAATCTTTGATGATAAATATTTGTGAGCTATGTTTGGCAATGTATGTTGAATGAATGAATGAATCCTGAAGCCATTTCATATTTCACTTTATAAGATATTAGATCCTGAAGGGACCTTGGAAAAAAGTTACTCCAAGCCCTTCATGTGAAACAGGAGGAAAGTGAAATCCAGTGCTTGTCTGAAGATCCAGTTGACTGAATTCACCTGATGTATATGTGGAGTGAGGCTGGGGGTAAAATGGATCACAGGCTACATCTCTAAAAAACTAGATGAATATTGAATGAGATAGCAAATGATGACTTGACTATGAGATGCTCCTACCTCTCTCACCTCTTTGCTCCCTGTTGCCACAATCCTTTTAAGCATCCTAGGATGGGTGCCTGAGATTCTAGCACAGGTTTCCCTTTCTTTTATCTGGGGCTGCACACTGGTGGCCCTTGGCAGCACAGATTTTCTGAAACATCTGCATGTGAATACCTGTGGGTGAGGCAGATACTCACTAGCCAGTTCCCCTGCACTCTCACTGCTCCCTGTCATCTCACATCTGGCTACTGTAGAAACTTATGTTACCTCCTGGTCCCTGGAAGCATCTGGGTTTGCCACTTTTGTATTAGGGCTAACATGTAATTTTTCTAGCTGCCATGAAAAGATAACACTTGACCATGAGCGAATGACCCAGAGCTAATCTTGTGGCCTGGAGGACAATATCTTGAAGATATTTATAGCTGCATAGGATATCGGAGGTAAAAGAAATTTAGAAAGAGCCTGATCTCACATTTTTCATTTGAGAATGAGGAAACTGAGGCTTAGAAAAGATAGATGACTTGCTCAGGGTCACAGAGCAAGTTGGTGGCAGATCTGGGACTGGAACTGGCACTTAGTTGCATCATACCCACCTGGTCTGGTACAGCGCAGAGAGGCTCTGAGGTACCAGGGGGTGGGAGGAAGCTGGGGTGGTGGGCGGTGGAATTTCAGAGCATCACCAAGATTCTGCCTGGGCTGAGCCCACCTTTCTCAGGCTTCTTCCCCCAGCAGAACTCTGAAAGGTGGGAGGCTTGCTCCTCCCGCATAATCATACACGGGTGCCTTCAGCCTCCTTCACTAATTTGTATCTGTATCTCTTCTGTCACTTTATATAACTAATTACTATTTACTCTTCCCCAGCAGGTTGTGCAGGGATCCAAACTGTGGGAGAGAATGATGTTCCTTTAAGGAAGCCTTTGAAGAAACAAGACAACCCGAACAAAGGGAAACTCAAGCTGCAGAATTTTCTTCTCTTTTCTTGCTATGGCCCCACGTCCTCCCACCTGGGCTCCAGGGAAGCTCCTACATGGAGAGTCAGTAACTCAGACTCAATGTCTCTCAGCAGACACTAAAGCGGTGTCTGGAAGGCGACCCAGCTGTTCGTCTCCGACACAGCCCCTTCACCCCCAGACTGCCTGTCCTGGCCACGCCTGCCTGACTGTCCTTAGCTTTTCCTCTCCCTGCTACCCTTGGAACTTCATTTAGGGACCTCTGAAGCAAGTTTAACCACACAGAGAAGTGCTGTGGTCAAGTGGAAGAAATGAAAACACCAAGACCCCTAAGATTGGGATCTAATCCTGCTCTGCCACCCACCAGCTCCGAGTCTCCCCTGCTGAACCTTCAATCAGCTCTGGCATTGCAGGACCAAAAGACCTTTCTCAACACTGGTCTGATTTAATTTCTGCAACACTTGCGTTGTTGATCAAGCTCTTCTTTAAATTTTTTTAAAACAGTTTCTAATTATTGAACATTTCAAACATTCCAAAAACTACAGAAAATAATACATTATGTTGAGCAAACAAGGATGGAATGACCACACAGCCAGGCCTGAGCAATGATTATTGAAGAAAAGCTCGGCTGGCCAAAAGTTAAATTCTGGGAGGGTCTTAGACTTCCGGGATGAGGGAAGAACCAGGTATAATTGAAGTCTCCATTCCTTTAATCACCCTCCCCAGACATTACCACTACACAAAAAGTCAGTGTATATCATTCACAGCTACGTTTTAGTCCTGTTAGTATGTATGTGTATTAATAAGTAAACATAAACTATATAAACAGTATAAATAAAATATACTATTTTATATGTTTATGGATTTTTATGTCTATGTGAATAATGGTATCATGCTAATGGTATCCTTTTGAAAGCTGCTTTTTTATTCAATATAATGCTTTTGATATTATCTGTAGTATACACATAAACTGAGTTAATTAATCTTAATTGGTACTCCACTATCTGAATAGACCACAATCTATTGATCTTTTCTTCTGTGAGAGACGGATAATTTGTTTCCACTGTTACTGCTATCACAAGCAAGCTGCAATAAACACTGTGCACAAATTCAAGAGCTGTTTTCCTAGGGCAGAAATCGAGAAGGGGAATTGATAAATTATGGGATATGTACTCCTTCATTCTAATGCTCTCCAAAATAGTTACAGTAAAATTTTGTTAAATACTTATATGAAAATTTTGCCAAATTGCTCTTCAAAATAATTATACCACTTAACTCTCGATGAATAAAAGTTCCTGTTTCCTCACATCCTGCCAACACTTGGTATCTTTGATTTGTTAATTTTTGCCAATATAATGGGTAGTGCGTGGTATCTCTTTGTGTGATAGCTAGCATTTCCCTACTTTCTTCTGAGATCGTGAAGTTTTCATTTATTTATTGGTCATTCCATTTTCTTCCTCTAAGAATTGCCTTGTTTCTCATTTTCTGGTTGGGGTGTTTGTTTTTTTTGTTTCCTCTTACTGTTTTGTAGGAACTCTTTTTATATCTTGGGTACTAATAAATTGTTGGTTATATGGTTTACGGATAATTTCTCTACTTTGGCTTGTTTTTTCACTTTGTTTTTGGCATATTTTGCTATACAGAAGCTTTAATTTAATTTAATTTAATTGAGGTGTAACTTACAAATAAAAGTGATATATTTATGATGTACAACATGATGTTTTGATATATATACACACACACACACACACATTGTGAAATAATTAAATCAAGGCAATGAACATATCTGTCACCTCGCATGGTTATCATTTTTTCTGAATAGAACATTTAAGATATACTCTCTTAGCAATTATCAAGTATACAACACATTATTATTAACCATAGTCGCTAGGCTGTATGACAGATGTCTGGAACTATTTATTCATCCTAACTCAAACTTTGTGCCCTTTGACCAATATCTCCCTATTCCCTACTGCCCCCAGTCCCTGGCAACCACTACTTCACTCTCTGCTTTTATGAGTTTAACTTTCAGAAGCTTTAATTTTAATGTAGTCAAACATAACAACCTTTTATTGTTGATTATGATTTTTCTGTTTCACAAAGGTGTTTTTTCTACCCTAATACCATGCTAGGACCTTGTAACACCCCTGTAATCTAAAATGCTCTTTTCCCCCAGGATTTTAGTTCCATCTTGTTTCTATCATCTCAAATTATTGGTATCGGTATTTGTTTTGGTTTATTTTTATAGAACAGCAGAACAAATACTTGCTTAGTATTATCCACGTGTTCATCAGATTTTTGTGTGTAATGTTGCTTCTTGCATTGTATTTCTACTCTCTGGCTCAACTGCCTTCTTCCTAAATTCCACCCTTAATATTTAAGTGAGAGACTGATACATAAATGTTCTCAGTCTTGTTTGAAAATGTCTTTGTTTAAACATAGATATTGAAATATTTTTGACTGGGTATAGATGCCTCAATTAATAATTATAACCTCTCAGCTCTTTGAGGATAATAGTCCTGTGTCTTCTGGTCTCTATTTTTGCTGCAAGTTTGTTTTGCTCTGCAGATAAACGGGTTCTTCCCTCTGATAATTTTGTGTCTTCTATGTCTTTGACCAATGCCTTAATCATACTAAATTTTCAATCTGCTCAAATTCCCAGAAAATATTTTTAATATGCTGAAAAAATTAATGTGCTGATCCATAAGATGCAAGTGAAAGCTGCTCAGCATGAATTATTATCACATCTCTCCTGATGATGAAATTGTTATTCTTCATTATGTGTAGTAGTGAAAGCATATTGAATTGTACTTAGCAACAATATTCTACTTTTTATATACTGGTGGAATACATTCATTTGTTTATATTAATATTTCAGTCACAGTAAAACATATATTCCTAATAATAATGTTACGTTGGGTCCTTTAGACATTGTCAATGGCAAATATAATAATAGAATTGTCATAGACAGATAAATGCTTCAGACAAGTGAGCTCTTAAAGGAGAACTGGCTGTTAGATTATCTGACCATAATTAAAAATTATAAGAATAAAAATCAGGTAAAAATGATTTTTTCCAGTTCAAAATTCTGTAATCCTGTGTTCCACATGTGTGAGTGTGCATGTATGTGTGTGTGTATAAAGCTACCTACTTAGTATTACTGTAAATGTAATTCAATGGGAAAATCATTAAAATCATAGAATATTGGGGCGGAAAGGGACCTGCAAGATAATTTAGTTTAATGATTTCTCAAATTTATTACTAACCAGGAAATTGTTTCAAAGATAAATTTTGAAATCCAACATGTGAGACAGATACATGAGACTATCCTCTGGCTTAAGTTAGGGTATGGGACATGGCAGCCCTAGGAACCTGTAATCCTTCTCCCCTCTGCCAGCAACACAGAAGCTACACAGAGCTGTTTAAAAATGACCAATCTACCCCAACCTCTTCATTGTTCAAATAATAAATTGGAAGCTCAGAGAGGCAATGATGTACTCAAAGTCACACAACTAGCTGGGGGATAAAGCTGGCCCTAAACCTGATCTTGGAATCTCCATGAAGTACTATGACTCTTATTTTTTCATAGTAATTTTAACCTGATCTCAGAAAGCCAATAAGGATCTCTCTTTTCTCATGTTCCATAAATGGATTAATGCTGGAAAGTAACACGTTTCCCCATGTATTTATTCATTCCCTAGAAGGTTTGACATAATAGTTGCTCATGGTAGAAAATTTTAAAAATAAAGAAAAGCAAACACATAAAGGAGAAATCCTCAGCAATCCCACCTGCAAGAAATAACCAGCATTGTATTCTTTTCTATGCAAACTGTTTTTTAACCAAATGGGATCATTCAGGAGGTACCAGTAAGCATTCCTAGTTGCAAATAGCAAAATCTTCTTTAGCTAATTTAGGCGGAGAAGGCACTTGTTAAAAGACATCAGGCAGTTCCAGAATTTCTAGGAAGGTCAAAGAGTCAGAGTTGTAGTCAATGCAACCAGAAAAAAAAAAAAATCCAACCAGAAAAAACACTCCAGCAAACATTATGGGACTGCTCCTGGGAAAATTCCAGCACCACTACCTGAACTGGCACAGATAGCACAGCTCACACTCTGGACTCTCGGGTAGGCACCAAAGCCAACACCACTCCAGAGTTAGATCCTCCACTGCCTCCCAAAAACCAGAAAATGGATTTCTCACGGAGTCAGTGTCATCATGTATTTTTTCTTCCAAACATGAGCATCCCTAAGGTGGATCTGATTAACAGCACCTAGACACAGAACACACTCCACCAAGAAAAAGCAAAAAATGCCCCAAGTGCAGGAAAGGTATTCAAAGATCCTACAATGCAATGACATTTGTAACAGGAGAAGTCTGCATATATTTTTATTGTTTTAATTTATACTAACATCATTATATTAATTATTGACCTGACAAGATTGACCCATTGGCTGTTATGGATGAATCATCTTGACAAAAGCAATTCATATGGATTCTAAATGTAAGGAATTACTGAATTTGTCCTTTCCTATTCTTTTATGTGAGATATGAGAAGTAATTTTTAGGTTTTCAATAACCCCTTCCCACTCCACCCTCCAGCATCCACCAAAAAATTATTTTAAAAATCTTTTCCCATTTAAATGATACAAATTCTAAAAATGATTACAGCCAATTTATAAGGATGATTATCCATAAAACTGTGGGCTGCATGAGGAGTTAGAGTAGTGACACACTTATTTACTCCCATGACTAATAATCATTGCAACATCATGTTTTGATCTCCCCAAGTTAGTTAAAAATATAGTACAGATGATCAATTGCTTCAGACACCAATCAACATCCCACAGACTTCCGATCAAAGTCTATGGCTGCAAATCAGTTGCAACATATGGCATTGTGCTTCTACCACAACCTGGAGCAGTAGCTGAGGACATAATAATTAAGCAAATGATAGTGAACTGTCTAATAATCCACGAATGTATGGATGTATGGATTGTAGTTATTTGGTACCCATTTTAAGGGGCAAGCACAACGTATGTGAAAATGTACTTGTAAAAGCCTTAGGATGTGATGATAATGGCTTACTACTAGTCTCTGAATGTGTCCTGGGAATCTCTCTCTTTTTTAAAAATTGAAGTGGTACGATTATCACTAACAAGTAATCCTTATTCATCTTCTTGAAGCAAACCTCAGATGTGGTCACTCTCCAATTTCAACTCTTGATGAGCTCTCATTATGTACTATTCAAAGCTCACTCTTCTTACCTGGGCATTCAAAGCTCTCTATTAACTCACCTAGAGCCATTTTTCCATTTCTTATCCCCCTATTCCATTTGTCACTGGCCTATGGTTTCCCAACCTTGGCATTATTTGGGTCTGATTTTTGTGTGTGTGTGTGTGTGTGTATGGCTGACCTGTGCCATATAGGCTATTTTACAGTATCACTGGCCTATAACCATTAGTTGCCAGTAGCATCACCATCTCTTCCTAGTTCTGATAACCAAAAAATGTCTCTAGATATTGCCAAATGCTCCATTGGTAAGGGGAGATTTGGGTGCTAAGATTCCCTAGCTAAGAACCACTATTATAGCAAAACTGAATTACTCATTCTTTCCTAAATAAATTCTCATTTTTCCTGCCGCTGTGTCAATTATTCATTCATTCAGGAAATATTTATTGAGCATTCACTCTAGGAAAGGCACTCTGCTAGATGCTATAAATTTAGTAGTAAAACAAGATGGCCATGGCCCCTGACTTCCTGGAACTAATGGCTTTGTGTAATAAAGCAGATGAAGTGTAACAAGCCAAGAATGCAGAGATGAGTAAGCAGACTACGAATAGAATGAGAAGTGCACTGAGGGCAGAAGCCTTCACTAAAATGTCCTTTCCAGAACTCAGTGTGTATAAATTCCACCTACTCCGTTAGGAGCAGCTCAGATGCTGCCTTTGTTCAGCCTCCTCTGAAAGCTTCATGAAGCAGTAATCCCCATCTTCTGAGCCCCACACCCATGAACTGCAGCATAGATATCCCCTATGGTACTTGGTACCTTGCCCTGGCTTGGTTATCATTTACGGCTCTTTTATTGCAGATGTCTCTCTGATTGAACCAACCTCTTAAGTACAGGATCCATGTCAGATTCATTTCTTTCTTTCCTGTCTTTCTTTCTTTGACAGAGTCTCACTCTGTTGCCTGGGCTAGAGTGCTGTGGCGTCAGCCTAGCTCACAGCAACCTCAAACTCCTGGGCCCAAGTGATCCTCTCGCCTCAGCCTCCTGAGTAGCTGGGGCTAATGGTGTGAACCACCATGCCTGACTAATTTTTACTATTTTTAGTATATATAGGGTCTGACTCTTGCTCAGGCTGGTCTCGAACTCTTGAGCTCAAGCTATCCTCCTGCCTCGGCCTCCCAGAGTGAGTGCTAGGATTACAGGCATGAGCCACCATGCCTGGCCTCATTTCTGAGTTCTTCACAACAAGCTCAGTTCTTGGCACAAGAAGAAAAGCTAAATGTGCATCCACTCTAGGCCCCAACCAAACTCTTCTCTAAAGAGCAGTAAAAGTAATCCATTCAAAATGTAAGACTGATCATGTCATACAATATCTTAAAACTCAGCTTGAAACAGCTTCTCATCACTCTAAAGAATTAAGAGCAAAGTCCTGAATGTGGCTACCAAAAGTTCCTAATGCCTACCTCATGCTTCTTCTTCAGCTCTGTCTCTTACCAATTTGCCCTTCACTGTCCGTGCTCCAGCCATACTCACTCCCTTTCAATTGCTTCAAGGTGCCATGTTCTGTCTTGAAGCAGGGCCTTTGCACATGCTCTTCTCAGTGCCTGGGATGCTCCCCTACTAAATTGCATATTCTCTGCATTGTACCTTTCAACTGTCACTTTCCAAGATAGCTTTACTTGAACCTCCAGTCCACATGTGGTTCTTCTGAAACATGTTGTAAAATCAACTTCCTTTCCTGCATGACTCATTCAGTCTATATCATATCCTTATCTCTATGATTTATTAAGGCTCATCTCCACTATATCATAAGCTCAATGACAACAAGAAACTCCTACACCTAAAATAGTGACGGACCCATAGAAGGAGTTCCACAAAGGATTTTGTTGATGAACAAATGGATTTTTAAAAGGAGTTAAAGTTCTGATGAAAATGTCTATAATTGAACATACAACATTCTAAGCACAGTTATGCCAAGGGAGACAAAGTACATTAATTCCAGAATGCTGGATACAGAGGAAGGTTTATCCGGGATTACTTAAATATCTATCAGGCTTGAGGCTGGCGAATTCTGAGACAAGACTCTGAGATTAAGAGGACCATAAAAAGTATATTTGGGTTAGGACAGAAGGAATGAGGAGAAATTGAGGAAAGGAGAGATGGGGGGAGGGGTGAAAAAAATGGAACAGGAAGGTGATGCTCAGAAGGTCAGTAGTAGAGATCAGGAAAAGTAAAATCACGGAAGGTTAATAGTGTGACCTTCAAGCTATGTAGTTTAGAACCTTAAAAAGTGCCTTGGCACATAGTAGGTACTAAATAAACATTTACTGAATAAATTCTGACCAAATCCTCTTCTGCTTACAATAAACCTACTTTTTAGTAATGTTCCAGACTTCTTTTTAATTGCCTGACTACTACCCTGTCTTCTGGCAATGAAATTTATGTTAAATGGATCGCTGGTGGATTATCTAGACACCGGAGTTATCATACAAGTTTATTAACTTTAAAATAACTGTAGTTAATATGTTCAAGAATATAGATGACAGGATGGACAGAATTTCGCAAGACAAATTTAAAATATTTTAAAAACTTAAGTATAAATTCTAGAAATATAAAATAAAAGTATTAAAATTAAGAAGTTAGAGTTATACCTTTTAGAATTTTCTAGCAGGTTTTCCAGTTATTGCTGGAGAGCCCCACACAATTTTTAAAAAGCAGCAGCAGCTAACAGATGAGTTTAAAAGAAGGATGGATATGAAGAGAACACTAAAAACCAGGAAAATAGGTAAGTAGAAAAATATTGATGGAATCACAGAGATAAAAATGAATGCAACATACAAAAAAAGAATGGAAAATAGTTGATAATTGGGATACTTTAAAAAGGTCTAAGGCATATTCAATTCATATCCGAGAAAAGTAAAGAGAAGGAAAGGGCAAAAGCAGTATTTGAAGAAATTTCTAAAATTGCTGAAATACATCAAATCAAAAATTTGAAAAATACTATGTGCTCAACTAAAATCACTACAAAGTAAAAGAATACCTGGGGACAAAATAAAAAATAAAGCCTGTTTAAAACTCAAATCCAAATGAAAAATTTAAAAGCAGCACGGGAGGAGGGGGCATAAACACAGTCCTCTAAAGGAGCAAAAAGACTTACACCTGACTTCTCTACAGTAAGTATGGAAGTCAATGACAGTGGAATAAAATCTTTACAGTATTGATAGAAAACACCATGTTCAACCTGAAAACTTTATATCCATTGAAAATATCCTTGAAAAGTGAAAGAAAAATGAAAACACTTTGGAGAAAATAAAAATTGAGAGGATCTGTTATCATCATACCTAGCAAAGGTAATGTTGAAGAGAGCTCTCCTTGTGAAGGAAATGATCCCAGAAAAAAACATGGGGATGAAGACAGAAATTAAAGGCAATGGAAAGGGTAAATATATGAGTAAATCTAAATTATTTCTTTCTGTACAAACAAAATGTTTTGTGCAATTTAGAACATATGTAGATTTTATAAGCAAAACAAAAGAAGGGAAGGAGATAAATCAAATCAGAGTGTTTGTGGGCTTAACATTATCTGGGAAGTAGTAAAAGTACAAATTTATATTAAACTATAATATACCATGGATGCATATTTTAATCTCTATGGTAACCATTAAAAGAATATACTTCTAACGAAGCAATTGAAAAGAAAATGCAATAGATAAATTATTAGTTCAAAATAAGGCAAAAAAGCACATGAAATAGTTATAAAACAGAGGACAACTAGAAAATAAAAATCAATCTACTAGACATAAATCCAAATATATTTGAATGTAAATAGTGTAAATACTCAATAAAAAGGAAAGGATTTTTAACTGGGTTACAAAACATGTGCTGCTAATAATAAAGCTGGTTTAAATATAAGAACAAAAATATAATATATATATTTCTTTATATACATATATATATGTAAAATTATTGGAGGCCTAATCAGCACCAGTCACCAAAGGAGGCTCCATGTTAGGCTTATTTCAAAAGGACAGCTGGGAATGACGTGATTTTATATGTGCAAAACCGTAAAGACTCCAGAAAGATATTTGACTATGTGAAAATTCACCTTAGGTGTTACTCTTAGAAATTTCTGAGTGAGATTTGACTCTAGGAAAGAGTAAGTTAATGAAATTTACTATCCCAGAAGTTGTAGAACCTGAAAATATAAATTTTATAAGTTCCAGGGGGATCATGGGAAGGCAGAGGAGATTTAGAACAACCCTAATGTGATGTCATCCTCCCAACAAAACACTGCTCATCACAACTATCTCAGAAAAAAAAGTGAGGGATTTCTTTAGCCCTCATGGCTGTGTGGATGGAAAGTTCTTGGAGATGTGGTTAAGTGGCTAAGTTCCTGGGACCTCCATTCTTGCAGATTACTCGAGTAAAATGTTGACTCATGACTTTCGCTTGTCAATCAATTCCTCAGGTGGGATCAAATATATTTTTTGAAAAATGTCCCCCTGCCTGAATTTACTCAGATGCTGTGATTTGATTTGCAACTGGAAGATACAGTCTGAGCATTTTCTTTCTCACTTTGTTTTCTATAGTCTTTCTCTCCTTCTCCTCTTTCCACTTTTTGGTATAAAATAAAGGACAAGACTTTATAGTGATTAAGAAGCACACATAGCAGTTCCACTAATGTTGCTAGGCAACAAGGTCCATATATATGAGCTCAGTGAACGGATTCAGGGCATCTGCACGAAGGAGAAATGCAAGGAACTAGCAAGTGAACTGTCTCAATAACCACAGGGGTTAGTGCTTTTTGACACACATGTTCCTGGAATGCCTAAGAAGGGGAAAACGCACACTTATTTGAAATCTTTCTGGTGGTTTATTTTTCCAAAATGTGTTCAGAATTCTCACTGATGGAAAGTTGACATAGTTTGCTATAATGATCTCAAGAGGGAAAAGTAGGTAAAAATGGCCTTTTTCTGTGTCCCTAGTTTGGGGCTGCATTTCCTATAGTCTGGGCTATTGCAACACCCCCATGCCTGATCCTAGCACATGTTTTCTCCCTCTCCCCGACCTGTCCATCCACTCAGCTGATTAACTACAAGGGTATTTTCTATCTCCTAGTCAGCAACTCTCCTCCCCTGTCATCAGCGTTTACCCTCTTTAGTTGCTGTGAAAGATATAACATTGTTGACTACAGCAAGCCCTTTGTTTTGTTCTTATTACAAAGCAATGCATGATCATTAACAAAAAAAGCAGAGCAATATAGACACACGAATGAACATTAATACCCATTATCCTCTTTACCAGAGACAAGCAATGTTAATATCTTGGTGCATATTACTCTAGATTATTTTCTGTACATACATAGATAGATTTTTCTTTCTTACAGATTTTCTTCTTGTATTACCAGTATAGGGAAAGTTATGACTTGCCTTATAAACTCAACTGCAGCCAATATAGTTTTTAATGACTTCTGTACAAGAATTAGTTAACTTTTCCCATGACACTTGAAATAGTAATTACCAGGATAAATGATCAGCTACAAGATAATTCTACTAATCTCATTGTATCTTCCTATTCATCCCCTGAACCTAACCATAGCTAGTGTTATTAACTCCACAGTCTTACATCATTATTTTCTTTCCATTTCTACTAGTATTACCCTAGTTCAGGGCTCTTACCTGGCTTCTTAGAGTAATGAATTAAGCCGGACTCTGGTTTCTAATGTCAGAAACCCCAACTGAAAGTGGTTTAAGCAAAAGTCAGTGTATAGCTACATTGCTAAAAGTTCCAGTAGGAGGGGCTAGTCAAATGCAAAGTGAGAGTCACAGGCTCAGATAACGTAAGTGAGATTTAGCTTCACTCTCTCCGCCTCTCAGCAATTCCTTCTTCTGCAATGGCTTCATTCTTGGGCAGCCTCTCTGCTAAATGTGACAAGATAGCTGTCAGCATCTCTAGGCTTCTGTGTTCTCAGGGACTCTAGGGGCAAAGGCATTCCTCTGATTTGGTCCCGGGAGTCGCTCCGATTGTACCCAGCTAAGCCAGTCACTGTGCCCAGGGACCAGGTGCTCTGAGTGGGGTCAGACCTAGAGAACACGTCCACTCTGCATCCTGGTGACAGGGTTCACCCCACCCAAACTCAAGAACCCAAGAGTCAAGGAGGGGTCATTCCCTAAAGCAAAATCAGTGCTGTCTCCGGGGAAAGGGGAAATCGATACTGTGTAGTCATTGTCTTGCCTGTTCCATTTGCTCCTTCAGGTCCAATCTCCACCCTTCTCCACCCGGCCTCAGTGTATGGACCATATCAATTGGCTCCCTTTCCCTCTGGCTTCCAGCTGGGTTTCATCAACAGGAAGCACCAGCAGGAGAGTGAAGTCAGAGTATTTCTTTATCTCCCTCCCTGGTGGGTTATAGGTTGACAGCAGCCAAGTTCCTGTACTGAAGACCACTGCTCCTGTTGGGTGAACTTCTACAACCAACTATAGATCTCTCTTGGGGTTCTGGTAATAACTCTCTCCTCTTGCCCCTCCAGGTACTAACTGCTGTTGTGAGCTCTGGGTTACTGCACCATCCTTTGTGAATTTTAACCTTGCACACACCTTTACCACATTTGTGTGTGCCTTCTCTTTCCTATGGGACCATCACAGCTTCAGCCTCCTAGCAGGCTGCTCAACTCATCAGTGTTCCTTTATATCCACCCCAAATCTGGTTACCATTAAAGTCATCATTCAAAAACTGGATGTGCATATTGAAAGTTTAAGGATAAGGGCCACTATCAATTTAATGCAAATTACTGCTCACAGTTACCTAGGCTTTGGTGACCACAGAAGTGCACTGAGGATTGCAACACCACACTAGTGAATCCAACTGCTTTCATTGGGGATTGATTTAATAGAGTATGTCTGGAATATACTCTGTGAAGGTTATATTTTAGTGCAGTTCATCCAGATTCTCTAGTAATTGAAAAGAAAATGAAGGAAGAGAGGAAAGAAGTAAGAAAAGAAGGGAGAAAGGGAGGAAGAAAAGGAGGAAGGAAGGGAAGTAGGGAAGGAGAAAAAAAGAAAGAAAAAAAAAAAAGGATATAGAAATAGAGTTTTGACCTTGGAGTCAGGAAACCTGGGAACTCAGTCCAGCTTTGCCTATAACTCATTGTAGGTAGCCTTGGGACATCTCCCCTTTTCATTGGGCCTCATTGTCCTGATCTGTAAAATACTGGGATTGGGCCAGATCATCTTTAAGGTCCCTTCCAGTTTTAATAATCTAATAAATTCTGATGAACTACAATTAATGATGCTTGCAAAAAAATGCATTTATAAATACCACCAGTTCTAGGAAAATAAAGATATTTTACTAAATTGGATAAAAATGTTTCTTCTGATCAAGAAAGCAAAATTTTTTTTGAAAACTAGGCAATCATTTAAGTTAATAATGGAATGGAAACCTAAGGCACTGCCCTCAATTCAAAACAAAATTGTTTTTGTTCAGACTCTTGCTGCAGACCAAATGTTATGTACAGACAATGTGGGGCTATCAATAGGGATCTGCAGTGAAGCCCAAGAAAAGCACTAATGAAGTCAGCAGGAGCCCACACAGCCCGGCCACGGACACAGTGCAACATTGGAAATACGCCTGAAAATCCGCAGAGGAGGGAGTCCCCACACTTCTTTGTGTGGTTTGCCTGGTCCAGCCAAGATCGTGGAAGCTGTAGGAGGAAGATCAAAAAAAAAAAAAAAAAAAAAAAAAAGGCTAAAGCAGGAAATGAGCTGTAACTTGACAAAGTCACCAAAGCAAACAGAAAAGCATGAAACACATCGGATGCAAAGAAGGGGCTTGGAAAAATAGAGCCTGTTTATTCTGAAATGAGACAACTGATAATATTAAAAAGGATGCCAAAACAAATTAAAAGCTCTTAGGTATCTCATGCTAAAAATACGCATTATAAATAGCCAGGGTACCAGAACAGGCAATGACAAGCTGAGTTTGGGAAACTAAATGTGTGGCTACATTGGGGGGAAAGAGAGAACATGAGCGAGGGAGAGACTCTGTTCCGGAGGGCTTGGTGTTCACTTAGGGCAAGGTCAGGCAAGGGCAGAGCACCTGCTTAGCAGCCTCAACAAAGAAGGCAGAAGAATATGGAGGGAGAGTCAGAGGTTGAACTATCTTTGCTAGCAAAGTGGTTTTCAGCTGCTCACCAGGTAACTGATCAGTTGGTGATGGCTGCCGCAAACACTGTGCTGAGAAGGATGGTGAGGTTACAGAAGAACCAGGTACAGGAAGGAAGAGTGATAGACTGACGGTGTTTGCAGTGGGGGGTGGAAGTGGGAATGGAGAATGGTGGGCCTCTAGAATAATTTGCTGGCTTTGGAACTTATGTTCTGGAACTGCACTGTCCGGTACAATAGCCACTAGCCTCGTGTAGTTATTGAACATTTGACATGTGCCTGGTCCACATTCAGCTGTTGCTGCAAGTGGGAAATGCACACTGGGTTTTAAAAAACCAAGTACACACACACAAAAAATGTGTACTATCTCAATCATTTTCATACGGATTATATGCAGAAATGATATTTTGGGTAAGCTGAGTTAAATAAAATAAATTATCACGATTAGTTTCACCTGTCGCTTTTTACTTCTTTTTAACGTAGTGACTAGAAAATTTAAAATCACATATGTGGCACATGTTTGTGACTTGTATTATATTTCTACTGGACAGAGCTGCTCTGTAAAGTCCCTTCCTGTCTCTCCAGGCTTTTGTGAGGTTATGATATTTAGGACGACTTGACTTACCCCTCACTGTCCTTTCCATCTCAGACAGAGCCTGGTCTTAGAAGAACCGAAAGAAAACCACACTGAGAGTCAGCAGCTGCTGAATCCACACAACTCACACCCACTTGGGAAGATGCACGTACTTAGAAGATCAGTCACCACCACCTCTTCGCAAGTACACGCATGTACCATCTATGTACACAACCGTATTTGTATGTGTCAGCATCACTTCCATAAATAGGGAAGACATATTAGCACAATCATTTGTTTCAGTAAAATTTGCATTTCTACTGTCAACTGTAATCATCTGTTTGAATTAGGGAGATTCATTAGTACTTGTTAATAAGAAGAGGTTCTTTGAAACTCAAAAGAGTATTTGAACTTCACATCTTACACTTCCTAACAAAAACAAGTTCACTGAAAGGTGATATCAGCATAAGGCTTCTACCTATAATCAAGATTCCAGGGCTGCCCATGCATAAGAGACAGTAAAAGGAAGTTCTTGCCTGGGGATATAAACCTCCAGAATGATCTGCCAACCGGCACCATTGGATTCCACTCTCCCAGCTGTCTTCTCTGGACTTCTGCTCTTTCCAAACCCTAAGGGCCACCTGATCCTTCCAGCCTTGTCAATTTCACTGGCACCTATCACCTAGCTCACCTATCCTCTAGTATCTACTAGTCACATCAAACTCCTGGTCCAGACACTGTGTGGTCAGACCTTGGCAAAGTAAAAAGAGACCAATTCTAATGACCTTGTTTGAGGCTCTGGTCCAGCAAGTTGTTCTCTCAAACTTTTCAATTAGATGAGCTAATAAATCCTCATTGTTTCCTAAGCCACTTTGAATTTTGTTTCTCTTGCTTAAAATGGGAAGAATCCTGACTAACAGCACTCTTCAAATATTTAGCCACTCCAGGAATAATCTGTATTTTTCCTATACTTCAAGGGCCAGCTTCTCATGAAGTCTCTCCTGATGATATGATTTCACCCTGATATTTCCTTTTCCTTTGTCCTTTTCAAAAAGCGGTCTGTAGCGCATGATTATCATTATTAGGACTTGCCTTGGAGATCTGGTCCATCCATAATCAAGGAAATTCAAAGGTCATTTGGATACTTCATGCTGAGTTACTGACAATGCTCAACATCAGGTCACCCTTGCTGCTCATTTTGATTATATCCCAGCTCTTGGCTTCTTTGTGGATCCCAAGACCCAGAGGCCAATTTGCATTCCAGCTTTAACTGGTATCCAAAAGCATCCTGATGTTTCAGCGTCTTATAATAATTGCTCCGAATCCGGTCACTGCAGGATTAGGGGTCTACCTGATCATTCCTCCCAATATAGGAACTGCAGATGGGTCTCTAGGATATTTTAAGAAATTTCTCTAAGGAAACTAAGAAACTTCTCTATGGTTTTAGATTTTAAACTTCCAGATTACCCATCGCTGTGGTCTGACTATTACCATTTACTGAATTTGCTTGATGCTAACTGCTTGTTATAACATTTCTTTATGGACTATTCTTTCCATCCTGTACTTGTTATATTACCCCAAACCAACAACCAACCTTATCCTGATGGATAAATTTGTTTTCAGATCCCAGAAACTTCTCACCAAACTTCAGCTAACCTTTCCACATATCCCAACCTAGAAAAAACACCATAAAACCAGCATGCCTCTCTACCTATGTTTTGTCATCTTATGACATCACTGTTGTCATGCTGATATACCTCCAATACTGCTGTGTTCACTTACTGAGACATGTATAATAAGAAAACACTGGAATAAGAATCAAAACATCTGGATTCTAATCTTCATTCTGTTAGTTATTGGTAGTATGGCTTTAAGTGCGAAAAAAATCTTTTATAACCTCTCAAATTTTCATTTTCTTTCAGTTGGGTTAATAATACTTGCCCTATTTTGCTGGGGTGTTGTGAGAATTAGATAAGAACGCATGTGAAAGCACATTGAAGTACCGTATAAATAAATTATTTATGTGAGGCTTTATCTCTAGTCAAAACTCTTATCTCATACTTCTTTTTAACCACAAACTTCCATACATATTACAGATAGTTGGTGAATACCTGCCAACTCATAAGTATATATGCAAGTACTCCTAAAAATCTATTGGTAAAGCAAAAGGGAAATGTTCGCCAGTGAACCAAGTGAAGGGCTAGGGGATAAAGATGTTGAAGGAAGAGAAGAGGTAGAAAGATGTGAGTTGGGAATGTAAATGAGAGTAGGAGTGTTAGGCAGAGTGGGACTGCAGGAGAGAAAAAGAACCAGGGAGGACGAGGCAAGCAGGATGTGAGATGATTAGAACGTGATGTACAAGAGGAAGAGGAGGAAAAGAGAAAGACAGCGGGGAACAGAAAAAGGCATTGGTCATTCCAAAACCAGAGTGATTTGCTCAGGAAAGATTCAGGCATTGAAATGGAAAAGAGATCCTTGCTCCCCAGTGGTTTTCAGTTAGGTGGGAAAAACTGGCCATTTGAACTTGTCTTAAGGAAACCCCAGCCCCCCAGTAGGGAAAGTCAAGAGCCAACCTTCTCCACAGGGGCAGATAATGCCTGCTCTGTGGGAAGAGATGGGGACAGCAATTGGACAAATGACAAACTAGGGTGTTTAACAGCAGCAGAGATAATGAAAGGAGTAAAAGGGCAGAGGACGAATTTAAAGGTCTGTACAACAAAACCTGTTGCCAGACCTGACTGCTTAAAATATTGCATCATTTGACATGATCTCACTGCTGTTGCTTTTCTTCACCAAAATATCTAATAATCTGGGTTTAGCTGGCAACTGAGTCTAATTTAGCCATTTGCCTGGACATACTTAAGAGGACTGGACTTGTCAAGCCAAAGCAAGGGGGGGGAGGCGGGGGGGAGGGGAGGCTACTTTCTAGGATGCTGCAGTGGGAATTCTGATACACGGGAGGGGGGAGGGGGTTCAACCCTCCTCAGACAGCGCCTGTGCTAATACTCTAGGTCCTCAGCCACCTCTGAGGGTGGTAAAAGAGGGAAGAGGTAACAGCAGCCGAAGGATTTCTGATTAGAGATGAGGGAGAATTTCTGGAGAATGAGTCAGTTCAAGAGAAACAGAAAGGCTATTGAAGAGGGTCCTGAATCACAGAGCACACGCCTCATCCATCTGGGATGATGCAGGCAGGTGTTCCTCCTTAGATGGGGCCCTCTGTATCATTGAACCAGGGATGCGAGGTACTATCTGTGCACAGTACCTGGAACAAAGAAAGTCTTAGGAACTCACAGCTGTGGTAGCAGAGACAGGAAAAATAAAATGAAAGTAATAGCTGTAGCAGTAGCAGCAATTGTAGAAATAAGGTGAGTAATGCTGGTCTTGGGACTTGGCATAATAATAATTTATGGATCCTACAGGAGTATAGTACAGGGGTCTGAGCTCTGGAACCAGACCTCTTAGGTTTGGCTCCTTGGTGCCATCCGCTAATTAACCTTTCTGTGCCTCAATATAAAATGCAGGTCATCAGAGCACCCCTTCATAGAGTTGTCACATGGAGTGAATGAGAAAATACTTGTAAGGAGTTTGGCACAGCACCTACCCTTACTGAGTACTCAATACCTGTTAGCCAGCAATAACAGGAACGGTGGTGGGGGTGGCAGCCCACGGCAAAGGAATAGACCCCACCTAAGGAATACAAAATAAAGGGCACTCCAACCCTGTCCCTAGAGATCCCATGCCATGAAATCTGCAAACAGCACCACTGGAGGGGTTTTTTCAACTTCAAATAGACAACTTGTGTCCTTTTCATCCTCCCATCTCCTCCCCAATCCCATCGCCTCAGAATCCAGGGCTGCAAAGGAAATTCAGTGTGTGGGTGTGTTGGGGGGGGCAGCAGGGAGAGGTGATGGTTATTAATATCCACTGGACACAAACCTTTCCATGATGGGCCTTCCATGATGATGAGATATTTCCTAAAGAGTTGAAAAGTGAGATAAAGATATTCTCATTTGTAGTTAAATTCCTCCAACACTGTAAGATGTCAGATGGTATACAAATACCGGGCACAGTGAAGACCAGCAGAGGAGGTAGACACGTTAAACAAATAACTACACAAACAATTGTGACAGTTACAAACGATGGAAAGCAGCAGTCTGTACATAAGAGAGCTCTGGGAGCATAGAGGGGAGGTAGGTAGACATGATGGGGGTCAGCAGGCAATAAATGACTTCAGACCTGATGTTCTGGCAAGTGTTAACAGCTCTTGATCAGCTCCTACCTCGGCAAGCGTTAACAGCTCTCACACCAGCTCTTGATCAAGGAAATAACGGAGCAGCACATGGAGAGTGGAGATCAGCATGCTCCGCGGACTTCTGATCTTCTGACCCCCCTTCCCCGTTCTCCTCCAGCTTTTATACCTTTGGTAGGACTCAAAAATCGTCCAATCAACAACAAGCATTAACAGCCAATCAACAACAAGCGTTAACATCCAATCAGCAACGAGCTATAACATCCAATCAGGAACAAGCTATAACAACCTATCAGGAACAGTGGGATTCAAAAACTACCCAATAGCGCGGCCAGAGGACGGGAGCAGGCGGCCGAGCATGGAGCGCGGGGCCCGGACCTGCACACGAGGCCCGGCTCCAGCAGCGCGCACCCGCGCACCTGCACACCCGCCCGCTGCTGCCTCCAGCCTGCTCTGCACAGCACCGGCCCGTGGGGATGCGGAGCAGCGGGGAGGCAGCGAGCGGGTGCGTCCAGCGCCCAGCGGTTTTCCCCATCACTGAGGTGTGAGAAGGAGGCTGGCAAAAGAAAGAAGGGATGGGCACGCTTGGACCTAGGCTGCAGGAAGACGGCCAGTCCTTTGGCTGCTGACTGAACTGGAGGTGGGGAGGTCCGTAGCCAGGAGAGGAGTTTGGAGACAATGCCAATCACTCAGAAAAGAGATGGCGCAGCCTAGAGACAGCAATGACAGGAAGGGGAGAGAGGGCGGCAGAGCCAAGGTTACATAATTCTAAATAAAACACTTGCTAAAATTAAGCTGGTGTAAAAAGGTTACTAGTTATTTTTTTTCAGAGTAAAACCTCATCAGTTCAACATAATTGGATAGAGCCATGTCAAAATTAATCAAATATGAATTACAGATTTTTTTTAAAAAAAGTATATGACTAACTGCTTAGGATTTTTTTCATTAGATGAGATATTTTAAATACCTTTCAACTTCCCCACTCTTAATTAGTGCCATCAATGTTCCTGCAAACAAAGTGAGGTCCTTAGAAGTAAAGTTTTCTCTGAAGTGGATCAAAACTTTCCCTTTTCTGATTTTGTTCGCACAAATGAGTTTCATGGATTCCAAAGCTAGTCTCTCTTTCAATAGTGCAGGACGTCACAACTCTGACACTGTTCAGAGAACTGGCCTCTAAAATCCTCAATCATAGAAGACTGGTTGGCTGACACCTGTCCCCCTCAAATTGGGGTGTCAAACTGGGTGATCCTAGCCTATCAGAAACACAAGCACAGAAAATAACATTTGAAGTTACAAATAGAAATCAGCCACAATTTTCCTGATGCTCAGGATTCCCTGGGATGACTCAATTTGTTTTGCAAAACTTTTGTCAGTAGTGCAATGATAAAATTCAGTTCAATCTCAGGACAAGCCATCAGAACATTCCCTTTTAGGGAGGGGATTCTATCTGATCCTCTACTAAAGTACCAAATTAACTGAAACCCTTAATTATCATAGCTCATCTAAAACTCACACTAACTCAGTGTACTGTTTATTTTCCAAATACTTGTACATTTCTTACATCACAACCCTCATGAGTCATAAAGACCTTACTATGAAAAATATTAGACTCAATTCTCACAATCACGTTAACTTGAAAGCACAAAAGAAATAATTCAGTAATTCCCAGATTGCCTATGGATATACAACAGGTAATTTGCTCCCCTCAGCTCTCTGAGTTTAGACCAGAAGGGTCATAGTTTTAACTTTAACACACATCATAACTGTGGAAAATAGTCCTTGCAAGAAAAAGAATAAAATGATCTCTAAGCCTCAATAAGGCAGAAGCTCCACATATAGGAAGTTTTCTTGATATTTAGTATTTGGAAAGCTATGTTTATCTTTCGCTGGTCTAGAAGATCACTGGCCCTTTTGGGAATCAATTTCTATTCTATTTAATTCACCCATACAGCAAATGTGATCAGAATCTTCCCCAAAACATTTCCCCACTGAGATCCACACTAACTTAGTCAACTTTTTATCAGACTTTTTTTTTTTACTTGAATGTTCCCCACATGTTTCTCCATCTCAGTCAGCTCCAAACTAAGTTCTATTTCCCTATGCACCATCCTCCTTCTCCAAGGTCATTTTCAAAATGTCTTTCTCTTCCTTCTCATGCAATTGGTCACCTTCTACCAGAAATGCTGTTTCTACCATAAATTCCTCTACAATCTGCCCTTTCCTTTACCCTCACTCCCTCGATCTTTCTTCTGGTCCTTATCCTACCTCCCTGGACTAGTGTCACGGCCTCTTACCTGAGTCCCGCAGGCCCATCCTCCTGTCACCCCTCTACTTCCACATGCATCAGCCACGACCATCCTCCCAACATGCCTGACATGACTTCTCCCTCTTCTGCACAGACTGAACATATTTCTGGACCTTCCATAGCTAGTTTTCTACAATTCTTTGCATTTACTATTACCAACATTTTTTTGAGTGGTAAGAAGTTAAGAAGTTTGCAGGTTTTTTTTTTTAACATCTAAAAAATGACCTTCTAGCTTTTGTATCTATCTACACATACACTTTTTCTGGAATTCATCTTTTGAGAGTTTGAACTGCAGTAATTACATAGAATGAACAATGGTGGCGTTTGAGATAAGATGAGCCTAGAAATGTCAGTTACTCTGTTGATAGAGAGAGCTCAATATAAATATGCCTCTACATCTGATATGTACAAAGGCATGATAGTATTGAACATTCAAAGATGAGTACTTTGTATAAAATCTTTTGCAAGCACTGAAATTAATAAAGTCATTATAAGTTAAGGAGCAAGTGAGTGGGCACAGAAGGGAAAAAAAAAGATTATTTTTACAGTTCTTTAGAAATGCAAATAAGAACATTACCTGAACATCATTACTTGACTGATAATGGTAATCACTTAACAGGTATTTATTTAGAAACCTGTTCCAATTGAAAAAAAAGGTCGTAAACTCAACACAACCCTATTTGCTAAATGGTAAGAAAACAGATTTCCAGGGAGAAAATAGCATGTACTAAATGTCATAATGAAGTTCTATAAACTTGGAGATAATTCTTAGCACTGTTTTCGAAATGTAAGTGCTAATGTATAAAGCCCTCACGGGCCAAGCGGGCAGATCACACACCCTGACCATAGCTGTGGCTATGGAATGTAACGGAATAGTTCAAAATAGCGTCTTTTCAGAAGATTGGGACTCTTAGTTATTACTCTAGTAAATTGGAGAGTGCCTAGCTTTTCCTAAAAGGATTTTATTCAATTTTTTAAAAACCCCGGATAAGCCAAACAAACATATCTGCCAGGCCTTCACTTTGGGAACCCAAGTCTAAAATGTCAAAGGACAGACCCTCTAAAACACACAAAACTTTAGAAAAGCAAACTATAAGTTCAAAGCATAGATCCTGACATCAAGCAAACTTGGATGAAAATACTGGCATCTCCTCTTCCTAGAAATATGACTTTGGGCAAAGTTAGTTCCCGTCTCTGCCCCAGTTACCTCATATGTCATGCTGGGGTCACTGTCGGTAAGGAACGCATAGGGTTGTCAAAATTAAGTGAGTCCCTGCAGGTCGCAGATTCAGAGGAGTGTCTGAACCACAGCAAGCTATGATCAGATGTTCAAGGCAGCAAATAAGAAGTGATTTGATATTTTCCTTTTGTTGTCCGAGTCCATTTTTTCAGACTGAGTCACGGTTAAGGAACATTTTAATTATAATTATAGACATGTTAGAATACAGTCAGTCTTTGGATAGTTGGAAGATAATTTGAATAAAAACAGTGATTTGGGGAGCAAAGATTTGGACTTCAGTCTTAATCACCTGTTAGCTGTGTGGGCTTAGGAAAAATCACTTAACCTCTATGAAACCCTTTTTGTTTCTTTTGTTATTATCTGTACTGTAAGAAGCTACGAGCCATAGGCGAGGCTCCAATTTATGGAAAGGAGCTTGAAGGGAGTTTCAAGTAATTCTCAGCATCAGTCATACGCTTCTTGAATCTTAAAACAGCCTGTTCCTGTAAAGAGGGACAAAATGACCTAATCTTACTGGAATCGAGGTGAGCCTTCAGTGCAGACCATACTCTAATCCTTTTAAGTATAGAGAAAATTCTGGCTGGGCTGAAGCTGAGAATCATACAGATCTTGTAGAATTTTTTGTAAAATCGGTCAATACCTCTATCCCCACCAAGTTATTTGCATAACACAGGTCCTGAGAAACTAGAAAAATCTTATTGAAATTTGACATTGAAAGAAAGATTGGTGATAGCTTGCAGGGCTCCAAAGGAACCAAACTGTGGGGAGGGATGACAAGGTGTCATAAGAAAAGGATCCAGACACACCGGGGTTGACTGAGCGACAGAACCAGAACGACGCACGTTGGTGGTAGTTCTGAGAGCACGAAACCACTGATACCCAGATTCATCATAACCCAACCCTTCTGTGTGCCCAGGGAGGGAGATTAGGGCTGAGAATTGGAAATGCTGCGCTGCTGGTTTCTGAAATACTTCTTCCATCTCAAGAGATTGTAACAGGGGACCCACTTTGATCAACTATGACACCGCAGGCACACTTGTCTAGCTTCACATGCGAAATATTGTGTGTTTTCACTATCAAGAAGCTCTGCTTTGTTAGCATCAAGCAGGCCTCAGGATCGGCCACTCAGCAGCCTACAGTTCTAAGTGTGCCTCGGTGAAACTGATAGAACTAGAGGCTGCAGAAGTTCAGCTTGGCAAGCAGAACAAATTTAGTGACACTTGTCGGCACTCCTGTCTAATAATAATCAAATTTCCCAACACGTGGATAAGGTGAACCGGGCAAAAGACTGAGCTTCCTGCAGTCCGGCAGATTGAGATTCAGATGTTTATGCTAATGTGATCTCGTGTGCACTCTCACACTTACGAAGCTCAATGCATCAGTTTGCACAGCTGTAAGTTCCAGGAGGAACCAAGGTTACATGGTGAAGAAGCTGTATCCTGTATTTGCTACTCCTTTCATGCACTCATCTCAATCAGAGAAGGCTAGAAGCCTGAAAACAGATTTCAGACTTTCTTACCCACTGGCTTCTGGTTATGTTGTCCAAATGAGAGACTCAGGATGGAAAACTGAATGGCAAGAGGGGAAAAAAAGAAGCATTTTTCCTCTGCGCCTTCAGCAGTGAGGGCAGCAGCAAATGGTTCCAGAAGCAACAGCTGTGGCAACGGCAGCGCCTGCAGCAGACCCCAGGCAGCAGGGGCTCCTGGGCTCCCTGGTTAACATCTCCTCTCCTTGCTCTTCCAGGGAGCTTTGTGACCAAACCCTTGCATTAAATCTCCCTTTGCTTGAAATGCATGCAATAATTTCCTTTTTCCTAACCAGACATTGACCAATAGAGAAGCAAAAAGAAACAAGTCAGAGGTATTTTCCTCTAAACAGAGCTCATCAACCAAGGTATTAATTGTGCATAAAGGAGAGCTGGCTGTATTGAATACAGCACAAAACCAGGAGTCAAAAAGACACTTTATGTACTCCTAGATCCTACAATTCCCAAACAAAAATATGCCCAAGTTCGTGGGAGCTGCAGTGTAAAGAGAAAACGGTGCTGAATAAGGTATAAAAGATGAGTGGTCTCATCCCAACTAAACCACTTATTAGTCCCAATATTGAGGGTCTTCTGTCGCCTTGGGGAGGTTCAGTTTTCTCACAAGATAATGGGCAGAATCAGGGACAAATATTCAAAAAATTTAACAAATGATTAATAAGGTTAGCCAGGAAAATAAATGGATACTAAGGAGTAATAAATACCTACATCTCATGATATTTGTGATGACTAAAGACACATCTGTTATTATTCTATACGTACCATGCGGGAGATACTATGCTAAGAGTTGTATCTATGTTACATATAATCCTCGCAACAATCCCATTTTCAGATGCCAAAACTGACAGCTCGGAGGGATTAAATAACTTGTTCAAGGTCATACAGCCACCAAGTGGGAACATCAAGACTTGAAGCCCTATCATTCTGTTTCCATGAACCCCACTCTTCCAGCATCCCGTGGTGCTGCTAGTTAATTGCTAGGGAAGGAGCCCTTTGGAAGCTGAATAGCATCACATGCATGTAGAGGATTGCCAGCTTAATTCCACAACCAGCAACTTTCACACATTATAAGAGACCGCTGCTTGAGAAATATAAATGGGTCATCCTCCCCCTGATAGTTTGTGATGTCTCTAGCTTGGGGTCCCCTGTGACCCAAGAGGCACAGGGGTTTTCAGCACAGGAGGAGTCCCAGCGCAGATTCACTGTACTCCTGATCTAATCAGAGGACTAACTGAATAATCACCATTTTGTCAGTCAAGCAATAAAGTTGAGTATTATTCTCATTTACATTTCTAAAGCAACATAAAAATAACCCCTTTTAAATGGTACCCACTCACTTTCTCCTTATATGCTAATTCATGTCACAATTTCAGAGCCTGAAGGGAGATTTCCTGCAAAACATCTTATTGCCTTAAAGTTGCACATGTTCACAATTCCCATTGCCAGGTTAGGAACATGAATTAACTCCGGTTCCAAATCAACTCTATATTGATAAGTCTTTAGGGCAGACAACCTATACACATTGATTTCAAGGCTTTAGAATATTTTGCATTAAAAATTCTAGCCTCATTCTCAGACATTAGTAAAGCATAATACATATTTTCACCAGTATTAATCAAACCAAAAATCAACTCCCCTATTTAAAAATTTGCTATCTTTTCCTCTTTGCTAAGACTGGGTAATTCTTGTACTACAAGTTAATTCTTGTAGTCACATTGCTATCGGATGCAGTTTGGATGTTTGGCCCCTTCAGATCTTGTGCTGGACGGAATTTGATCCCCAGTGTTGAAGGTGGCGTCTGGTGGGAGGTTGTTTGGGTCAGGGGAGTGGATCCCTCATGAATGGCCTGGTGCTCTCCTGAAGATATTGAGTTCTTGCTTGATTAGTTCACTTAAGAGCTGGTTGTTTTGGAGAAGCCTGGCATCACCTCCTCCCATTCTCTTGCTCCTTCTCTTGCCATGTGACACACCTGCTCCCCTTTTGACATCAGCTTTGATTGGAAGCTCCCGGAAGCCCTCACTAGAAGAAGATGCTGGCACCATGCTTCTCACACAGCCTGCAGAGCCGTGAGCCAAATAAACCTCTTTTCTTTATAATTACCCAGACTCAGGTATTTCCTTTATAGCATTGCAAAATGGACTAATATAATACCCACTTAATTTAATTTCTTGATTTGAAGTAATGATCTGCAACTTAGGGCCATGGCATAATTAAGGCAACTGGGTAATTAATTTGAAGCCAGCCACACACCTTTGTTATAGTTTCTAATGAATGTTGTCACATGTATAAATCAAGTGACTGCTTTTACATAAAGATTATGTATTTTATATTTTAATCATTCACCTTTTGGCATTTATTCAGATTTATTCAGCTGTTATATACAAAAGCTTGCTATTTTGATCTTCAGTTCAAAAATATTTAGTGGCTCCCTAGTACGTGGCATCAAGTTCTCCCAAAGGAAGAAGAAAAGAAGATTCTCTCCCTGGAAAACGATTCCATCTTGGATTCCTTTCTCCCTTTCTTTCCTTTCTTTCCTTCCTTCAAGTGGCTTACAAAAATGATCAGTATAAGATATTGTTAAGAAAGCAAAGAAAACAAGATGAAGAGACAAAAAGAGTTGGAAAAATAAAATAAATGCATGTTAGAGCCATATTACCTCCCTAGAGATCTTCCACCCTCGCTAGTGGTGATTATGAATTTGGCTATTAGTTTCATAGAAACTCAAGCAAAGGGAGGAAAACCCTACCAGTCATATGACTCATCATTCCTATAAGATGCTTTTTTGCTTACTAACAAGAAACATTAATAAGATAGCACAACAGTTCTTTTGTAGAGGAGAAACAGAATCTTAAACGAGGGTGTTCTGATGAAAGGAAGAAGCCCCAGAGACTCCAGGGCAGGGAAGCAGGAAAGTGTAGAGAGCCCATGGGGCAAGCGAGTGAGTCAAGGAGGGGAGAAAGCTAGAATTAAAAGGAATAAAGATATAAAATAAACTTTTTCTTTGCTCCAAGTCTGGGGTCATTATCTTGAGAAATCTCAAAGTGCAAGTTGATATACATAGATATGGACTTTCTTTCCCCTATTCATCTCTTGCCTGAACCCTGTACTGTCTGTAACTACAAATTGATAGAAAAAAACTCTTAGAAAACAGAAACTTTTTAATTGTAATAAACTGCAAGAAAAAAAAAGGAAGGAAACCTGGGCTGAGGAAAACCACATGTCTGTGGGAAGACTCTGGTAGTTAAAACAAATAAAACAAAAAGCGTTGCTATCTTTGAAGTCAGGCAGTGTTTTAGGGCTGAATTCAGTGGCTTCATGGTCTCGGGGTTAGTGCTGGGTAAGGCACTAGCAGGCTCAGTCCCCAGATGCAAGCTGATGACACTCCACAAAGAATATCCAAAAGCCACTGTTTGCATTTTTCTTTCTCCAGCCCTTCAAAAAGAATGCAGCTGTCTCCTCTGGAGCCCCAGCAAGGAGCCAACAGACCAAAAAAATCCAATCAGGTAGGTGTCAGATTGTTTGGGAAGAGCTGCCTGCTGACTGCTAAATTTGTGAGACACTATTTACCAAAGGACAGGACTCCTCGGAAACTTACTTCTCCAACGAAGGCCTTGTTCATTGCCAGCTTTTCATCCTGAGTCAATCCACCCTACATCAACTGCTTTCTCTGCAGTGGAAGCACTTAAGAGGCAAATGCTTGCAATGCTTCTCACATTTCTAAAATCAAGACCTGGTGTTTCTTTTCTTTAGACTCACCTTAGTGTTCACAAAGAATGTAGCTCATTGTCTATCTCACTATTAGGATTCTTTCATCACTGTATTAAATTCTCTATTTGCATGATTATCTTCCAGTTAGACCATGTGATCCTTAAGACCAGGAACTTGTCTTACTCTTCCTGACACAAAGTTTGGTGCTAAATTAACATATAGTAAATAAATGAAGGCCATGCACTGACCACTTCTCCCCGTGGTTGGCTGTTGTTCCACTTCCTAACTCTCCTGGAATTCCCAAAGTTCTCGTTTATATCCAAACCTAGTCCTGCAGCATTTTTCACCTGAATTCTTTGAACCTGTACATGCTACCTGCCCCAAATGACCTTTGATTACGTTAGCCAAAGTTAGCTTCTGATTCTTCTAGCCAAGAATGTTGACAGATACATAACGGCAAGGTGTAAGCTGAATTAGCAAACTCAATTAAATGAAGCCAAACGAACAAAAAATGGTCTCTCTGACCTGATAAAATACTTAAATGTTAAACATTTTGTTTAACCCTAAATGTCAATGAGGACCTCTCTGTCTTTTGACATCTGGGAAAAGTTGACTGGAACCCCTCGATTCTACAGCCTGTGGAAGTCTAAAGCCTTCTCTCAGATTCCTAAAATTTCCCCAGGGCATTTATCATCTGACAAGCTGTTTCTTTTGGGTGTCCACTCTCATACATGCACTCCCTCTTCCAAACCCCATTTACCAAACAGGAATGTCAGTCGTCTCATCGATTTAGAAGTACACACACACACACACACACACACATACATATTGATGTAAAATATTTATTATATAAGATGAGGCAGTATAGTTATATGACCTTGAGCAGGTTATTTAACCTCTTTGTGTCTTAGTTGCCACACATTGTAAAATGGGCACAATGATGGTATGTGCCTCCTAGTATTGTTTTAAAAATTAAAGGGGATAATACAAGTCAAGTTCACAGCTCATGATGACCTCACACATTCAACATAGGAAACATTCAACACCCAAGTCATAGCCAAGCTAGGAAATTTTCCTGAAGGCCTGGGTCCTCAGAGAGGTCAGCGCACACACACACACACACACAAAAGAAATGCAACTAACTGCTCTCAAAGTTCCTTAAACAATCCTGCCATTGGATGTTCTGCCCCTTCCCAAGCAGAGCCCAGACTCTCCTTCTTCTCTGAATCTTCTCTCTTCTCCAAGCTTCTCTCTCTTCTGTTCATTTTCCTCTATCTTCAGAGCAAGTAAAAGGATGCCTCCCCTGGGCCAGGGACCCAGGCTCTTTGTCTCTCACCTTATATAGGCACTTTTCCAAGTGAAGACATCTCCTTACCAAAGAAGAATATCTGGTCCCTGCTCTTAAAATGATAAAATGTGTCCAATTACACCTAGAACATCCGTTTCTAGACCCTAATCATTTGCATAGTGCCCTTGTGATTTTTTTCATGTTCATATAACGAATATAAAAAAAACATAATGTTTTTCTCTAAATAAACTTACTTTTAAATCTTAAATAAATTTATTTTAAAAGGAAATTTTATTTCACCACTCTAATAGCAAAATAGTATTACTTGTCATGATAAGAAAGCACCCTTAAATATTTAACTTTAAAATAAAAAAGTTGTTGGTATACTACCTAAATTCATTATGTATTACTAATGCTGTCTGCATCACAATTTGGTAATGTGAGCCTAAAAACGTCCTTCATGATGGACACTCAGAGGCTATATTGAGAGGAAATGAGTGGAAAGCCTGTGACATTTGTCTGTTATTAATATTGTGGGTAGACAGGGGGTGTGGGTGAGGAGGAACATATGTTGGATGGGATCTGGTTAGAAAACTGACAGAGGAGATGGTCCAGAGACAAGATTCAGGGGCGTGATATCATCTCCTACCCCACACTGTTCCGCAGCACCCGGGAGAACGGCTAATGTCTATTTAATTGAATTACATTCTGCCATTAGAAGCTAATGCTGCTATAAATAAATGTTCAAAAGCCAGAAATGTTAGGGATCATAATATCTGAATTATACCCCCAAAAAGTGCATTTTAACCAACTGATCCAGTTTGAGATAGTGTCTGAAATTTAAAATAATTTCATAATGTGTCACCATTCGTATTGCTCATTCTGGCCTTATTAATTAGCAATAATAAAATGGAGTTCTCTGGATCTCACTGTGCTTTCTCTGGGCAAACAAATTTCACAAACTTATAGAGAAAAATTAAATACATAGCACCAGCCTAAAAAGCTATGTTAATCCTAAGACTCTGTACCAAGTCAGTGTGTCCAATAAATAACGAAGTCCACAAGATTTCTATTGAGAGTGTAAAACGCTTTATGGCAAAGTATAACAGAGTCTTTTTGTATATCTAGATGCACTAGAACAGCAGTCCCCAAACTTTTTGACACCAGGGACCAGTTTCATGGAAGGCAATTTTTCCACGGACTGAGAAGGTGGGGCAGGAGTGGTTTCGGGATGATTCAAGTGCATTACATTCATTGTGCAGTCAGACCTCTCTGCTACTGATCATCCGTATTTGCAGCCACTCCCAGCACTAGCATCACCGCCTCACCTCCACCTCAGATCATCAGGCATTAGATTCTCATAAGGAATGTGCAACCTAGATCCCTCGCATGTGCAGTTTACAGTAGGGTCCATGCTCCTAAGAGAATCTGATGCCACAGCTGATCTGACAGGAGGCAGAGCTTATGCTGTGATGTGAGTGATGGGGAGCGGCTGTAAATACTGATGAAGCTTCGCTCACTCACCTGCCGCTCACCTCCTGCTGGGTTGGGGACTGAAGCACTAGAACACAACACTATTTGAAATATATATATATATATAGTACAGCAACGACAAGCCGATCAGCAACTCTTTAATACCCACCACACAGGGATTATACGAGGCATCATGAGACACAGTCTACACTTAAGGAATTCCCTTGGCTGGGTGATAGTACATCTTTGCAATTCAAGTCATATTGCACTAGAGTTTCTGTCAAGATATTTGACAGCTCTCTTTTGTCACAGCTTCCTACTACATCAAATACAGAGGCACACGGCCCCTAATCTATATCTGAAACATACTTTTCTACAGGTCTCAAGTGAAAGGAAAACAGCTCCTGTGATCGTACCAGGAAGGCATTTTTTAGGATGTCTTCCAGCTACTGATGTCTAGGGATAATCCTCAGCCTCAAATGCCAATTCATTATTGAATACAATTTTTTCAGCACTATATGTTTGTGTCAAATAAAATGAAGTAACTCTTTAAGAAAAAAACTTCCATAGGAGTCATCTTATTATTTTATCTCCAAGGTTTATAGAAAATTACCGGAAAACCAAACCAAACCAAAATCATTTCGCTTTATGAAACTATACATACAACCTGTCATGTCCCATAATCTATTGACCTGGTTGCACATAGAAGTGGACAAACTAGAATCTGCTATTAAAAGCTACCTGAATTTATATCTGAAGCTTAGACGTACAGATAGATACTCTTGAGCTATTTTTACCCCCATGTAAGTACATCTTTCTTCCTGTTATGGAGATGAGTATCTATTTTCAAACAGCATCTCCATAATGCAGACTTTTAGTATAGGCAGCTGGAAACATTTACAGCCATATTACATTAATCATTTAAACAGAAATGCTAAAATGCTAATAGTCAAACAGCACAACACTCGTGATTATATATGAAACATCAAAGAAAATCTATATCCATTAGCTTTGTAACTCTACAACAACAGATTTTTCAGAGACTTCGCAGCATGAATGTACACAATTTATAGCATAGTCTGTACAGAAGTGTGGCATACCTCACATTAGCATCAAGTTTGTCCATTACAGGAAATAGGCATGGGTGAGCTGGAAATCAGTGCCCACAGGGTCCTACAATGGGACAATAAAAAAGATATTAGACAGGAAAACAACATAGGAAAATAAGAGTCATTGTTAAAGGGAAAAAATGCCAAATAATCATTGCTTCCTATATATTAAGACTTGTTTTGTAGAAATATTTGATAAACAATACTATAGCAAAAAGCTACAAAGGTTTCTTTGCATTCTGCCTATTTCCTAGTGATTAAAACATATGGGCATTTCCTTTTGCTCTATGTTACTCCGTTTATTTGTTATTTTTTGTTCGTCCCGGAAACACGGCTTATTTCTGTGATCTGCATTAGGACACCAGCCGGTGAAAATACGTAACTACATTCTTATGACTAAAATAGTACATTGTCTAAAATGGTTGGTCATTGTGCTTCCTATGAGGATTTTCAAATTTCTTTTTTTTAAACTATTTTGAGGGTGGGTAATCGTAGATCCCTTCGAGAACACAGTAACTTTGGAGAACACTTCCCAGAGAAAAAAAAACACACACACACACCCACTTTCTAGGGAGCCCATGGTTACCTGAACCCAGGAATCCTGGAACCCCAGGTCCATTCAGGAACCCCAGGCTAAGAACTCCCAATTGAAGGGGAGTTAACCTTCAAACCAAAAGTTCCTCTAGCACAGACGCTCAGAGGATCTTACACTCTTAATGGATGTGCAATCACTGATCTCAATCAAAGCAAGTCTCTAACTGTGCAGTTTCATTTTTGCAAAAGAATTTCTACGTTTTCGTCACATTAGTTCTATAACCTGATGAATCAGAGAATGTAGGGGCAGGGCCCACCTGTCTCTTCCAGGGTTACCTTAAACAAGTCCCTTTTTCTTCTGCACCCAATCATCTACTTCTCAGTAAATGAAGCGATTAGAAGAGATCATCTCTGGGTTCACTCCCAGCTCTGATATTTGGTAGTTCTGTCTGCTGGTTTTCTAATTGAATCTCACCAAGAAGAAACTCTTAATCTGTTTATCTACATAACACAACCATGAACTCAGCCTGGGCCCTTGGATACCTTGGCTAGGGTGGACTAAACCCATGTGGCTGGCAGCCAGGAAGAGAATGGCAGACCACCAGAGCTGGAAAGGACAAAGGAGGCATTTTTCAATGTTTGTTTTTTAGAGCCTGTAAGTCTAACATGATCTGCCGTGGGGATTTCTGGGGACTGGGGCAGGTGTGGGGAAGAAATCTGCCTGGTGGTCTCTGAGCCCCGACTTCAAGCAAAATACCTCTGTCTTCTATTTATTTTACATTTTAAATTTAGAATATTTTATTTGAATACACAAGTACAAAGCTCTAACTATTGAAGTGATAGGGCTCGATCCTCTTCCTTCCTTTATCTAAAATCATTCCTAAGGTGATCACATCCATTCCATGGCTTAAAATACAGCCTCTTCACTGAAGACTTCTAAAATTTTATCCCTAGCCTGGGCAGTTCCCAGACTCGTACTGCCCACCTGACTTCTCACGTTGGATGATTAAAAAGCATGTCACACTAAACTGTTCCTTTCCCGCCCCCAGTCCAAAAACCTGCTCCTCCCCCAGAGCTCTCCATCTCAGTAAATGATCCCACCATTTACCCAGTTACTCAGACCAAAAGACTTCCTTTTCTCGTCCTACAACCAAACCATTAGCAAACTCATTCTCTCTACTTTGAAAATGATTCCTTCACCTGGCCTTTCTCATCACCTCCAGAGCCAGCACCTGGATGGCAACCACCACCTTCTTCCCCTGGAATCCTGCCACCCACCCACCCCCCACCACCATCTGGAGCCGTGCCTGCTCCACTGTCACCTCCTCTCCCCCTGGCAGCCAGAATGTGATCTTAAAATGTAAGTTGATCATTTCTTGCCTGCATAAAATCCTAGTGGCTTCTGGTCACACTTAAAATAAAATCCAAACTCCTTATCATGGCCAACCAGACCCTACAGGATCTGGCCCCAGCTCCTCTCCAAATTCAACGTCAGCCATGCCTCACCTGCTCCTGCCCACGAGCTAACTGGTTTTGCTGCCTTCCTTGACCATCGCAGCAGGCTGTCACCCCAGCGCCTTTTCACCTGTCTCCTCTCTCTGAAATGCTACCATGTAGATCGTCCCTTACTTCCTTAGTGATGCTGCTCAGATGTCACTTCCGCAGAGAAGTCTCTCTCACCACCTAAAATTTCAGACCTCATTTTCTAAAAATGTCTATCCTTTTTATCTGCTCTATTTCTTCTTCCTATTATATATGTATATTATATATATATATCATATTTAGGCAATTGTTTCTTTATTGGTGATCTATTTACCTCACTAGAATATAAGCTTCAAGAGGGCACAGGACATAATCTGTCACATCCTCAGTACCTAGAAAAATGCCTAGCATATTGTATTTTCTTTATAAATACTTGTTGAATCAACAAAGTAGTTCATTAGTTTTGTAAATGAGGAAACAGAGGCGTGGGAATTTGTGACTTTCACACTCGGAGATACTATATAGACCATCCCAGAGTACAATATTGTAGTAAGAAAGTAGCAAAAATCATTCTATCTTAATTAATTATCTTCCACTAAGTGTTAATAAGTGCCATACATTGTCCTTTTCCTCCTAGTCCAAACTCTGAGTCTTTATCTCCACGCTATAGACGAAGAGGTAGAAGGTCAGAGAGGTTAATTGACTTGCCAAAGTCACACAGCTAGCACTTGGCTAACCTGGGAATAGAATCCAGGTCTGTGAATTCCAAAGCTTAAGCTTTTCCTTACACAGTTGTATAATCATCATATCATACCACCTCCCACTGGAGCAAGGGAGTTTCTCGGTGAAAGTGGACATTTTCTATAATTTTCTGTTGACCATCTGTTATATCTTTCTCTGAGAACAGCGTCTTGGTTTTCCTTAGTGGAACCAGCCCTCCCCTGCCTCCCTAGCTCCAGTGATGAACACGTGAGCAGGGCTGGCCAGTCAGGACAGTCCATTCCTGGCCACAAGGATTCCTTAGCTCACTGGCTAGATCAGTGAAAGTCAGCCACGAGATTTTTGCTGGAAAGAATCTCTCTTTCCCCTGGTGTTGCTAAATAGTTTGAAGAGGCGGGTGGCCATCATGGGAAAAACCTGTTTGAGAATAAAACTAACCTAAAGGAAAGCAGAGGTGTAACCCAGGGAATGTCAGTGACCCGATTATGTAAGTTGAGGCGTAAGATCCAGCAATGCCTCAAGACAGTTTTATGCTTGAACATCCTCATTATATAGGCCAACAAATTCCTTTTTTCCTCCTTAAGCCAGTCTCAATTGGGATCCAGTCATTATTTGCAACCAAAAGAATCTTTATAATATATAGGAAAATCAATATTGTATTGTTATACAGATTAGAAGGAAGAAAAGCTGGAATTAAGAAAAACCAGTTAAAAACTACATAAAGTTCATCTCCTTCAAGCTGCATTTGAAAGCATAACACAAGAAAAATCTTATATATTCAGAGCAATATACATTGTTATTTTTTGCTCACTGAAACCCAATGAACAAATTTAAAATGATTGTCATTGAATAAACCAGTGAGCATGCATTTTGTTAAGAGAGAAAGGAACAGTAACAAAAGAGGAGTTAGTGATTAGTACCTATTCTGATTTGATTAATTGATTATGGTCCACTATTTTCTGCAGTGCTCACCAGGGAAAACTAATCAGAGCTGTGATTACAGGAGCATCTCTTGTTGGGAAGACTGTATAGGATGAGGGGGATGTGGAAAGAACCAGTGCTTTTATCATGCATATTTATATTTCTAGCTCCTTAACAAAATACTACCTAGTTAACTAAAAACACAATGAACCCAGAGCATCTCCCATGCTCAGGTACAAGTTGTGTCCCTGCTGAAAGTTTTGCCAACTCTTAATTCAATAAAACCTTGTGTTTATGTGTGTGTGGATGTGAGTGTTTTAATGACAGTCACACTGTACCCAATCACCTGGTCTAAGGGACAAGGAATCATCCCCTCCATCCTGGTCTCCTTTAGAGAAGCAGTTCTAGGTCATCAGAAAAAGAGCGAGGCAAGTTTTGGAAAATGGATGGGCGAGTGACTTAAACAAACCCTTCTCTCATGTGAGGTACAAATGAGCATCTCAGGATTCTCTCATGGCCACTGCAAGCTCAAACCACTAGAATTACTCAAAATGTTTTATCTGCCACAGAAGTAAAACTATGGTGACATAAAACTCTATAAGATTCCTTGAGCTTCTTTCTCCTTGATGGATATATTCAGACTTGATCTTTCCTTAAAAGAGCAAGAGGAGGAAGAAGAGACCATCTTGTTTATGCCACCCAAAGCTGATGCCAAACCCTCAGTTTTCTGGCTTACAAATTTTAAGGGCAAACACAAAAGGTAAGTGCATCCCATCTTTACCCTTGTTTTTTGATTCAGAATGCTCTGAAATATTGCGGTGGAGCAGTTGTTAATGGTTAACAGAAGGTGTGTAGTTGCATCTCTATTATAAGAAGTATGAGCACAGGGCTCACCTGTAAATAGTCCCCACCTATTGGAATGAAATATCGATGTCATTTGGTATAGTGCCAACATCTGCCAACCTAGAACTGTGTCATAAACTCAGCTTGCTTTGCTGTGCTTTGTTTTGTTTTCTTTGCTTTTTGTTGCATGGACAGATATTCATGCATAACTATGCTTGGATTGACCACGTTTCTTTATAGAGTATGCCTACATGGGTTAAATTTCTACATCAAAGGGCATATCCCAATACCTTTGTTTTGGACAAGTGTCAGGAATAGGTAAAACATTATTTATCTTAACAGCCAAATCAAGGGTGGGAGGCTGACATAATGGAAGGAGCACTGAATGAGGAGTCACCAGACCTAGGTACTCAGCCTGACCCTGCTGCTAACTCACTGTTCCTATTCTTAAGCACATCCATTCACCAATCTCGGTCTCGATTTCTCCAACTGTAGAATGAAATGGGGCAGAGGGCGTTGGGCAAGGTGAACAAAGTGAGAAATTTCAAGTAATTAGAGCTTTTCAAAGTTAAAGGAAATTCCTATACCGTCTCAAACAGGTTGCATCTACGGAGCAGATAGAACAAACGTAAGAGCAACGTGTAAGTTATTTGGTACGAATGAGCTGTCCAAATGCTTGTTGTTGGCCTCATCACCTCACTTCCCTAACCTAACACCAGCCATATGCACCAGAATACACAATCCTACCAGGATTACACAAACAAGCAGCCTCAAAACAGTTTCAGTTTTATAAATTCCATGACGATTGTGGTTTCCTAGTATCCCAAGCTCTCTTGACCTTCACTGTAAAAATAAATCATTGGATTATATGAAAAATTGCAACTGATCAAAAACTCTCACTAAGTGGAAGAAAAATTTCCTCTGCTTGGATATTAGCTTGGACTTTTTTTTCTGGGAAACATATGGAATTTAGAGGATGCTGTCTTGGCAATTTTCTTTAACCTCAATCATCTGAAACATGCTCTGTAAAAGGATTTCTATATGTAAATTAGTATCCCCCACAAAACCATATTATTTGTTTATCTATCCACCTAAATTGTAGTGTACAAGTAAAAATGTGTACCATTCATTTAAAAGAAAAGAGCCATATTCCACAAGCTGGATCATTTTAGGGCTGATAGTCAAAATGCCATTTGAGCAAAGTCATCTAGAAAGATTTAGTCCTAAATATTACAAAAAGCTTCTAGCCATTCCATTTCCATAACTGAAAATCCTACACAGAAGCCGATTCAGTGACACTTGAAGTACTCCTATACAATATATACAATTAGGATGCAAAACGGCTTTTAACTTTTTTCAAAATAACTACGGAAAATATTTACCCTAGGTAAATAAACATTTCTCAGCTGGTAAGTTTAGGGACTTTGTCAAAAAATTGACATTTAAAACAGCCCCTAACTAACAAAAGAATATTTAAGAGGCATGCCCCACCTACCTTTTGGTAAAAAAAAATGGCATATAGGAAAAATGAAGGAGACATGTGGAATTCCACTTCATGTAGCACTAAATGGAATATATCTAGAGTGTTTCTAGAAATCAGATTTTTTTTTAAAGGCAAAGATTTTTTGCCCCCAAAGAATTAGTAGAGTGAGGTTACAAGAAATCAGATCCAAGCAGAGTGGATCTGGGAATTTCATGAAGAAAAAGAGAAGATTCAAAGTCGTTTATTTAGGTACTTTTGGGATCACTTGATTAATGTCTCACTCTCTGTTTGACCACATATTCTATGAGGAAAGAGACACAGTACATGACTGAGAAACATTTGTTGAACGAATGGCATGAGGTGATCTGAAAGTTCTACTTGATAATTAGAGAAGGAATTCACCTTGTCTTTATGGCTCCAAAGGAGAGACAGGTGGAAGGCTAAAGAGAAGTCTGAGACTCACTGAGAGGTAGATCATTCCAATAAGCAGAGCTGCCCAGTCATCGACCTGCGTGCTTTGGCAAGCGACAGGATCTGCCCCAGTGGGAGGCTCAAACAGAGGCCAGAGAGCCTTCAGTCAGTCACGTCTGAGGGAGGAAGCAAGTCTTGGATGATTCTGAATTCTGATGAAATCCAGGAATGCAATGGGAGCAGAACTAAATAAGAGGTTGTTTATCTTATGGGAAAGCAGTGGTTTTCAAGTTTACGCATGCATGAGAATCACCTGGAGGCTTATTAAAACAAAATTGCTGGGCCCACCCCCAAGTTGTTTATTTGGTAGGTTTAGAGTGGAGGGTCTGTATTCTATCAAGTTCACAGACACTGCTGATGCTGCCGGTCCACGGACCACTCTTTGAGAACCACCACGGCAAAACACTGATTCCCCAAGTGTGGTTCTCAACCCACTGGAGAAAGAACGTGATATTAGGCAGTAGGTAGCTAGAGCATCAAGGACTATCAGATCATATGGCGAAAAATGTGTTCTCTTTTCATTTTCTATTTTAATCACTGTTGTTTACGTTGATGAAAAGGACTCAAAAAGGTGCTAGCTAATCTTTGAAAACCTTCCTGTTCTTTGCTAATCTCTCTTTTATAATAAAGAAGAACAGGTCTCAGGCTCGCAGTCTTTTTCAAGAAACACTATTGTCTTAGTCGGTCTACCCCAAGAAGCAGATCTCGAGGTGAGGACTAAATGCACACAGTTCATTTGGCAGATGCGGATACACGAGCAGGGGAATGTGGTACGAGAAAAGGAACAAGAGTCACCAACGAGCAGAGTGTTATGAAGCCACTGAAGCTTAATCCCACAGGTAAGATCTGGGAAATGGTATGTAAAACATGTGCCGCAGAATTGTCCCAGACAAAGCGGGAGGGGACTGGGGTATGGATACTCCCACACTTATCATTTTGTAGTTAGAGCTATCCACAGAGGGACATGGATTCCCAAGTACCAGCAATTCACTGTGTTTGTGCAAAGGGGATTTCAGTAGACTGAAGGCAGCCCTCCTAAAATGATGCAGCTTCATCACTGGACGTCAGATGGCTTACCCAGAAATGGTGAGGGGATCTGCAGGAAAATGGGAGGAACACCAGCATTGTAGGTTCCTGCTGTTTAGCTGAAACCTCATATACTGTTTTGTGTGTGTTGCATTTGTTTTTACACTTCTTCTATTTCTTGCAATTAGTACTAGTTTCCACACGCATTTTTGTTTCTTTATAAAATAAATTTATTTAAGGAAAATTAATTGATCTAAAGAAAAACACCATGCAGATGCTGCTCCAGATGGTATAAAAAGGTGGCAAGAATCACAAAGGGGTAGAATTCAAATGTTTGAAGTTTGAGGAATACTGTCATCGTGGCTAAAAGCAGGGCTCAGCATGTTTTGGGCTTTTTTCTGTAAAGGGCTAGTTAGCAAATATTTTAGGCTTTTTGGGGCATAAAGTCCTGGTCAAAACTACTCAACTCTGCTGTGCAATGTGTGAAAACAGCCATAGATGATACATAAATGATGGGCCTGGCTGTGTTCCAATAAAACTAAATACATGGACATTGAAATTTGAATTTCATTTAATTTACACTTGTCACGAAACATTACTCGCCTTTTGATTTTTCCCCAACAATTAGAAATGTAAACATCGTTTCTAGTTTGCAGGCCACATAAATACAGGCAGTGGGCCAGATAGTTTGCCAACCCCCGATTCAAAGCACAGCCCTGGAATCTGTCCTAGTTCCATCGATTACCAATATGACCTTGGGCAAATTATTTAAATCTTCTTAGCCTCAGTGGCCTCATCTGTATAGTGGGGATACACATAATATCAACCTCACAAAGCTGATGCAAAAAAATAAAGGAAAATTAATACTTATAAAGTAGGTGCTCAATGTGTCCACAATATGATGTTAGCCAGCTGTTGTTACAAGGAGGACTCCAGCTTGTCAGTTTCCCAATCACTGGAGGCTGAATGTTTCCTATTCTGCTTCTCCACAAAGGCAACTATGTATCTGGGAGCCCATCTCTTCTACTTTGGGATGTGGTTACAGAAATTATTCCTCTTCTCTCTAGGTTAGGCCCCTGAAGGCTGAGCCTGAGAATGCTCCAAAAGTTTTGTCACTACTGATTTCAGAGGCCTGGAATTAGGAGCAGGCCAAACCAACATTTGCATTCCATATAAACTAAGTATTTAAAATTAGTGTTTGGAACCTTGCAAAATTACGCTGCTGACAGCAGTGGTTCTCAAAGAATAGTATACCTAAAAATCACTTGCAAAACTGCAGATTCAGAAAGGCACCTCACTCAAAGCACTTCTGAATCAGTAGGTTCAGGAATCTGCATCTTAACAAACGTCCCAGTGGTTCTGATGAAGGTGATTCCTGGAAAGCAGTTTGGGAGATGCTACAAGGATGGAGTACAGTCTACCCAGGTGAGCACACCTTTCTGAAGTCCTCTTTAATATTTTTCCATATCTGTTTAAATGCCTTATTGGTTGAGAAATCTGGATTATAGTATTGGCTGGGCATGCCAAGAGAAAGGTCTCTGCCAGCATATTCTATCATCTTCTATCCTCACTCTGCTGTTTCTTCTGAACCTCCTGGATTAGGAAATAGTTTATACAGAATTCCCTACTTCAGATATCACGTGCCGATTATCATATCCAATTAAACATGCCAGTGTAATCTCGAAGGACATAGGCTATTTACAGTTTCTTAGATGGAAATTCTTGAGCAAAATCTGCATCTTTCTTAGACTAATAAAATGTCACCTCTCTAAAGGCTGCTGCCCACAATCTCCTCCTAACAGTGTCTAAACAACACTCGGAGGGGAAAAGATAAAACTATGCCCACAGATTTTAGAGGGGCCCATTTAACACAGAAGAGATGGTTCCTGGGAAAGACCCAGGAAAGGACAAATGACACGTTTTTTTTACAACTGAGACTAAGGACCAAACCCTTCACACACATTGCCTCATTTCATCTTCAACTCTCCTCATTTCACAGATGAGGAAACTGAGTCACAGGAAGGAGGAGCTGCCCAAGCCCACTCAGGCAGTGGCTCAGAGCCAGACCTTTAACCACTAAGCTACCCAACAAAGGATTCAGGTCTCAATAGTCCCCTATTGAGTGGTCCCCAACCTTTTTGGAACCAGGGACCAGTTTCACGGAAGACAATTTTTCCACGGACTGGGGGGTAGGAGATGAGGCAGAGTTCAAGCAGTGATGCGAGCAATGGAGAGCGCCTATAAATACGCTCCCTGGCCTGTCTGCCGGCCACTCACCTCCTGCTGTGTGGCCTGGTCCCTAAGTTTCATAGAAGACAATTTTTCCACAGAGGGCGGGGATGGTGGGCGGAGCTCAGGCGGTGATGCTGCAGCCCAGTTCCTAACAGGGCCCGGGACTGGGGACCCCAGCCTTGTATCAATTCTCCCAGCTTAATTTTATTAACTAGCGTTTATGCAGCTCTTCAAAATCTCTGGAACGTCTACCATCCTTGAAAGAGTTTTTAACCAAAGCCCAACTTTGCTCTTAGCATCGAGTGACTTCGAGCTCTTCACTTGGTGTCTACAGACCCCAGGTTTCCAGCTGTTCAGAGTGATTAAGAGACCCAGCACACCTGTCTTGCAGATCTGCTGCTACCCATGAAGTTCAAATACGATAACATATGTGAAAGTCCTCTGAACATTGCAAAATGTTATCTAAAATGGTAACTTCCCAGCCTGTCATTTTTCATAAATTATTTTTAAATGTTGAGAAGGAAGAGGGTATTAGTTCTATGAAATCATCTGTGTCAAAAATTAGATTTTCCAGAGGTCTGAGGTAGGTTGAAAGTACCAAATCTGGAGATCCTTGGGGAGGGAGGCAACACTGCTTACACTGGGAAGGTGGGCGATTTATCATGGATCAATGTAATGGAGATTGCGGGAACTTGAGAATTACATGACCTGGGCGCTGGCCACGGCCCTGCCACTACCTGAACTTCAGCGAGTCTCTCGCTCCCCCCTTTCGGGGGAGACAGAGCTGTGTGGTGGTTAAGAATGTGGTTTGGGGAGTCAGACTGACAGTGTTAAGTCCCAGCACAATCACCTTCTCATGAGTGGCTTTGGGCAAATCCTATCACCTGTCTTGGCTTTGTTTTCCCCATTATGAAAATGAGAATAAGAAACAGTAATTGCTAGAAATATGACAAAGCAACTATAGTAAAATGTTGGTTGTAGAACCTACTTGGTGAATATATGGGTGTCCACTGTATAATTCTTTCAACTTTTCCCTGAAACATGTATTTTCATAATAAAATATTGGGAAATAAACTTTTTTAAAAAGGGCAACAAAAGGGTTTTTAGAAAAGTCAGATGAGATGATGCAGAGCTCTCAGCAGTGTTCATGGTGCTTGGTGTGCATTCGCAAGGATTATTTACTGTACAGGTAGAAGGTGGGACAAGATGATGGGTCTCTCTAGCTCTTACAATTTGGGAGTCAGAGCCATGCTAGGTGAGCCAGAGATGGGACATGCATGAGCAGAATGAGAAGCCAGGATACAGGACACAGAAACCAGATGAACAGAGAAGAGCCAGGATGTGCCCACTGACGTGTCAGAGTCCAAGAGATATGGACAAATGGAAGGATCAGGACCTTGGGATGAATCAGGAATGCCCAACATGGGGGAACCTTGAAAATCAAGGAAGATTGTCTGTATTACATGCCACATATGTGCTTCTCCATCAAACATCTCTTTGGGAGAAGAAAAACACTGGTTTTGGAGTCAAACCTGAGTCCAAATCCTATCTTTGCCACCCTAGTTGAGTGACAACAGGGGACATTCATTCAAGCATCCATTAGACCATTGGTCACTGGGAAAATCTACCACAACCACAGGGTGAGCCCAGGGCAATTACACTTCTGCTATGACGTCCTGGCTATAAATGATTGAGCCAATCAGTTCTCTTCCTTGAGAACCTGAAGAACAAACTCTTGGAAAGATGCTCCACCACTGGCAGAGCAATGCGGACTGGTCATGAACTCTTGGAGCTGAGTTCTCTGGAAATGACTCCATCCTTCCTGGGGTCTAGTTCCTTAAATCCATAAGAAAAGTTCCATCATCCCTCCAGTAAATTCCAACTTTTGCTTAAACTAGCTCGTGTTGGCTTTTATTATGTATTACAAAATATATGTTTACTAATACAACTTGCCTTCTAAAGGCCTTAGTTTTCGCAGTTGTAAATGAGAGAAACAATACTTCTCTCAAGGGTTGTCAGAAAAATCAAAGAATAGTAGGTGTATAAAACTCCACAGCATATGGCAAACATTCAGTAAATATTATTTAAATTGGATCTGAGTTCCAGAATAGCTAGATCTTCCTGAGCAAGTACTTGGAGCTACCTTGGTTGGATGCAGGATGTGTGGTCATGCAAAAAAACAAAAGGAAACAAAAATGCTGGTTGTCAAGAAAAAGGAAGGAGTTGATTGAGTTTGAAATTTGATTTTAAAAGAAACTTTCTGATTGAGATTTCAAAAATTTAATCAGCTACACATAAATGTGCAGACTTGAATTTCTGTTGGGTTTCTCCATTGTGCTAATAACATGGATTTAAAAGAGGAAAAAGCAACCACACAAGAAACAAAAGCTGGATGGTCAAATGATACATCTTCCTTAACTTCAGAAAGATTCAACCAGAATTTATCGGACAGTAGACAAGATATTAAATGACATTTGATTTGGATTATCCTATGAGTAATGAGGGATTTTTATCATCCAAATTAAGGCTGCAGTAGGGGTGGGTGGAGATGGAAACATGACAAGATCTAAGATGAGAATTAATCCAGCTTACAAGTAGAATTGCTGAGAAAAAACAAAGGTTTTTCTGAAACTCAAAATGAGAGGTAAAGCTTAGATGCTTAGCGAGAGATGTCAATTCATGCCTAGTAGCTATTGTTCTTCCCACCTTGCTCCACTCATTGATTCTCATTAATCCAAATGATTAGTTATCTTAAAACTAAGATATATTTTCAGTATAAAAAATCCAAGTGTATGGATTGTAAGCTTTATTTTAGTTGTCCAGGTCTTAAACCAGTGGTTCTCAAATAGTAGTCCCAAGAGCATCAGCAGTAGCAGCACCCAAGAGCCCATTAGAAATATAAATTCTCAGCTGCCAACCCAGATCCACCAAATCAGAAACTTTAGAAGTGGGGACCAGCAATCTGTGTTTTAATAAGCCCTACAGATTATGCTGTTGCTCACCAAAGTTTGAGAACCACTGTCTTAGCCAAATCACAAGGCTTGCAAAGCCAGGCTCTGCCATTTATTCACCGGCAGCTACCAAACCTGTGGATTTGTTGATGTAGGGTCTTAAAGAAAATAGTCAACCTTCTTAGGTTTGCCTTGGATTTTCGAGTGCATTAGTCATTGGTATGGTAGCCATTCTAATTCTGACTATATTTAAGGCTACCCTATCAATAAGCCTGTTTGGTAGCCATTTACACTATACTTTTATTTCCCTCTGTCCAAATGGGTATCACTTTGTACTGCCTCAATAGTGTAAGAAGTCAACAGCATGCAGAATGGAAGGACCAAAGGGCAAGCCAAGAAGAATAAGGAGGGAGTTGATAAAAATGTGGCAACTTAAATTCTGGTGAGAGAAGAAATATCTAAAGTTTAGAATGATGGTGAGTAAGAGTTCATGGAAAAAGAAACATCTTGGTCACCATCCTTCCTCTCCCATGCGCATCCTCCCTTTCCATTACCCAACCCTGCCACCACCCGTCTCAGTCTGCACGTGCCTTCAAGCTATCTCTGAATAACAAGGAGGGGAAGAAGACATAAAAAATGAGAGAAATCACAACTCACAACCTTGTAGTCTCATAGGCAGACTTGGTGCTACAACTAGGCTTGAGGATATCTAAGATCTTTTTCATGCTGTGATGCTGAGATCCCATTCGTTCAGGGCAGTCCAGTATGGGCTTCCCACCATGGACTCCAAAGCCAGACAACACACAATCCAAGCCAGCTCTCCGCTCAATAGCTGAGAGAACCTGGGCATGCTATTTCTCTCTAGGTTTGAGCTACCTCATTTTTTAAATGAGGGTAATAGAAGTATCTCTCCCATAGGATTCTTAATGAAGATTAAATAAGTTCATCCACGTAAAGCATTTAGAACTGTGCCTGGCACATATCAAGGGCTGTATTAATGTGAGCTCCTAGGACTCTTATTATTAATATATTGCCTCTGAAATGCTTCTCAGCCTCCAGCAGCATCTTGAGCATTTCCAGGCATAGCAACGAGGCAGTGAAAAACCAAGAGGGATCAAGGTAAATGTGTGAGGGTGGCGAAGCTGGAAGGGGGTGGAGAGGCAGCTAGCAACACAGCAATTCATCTACTAATTAAAAATTGTTGTTGTAAGATGTTTCTGTTCAAGGCTACAAGACTTTTGTGTTTGAATTACAGCAGTGGTTCTCAACTGCAGTTGTAGGGGGAGAGGATTTTGCCACCAACGTTCTAGGATGCACAGGACAGTCTCCGCAACAAAGAATTATCTAGCCCAAAATGTCAATAGTGCCAAGAAATTCTGAATTATAGCATGGTGTGGAGTTATCTTAATAAGGCTTGACACATTTTTTCCAATTTTCAAAAAGGCAGTAGTATGGAAGATTCTGGCATTTGATGGGAGGTGAAAACGGGTGACCTCTAAAACTCCTCCAACTCTAAAGCTTAATTAATGTATGCAGCTGAGCTTCAACCTCAAGCTTAAGCCAATAGTGCATTTCACTCTTTTCTTTGCTTATTTCCTTTCCCTAATGACAAGTTGAATTTTTAAGGAAAATGGTTAAATATCAGAAAGTAACTATCAGGCATTAGGTGAACTACTTCTTGATAAAACAAAGAACCTCAATGGCAATCAAAGAATTTTAGAGTTAGGAGAATCCTTTAAAAATGATCTAGCAACTCGATTCCAGTTGAAATCATTCATCACATTTCACAGGTGAATAAACTGTGATTTCGAAAGGCAAAGAGACTTGATCTAGGTCACATAATGCTACGACCATCATCCAGATTCTTCTTCCAAAGAACTTAGTTAACTTGTTAGTCAGAAAGTGACAATATGAAGGGTCTCCTGTTCATGCATTTTCTTCACATGTTTTCAGTGATCACAGTCTATATCTGTTCCTGTCTCTGAAAACCCTGAATATGCGTCTCACCTGATAAGGTGGTAACAGTGGGAATAAAAAGGAAAGAAAAATTAGATTTAAGATTTATTGAGGGAAAACAGACAAAACCTGCCTACTGATGAAGCTGTGGTGGCTACTGATGAAGGAAGAGGAGGAATAAAAAGGTGACTTCAGTCTCCAGCCTGGGTGCCTCAGAGGATGGTGGTGATCAGTAAGTGATGGAAGAACCAGGCAGTGGTTTGGGGTCACAGGTGCTGTCTTTTAATCTGTGAAGTTGGGGAGGGAGATGGGGGGATGAACAGACTCAGGGTGGCCCAGGAGAATGAGTGCAGAAGAAAACACAATTGGATGTGTTGGCTACAAGGCTGTTGTAGCCCCTAGAAGGCCAAGCATCAAGAGAGAAATCCACATAGCTCAGAGGAACCAGCGACACTACTGCCCTCTGGGCCCTGGCACCTCCGTCCGCTCCATATGGGCTGGACTAAACACTCCCTGAAGCGCCTGCTAGCTTTGATGTGCTACCATTCTCCTCGAGTTGAAATGATGATTGTCACTCTACTGTATAATAGCAATAATGAACATTTCCCAAGAGTGGAAGGATGCAAACATCAGAGAGAATTTAGGATAAGAATACATGAGGAAAATACACATAAGATTAAAAAATGACTTAAGAATGCTGCAAAACCTATTTACTTTTTGCTAATTTTTCTTCCCACACTCATATATTTCCTAAGCGAGAGCTCCCTCTCAGAACTCTGTGGGTCTCATCCTTGTCCTGACTTTTTCCTTGTTTCTAGGGCACCGCATGTGTCACCAGTGTCCTTTTCCTTCACCACCTGTGCTCATCAGCAGCTTCTCCTTTGGTCCCCGATGCTTAAGTTCCATTCAGGGGACTGGGCAGACGTCACCAACTGCCCACCAGGGTCACCTGTAGCTTTACAGCCCAGCAACAGAAGACAGGGAAGGCCACTTTTCATCAGTGCCCTTCCACCAAAAGCCATCTTTGGTTCATGCCAAATCTGTACCCTAAGACACATTTTTTCTTCATTTTGATGGACCAAATGGGAACCAAGCCAAGATTTTCTACTAACACTGAACTCCAGGAAGACGAGCTCACACCTCTGACTTTTTCACCTCTGCCAGCTGCCACTTCTCTGTATCAACAGCCCGCTTCTTCCAAAGGCAACTAACAGCGCAGTGGCACACACAGGGTAGCAAGCTGGGAGGAAATGCATCTTCAACTGGGATTGGGATTCTGTGAAAGGCAAACTGCGAGATGATTGCTAGTACTGGCAGTGACCGTGAAAGCTTCATGCAGCACAGGGTACCCACACGTTCACAGCCACACACAGGCACAGGCAGACACTCAAGACACACTATCTTGTCTCTCTCTCTCTCACACACACACACACACATAGCACACACAGCACACTCTGTTACACATCCTGGACCATCCATAGAGTCCACAAATGCATACGGTTACACACATGGCTACAGATGCACAGCCTATGTGTCCTCTCTCTCCACACACACACAACCTCATATAGTCAGTGAACACACATGCAGTTTCACAAGTACTTACATACACAAGCGCAGGGCGCCAGCCCCAAGCCTGCAGTGGCCCCACGCTGGAAACACGTCCCACACAAGCAGCCAGCCCACCTACACCAGGAGCCACCAGGCAGCCCACTCTTCGGCAAAGACGGGTCTTCTGAGTCGGGAGCCCATTAGCCCCCGACCCCGTCGTGCCGCCCCGCCCCCGCCGCGTCCCCCCTGACACAAGTGGGCTCCGGGCTCCCCAACCCCGGGCGCACTTGCCGCACCTACCCGCTGCCCGAGGCGAGGGGGCGAGGAGCCCTGGCTGGTTGGAGCTGCCACCTCCAGCCGCGGAGCCGAGCTTCTGCCGCCGCCGCCGCCGCTGCCAATGCGCTCCCAGCCGCTGCCTGCGCCCTCCCCGCCGCCCCCTCGGGTGCCGGCTCCAGCCCCCGCGTTGGGGGGCCGGCGGGCGCGAGGCGCGCGGCGAAGCGCGGGCCCGGACTACGGGCGCAGGACCCCAGCCCGGCTCACCTGGGTGCGCCCTGCATCGTCCTTCTCCCCGACCGAGCCGGACTGCGCGGGCTTAACAGTCCCCCATCCGGGCGGTCCCCGCTTGCCCTGCCCGCTGCCGCCCCCACTGGGCGCCGAGGACGGCGGGGGTGCAGCCCTGGCAGCCGGGCGCACAGGGGAGTGGGCGCAGATGCGGGCTGCAGGGATCTCACCCACTCCGGGCTGGCCAGCATGCGCCCTCCCTGGCCAGAGCGCTGCCCATCCGGAGGAGGCAGGGAGGGAGCCCCTGGCTCGCTGCAGGCTCCTGGGTGACCTTGGGCAAGTTGGTCAACCTGTGTAACCCCGCTTCCTCTATTCAAAGACAATATAATATTAATAAATACGAAAGCGTTTGTGGTGTCTGTGCCAGGGGAAATCCTACTCCTCTATAGCTTACTTCCTCCTAATGCCTCTGACTCCGCCAGGGCAGGTTAGTTTGGGAGCAAGGTTCAGAGTAAGCTAGCTCCTTGGCGCCCAAGTTTTCCGGAAGCAATGTTTCCATTTGCCTGAAGTCTTCCTCAGGGATCCTGCCCACATTTGTTAGCCCTCTAGTTTCTTTCCTGACCCAGAATCAGCCTGTTCTCCCAGCTTTGACCACCTGTGACCTTGAGCCTGTGATTGCACTGGAGCCAAGCCTTAGCTGCTCCCATCTGTAAAATGGGTGTCAACTCCCAGTTGTGTTGCTGCTTACGAAAGCTCCTGTGTGTCGCTTAGTAAGATGCAGTGTCTGTGAGGAACTGTGACAGAGTAAAAACCGTTTTTCCTCAACACATCTGGCAAAGGCCTCAAAATCCAAGGATAAAACAATTCAAGAGTTAAGTCGTGTTGGGAAAGGACACGGGAGGGCAGGGCCTTCCTTCACTGAGGCAGGTAAGGGGGCCACAGGGCAAATGGTTCGCCCCTCAAGGAGCACTAAGGACTCCCCGAGGCCAAACAGCACAGACAGGCTGTAGACAGTAATTAACTTCGGAAAGCAAATAAATCTTCTCGGACAATCTTAAAAATTATTAACTTACAATTGTGAGCACAACTCAGGTGAACTGGAAATTTAAATTGACGAACGCGTTCATGCCAGAAGCCTCTGAGTTGGTCCCTTTCTCAGTTTCTCTGTTGAAATTCCTGTCTCTCATACCCCACTTCTTTTCCCAGGCTCCGGCTGTTCTTCCTCATGGTCTATTTTTCTTCCCCATCTTACTCTTTCTCTCTTCTCTCTCTTTATTCTCATCTCAGGCTCTCCCCATCCGATGTATCTCTGCTTTCCTGTCTTCATGCCCAGTCTCTGTCTCATCTCTCACTCTCAGCCATTTTTCCACCTATTACTCCTCTCCCTGTCGTGTCTGTACCCTGAAGCTGTATGCGTCCTATTCCTCAGTTAAATGGCACCGTTATCTTCACACTCATAGATGCTCAAAGCTGGAATCACCTTTGACACCTCCACCTCTGTTCCCCTCCTCCCTCTCTCCGCTCAACCATTCACCAGTTCCCAGGGAGTCTATCCCCACTCTGTTGTTTGCATCTGTCCCTTCCTTCTTATTTCCACTGAGCCTAATCATATTCTTTCTGGAATCATCAAAGGTCTTCTAACTGGTCTCTTTCCCTCCAGTCCATCCTCCTCACTGATGTCAGCCAGCATAGTCTTCCTCAGGCAGATCCCCAGTAGTGTCACTCTTTGCTCTAAAACCCTAATGATCATGGGTTTTGGGAAGCAAAAAACAGCTCCCCAAAGATATCCATGTCCTAATCCCTAAACCTGTGATGATGTTACCTTACATAGCAAAAAGGCCTTTGCAGATGTGATTAAGAACCTTGAGATGGGGAGATTATTGTGGATTATACAGGTGAGCCCTTAAAAGGTCCTTGAACATAGAAGAGAGAGGCAGGGAGGAGGAGGTCAAAGTGGTAGGACAAGAGAGGGACTTGACAAACTGCTGCTGGCTTTGAAGATGGGGCCATGAGCCAAGGAATGCAGATGGTCTCTAGGAGCCGGGGAAGGCGAGGAAAAAGATTCTCTCCTGAGTCTCCAGAAAGGAATGCAGCGCCCCAGACACCTGGAGCTTAGTGTAGTGAGATCTATGTCACATTTCTGATCTAGAGCATTGTAAGATAATCAATTTGTGTTGTTTTAAGCCACCAAGTGGTCATTTGTTGCAGCAGCAAAAGATAACTGATACAAGGCCATTCTTTTACTTATGCAGTTACACACAGATGCCTTATGTGGTTATTAACAGCAATCAAGGTAGCCCAGACTTTGAGCCATCACGCTATAGCCAAACCTTGCACTTGAAGCAGTCTGTTCTCCGAACTTCTTTTCTTTTCTCCTCTGTGCCAGTGCCCACAATGCTGTCTCCTCCAGAATGCCCCCTGCGACAATGCCAGTCCTGCCACTCATCAGCGCCCATGGACTCCTTGAAGTTGTTCCTGATCTCTCCCATCTTTGGTTCCCCAGAATCCTTTGCTTGTGTTTCTCAAGGCATATCTCATATTCCCATTCTAAATTGTGCTCTCTAATGGGGGAGCAGGGTACAAAAGGACTTTAAATGCATAAGTTGAAAATGCTCCTGGCTCTATGGTCCCCAGACGCTGTGTGCATATCTCTCCTGTAGCAGCGACTGCCACCCTGTGTTGTTTGCGAGGTGTTTATGGGTCTGCGTGGCCCACTGGACTGTGAGTGCCTCAAAGCTGGAGACCAGCTCTTACTTCCTTTTATGTGCCCCAGCCCCTAGAACCATGCCAGACACACAGTAGGGACTTTATAAATGTTTTTTGAATAAACGGATGAAGAAAGCAGGTGTAATTTTTGGTTGTATTGAACAGACAAGGCTATTAATAAAATTTCCTTGCACCATCTGTTTCTATTTAGTTGAGCCGGTCAATGGAAGCACCTCAGTTAATGCGATGTGGTTTTAAATAGGGCTGCCTTGACGGTTACTTGAAGCATAGGCTTTTCTTCATTTTTGTGTGTTTTGTTTTGTTTTTGCTAAAGAAGAAACCCACAATAAAAAGGTCAGTCTATTTTAGTAAGGGCTATTCTTGTGAGTAAAAGCATATAAATATGCAAATTCTTTGTCCCAACAATTCTGCTTCTTGAAATATGTCCTAAGGGTAATTAAGCATATGCGTACAAGGATTTACCTAAGAGAATGTTCACTGAAGGATATTTTCTAAGAGTGAATAATTGGAAATAACCCAGACATCTAACAGTAAGGGATTAGCTGCACAAGCTATATCACCCCTCCCATGAGATACCACTCAAGTATTAAACAATGATTTTGTCCATAGATATTATACAGAAAAATGTTTATGAACATATTTATATTCTTTTTTATGCTTATCTAAATTTTCTAACTACCATACAATAAACATATATTTAAAAGTTAGTTTTAATTATTTTTAGAAAACAGTTGTGTCTCCAAAAGAAAGCTATATAAAACTTTAATATTTATCCAAGTTTCAAGAAAACCCACCTGTACACGAGATTTAGTTCTTCGATTATGACAAAAGAAGTGAAAAGTTATAAAAGGCTTGAAATATAAGCTAAGGCTATCTTCATTCCATCAATTCATTCACTGTAGGAACATTGATTGTACTATCTCAATTAAGGCCTTTGATAGCAAACAACGGAAGCAGACTCTAGCTAACTTAAGCAAAAGAAAAGTATTGGAATGATAGGGGCTCACAGCACCACTGAGATGCTAGAAGCCAGGCTTGGAGAAGCAGGTTACCAAGAGAACTCCAGAGAACCAAAAAGCAGAAAGCACAGCCACTGGCTCACAGACTAACTCAATTGAGACTCTGCACCGTCGCTCCTGACATGGTTAATGGGCTTCCACCAGATCTCCGTTCCTGAGTGGATCACTCTCTCAAATTCAAAGTCCCTGGAGAACATACCTGATGGCCGAGGTTAACTACGAGTCTCCCTCATCCTTCGTTCTGAATGAGAGGAGAGCAGGTAGAGGCCCTGGTCTTGCTACCACGACTACCCACAGTGGGGAAGATTTTATCTCCCCAGTAAATTGGGGGTGCTGTTAGGAAACTAACGAGGAAGCTGCCGGAAACCCCCCGGTATGACTGGCTACCGGGCCAGAAACACTACTCAGAAGAGATGAGGCTCTTTGGTTCTATTCTTTCATTTATAAGCTTGAATATGTTGAGGTTTTCGGTTGCTAATTTCTTCTCATCCGCAGAAACAAATACTAATTTTCCGTTTTGGTTTTCCACACTTTACTCAACTGGCACAAATATCCTGTTATGAACTTATTACCCTGCAGCCTGCCAAACAGACTGGAGCTTATTATCAGCACCACACTGTGGGGGTTATCTTAAAAGTCTCAAAGCTCGTTTTAAGTTTATTTTATTTAGGGTGCCTGAGCTACAGAAGAAAGCTGTGTGTGTGTGTGTGTGTATGAGAGAGAGAAAAACAGAGAGAGACAGAGAGAGAAGACGAGAGAGAGAGAGAGAGAGCAGAGAACAAAGAGAAAGGAACAAAGAAGATGGAAATTAAATTCCAAATTCAGATTGTTGAAATAAATCAGTGCTTCTCTTGAACTCACAAACTTGAAGCCTGCATACCTTCCATCCACTTAAGAGCTGCTCAAAATTTAAACAGTTAGACAAAGAGTTTTAATGCAGCTGCAGAGGCAAGGAAACCAAACTGTGAATTCCTTTCCTATAATAAACTCCACAGAATAAATAAGATCCTAGGACAAGACGCTGTGTCATACATGGGCGCATGGGTCATTCGCAGCTGTCTCAGTTTATCTTTCTATGTCAGGAAACAACTTCCAGCAAAACCTCCTCCAAATAAAGTTGTAAATGGAGAAATGTTTGCACTTTATCATTTCAAGAGTCAAATCCAGCGCAGAGGGCCATATATATCTTTATTTTGCTACATGTCCTGGAGTGTATGTTACCTCCCACTCCCCTTAACCCCAATCAGACCCAATGAGCGAGGCCAGTTGCTCAGACTCCTGCTCGCCCTCAGCCTCCAGGGTATCTGCACCCTGCTTCCTCTCCCACCTGGGGGTTCACAGCGCTCTTCTCTCCTGCTGTGCTCACGCCATGCTGGCCTTTAGGTTTCTAGTTACACACAGCTCGTTCTGGTCTCAAGACCTTGGCATTTACTGTTTCCTGGACCTGAAGTGCTTTCTCTCCTGGTTCAGCTTAAATATCTCTTTTGACAGAGAGGTTTCCCTGTGCCACTTATCCCCCCGATTATTATTATTTTCTGTCCTAGCCCTCTGTTCACGTCACTCATGTCTCTTATCCCACTCTATACCTAAGTCATTGATATATTTTTCACTTACTTTCTCTCTGCCACCCACACTAAAGCGTAAGCTGCAAAGGTAAGAGACAACATACTTCGCAATGAACCTGGCTCAGAGTGGATCCTCGGTAGGAGTTGGGTGGGTAGAAATATGGACACGCTGACAATTGGATTTGTCTTTGGGGCACCTGTCCTTCCCAGGGGGTCACAGTTGCCCAGGAACCAAGGACACCTGGAGGCCAAAGGAAACTGCATCCGTGTGGATGGAAGGATGGTCGCTCATTTCTATGGGAGGATGCAGCTCGGGAAGAAACAGACTTGTGTGCGGGAGGGATTGTAAAGCAGAACAGGTGGTTCAGATTCAGTGACATCATATATCTGCAACTGCAGAATGAATGAGGAGCCAGAGAAGGAGGAGAGAGGCTCCAGGCTGCCTCCGAAGAGTAAACAGCTACCCAGAAGTCAGTCTATTCCAAGAGGAATTAACAGAATTGAGCAAGAGAGCATGAGATCACATCAATTCAAGATAGGGTGTTCTTGATCACTTCCTATCTGGCAAAGTCTGTATTAACCTGCTGTTTGAACCCTGAGAAGCCGACTGCCTGTAGCTGCAGAGAATAGGGGCAGATAAAGGCGACAAAGCAGAGTTATCACAGCCCTGATAAGCACCTCCTGGCCCCTTTCAGTGCTAGCTGCTCTTTGTCCTCTAGTCTTCCCGGTATTGTTCGGCTTAATCTATCTACCTTTGAAAAGGCAGTTAACTAATTCATGTTTTATCATCAGTAAAAATCAAATAAATGAACCTAGAAAATAAAACCTTCCAAGTCAGCTCTTTCAGACAGGAGCAGCCAAATCAACGAGAGGGAACATCGTAAGTGTGACGCACCAGGAAAAAACCCGACATGACTGGAATTTTACAATTTATTTTTAAATTTATGTGTAGTAAAACCCACTGCTTTTTGGTGTACAGTTCTATGAGTTTTAAAAGATGTATAGGGTTGCGAAACCACTGCCACATTCAGGATGCAGCAAAAGTGAACTTTAACATGGACAAATGTATTTAAGGATGAATTGCAGATAATGTATTTAATGGGGTGTCGTTGAACAGTCCCTCCTTGGTACGGCCCAATGCCCCTTCCCCACATCGGTTGGCTCCATTCAGAAACCTAGAAGCTTTTGTGTTTTAACTAGGAAAGGAAGTTCTGAGGAGGGCAGGTCTTCGTTGGGGACAAAAGGAGGGTCAGTGGATAATCCAAACTATCATTCAATGTTGAAAGAAGGGCAACCTGGGTAATTAGGGGCTTGGCAAGTATTTGTTCCACAAATATTTCACTAGTTTTCTTCATGGCAAGCCCTGTGCTCAACCCTGAAGAACATGATGAATAAGAAGATGGGACCCCTTTTCTCAAAGTACTCAGAGCCAACTAAAGGAGATGGGGTGGACACAGACAATTTCAACAACAGAGATGGTTAATCGTGTAAGCAGAGGTGGCAAATGGAGCTCATTATTATTATTATTACTGTCATTATTTCATTATTACCTAGCAAACATTTATTGAGCACATTATTTACTAGGTCACTGTGATAAGCACTTTTCATGCATTAGATCATTTAGCCTCATAGCAACTCTATGGAGAAGATTCTATTACTGTTACAACTTCACAAAGGAAAAATAAAACAAAGCACAGAAAGATTAAGGAACTTGATATTGAGATGACATGACTAGAAAGGAGCACAGCCAAGATTAGAATTCAGGCTGTGTGACACTAAAGCTTTTGCTGTGAGCAACCATGAAATAAAAGTCATAACAATAACAACAATGCAAAAACAACATTAATGGTTGATTACGTTAAATGTATTGGGCACTTAACTATCTCAGACGATTTGGAGAGCTATTATGCAGAGGCAAACAATACAATCAGGCTGGATTTCTGCTGCATGGGAATGTGGAACAGGGGCCAGGATATTACAGAAGAACAGAATTCAGCTCAGTGGAAGATTGTCTCAACATTTGGTCTAGCACTGTAGGTACCAAAGCACAGGCTGGGTGCCATCTGGCGGGAAATGCTGAAGCAGGAACCCCTGTTCCAGGTGTGAGGTTCGACATCACCTCTGCTGCTCCCCCAACTCACTGATTCTCTGATGCTAAGATTTGAAAAGCTCAGTCTCTTTTGCCAGCTCCTTCTCCAGGTAGCACTTAAATGTCAAAGCCCTTCCTCTCCTCTCTATAGTCCCCCATGCTATTTTATCCATAAGGCTTACTTTAATCATCGTTTGTATGCTAACAAGTCCTAAATTTTGCACTCAAGCCCAGAATTCTTTTCTGAGCCCCAGATCTCCTCTTGGAAGTAAGATATCCATGTCGCTGGTTTCAGGAGTACTTGGTCTAATTTGGCCTGGATGACCATGGAAGAAAGGTCTCTAGGGCAAAGGAAATGATAAGAGATAAATCAACTGGACTGAGATCTTGGAAAATTTACAGAAATTGTAACGATATTTGGTAGTGGTTAGAAACAGAGAAGCCATTTGAACTGGAGTTATGCAGATGTATGTCTTTGACCACCTAGAAGGGAAGTATAAACATCTGGACTCTTGGGGAACACTATATATAATGTCATAGTGATTTAAATGCTGTTTTCTGATTTTAAACTTTTAGAATCAACCAATGGATATCTGAAAAGACTTAGCCAGTGTAACAGAACAGAATGTATATTTCTCAATCTCAACATTATAAAGATGCAACTGTCAAAGTAATTAAGTAGGAAGTAGAGATGGGAAGGTGACATGAATGGATGAAGAAACTTTAATGTCCTCATCATACAAAATGAGAGTCGATAACCATCCCCTGTGGTTAAAGGAATAAGGAATAAATTAAAGGATTAATTGTGCTATTTAAAGTTGCAGAGGTGACTAGAGAAGGAAATAATATGATATTAGGAGGTCACTAAACAACAAGTGAAGAAATAGTTATGTAAGCATACTACATAGAAAGAGGGAGGTAATTTCCAGAAGAGCTGTAGTGAGCACTGGCTTCTGTAGGTAACTGCACCCACTTTTATATGCAGTAATCTTACCTCCCCTATCCGGCCAATCTGTGTTTTAGGGAAGCTAAACTCATTGCCAGTCCTAGGGATGACCTTGATTTTCCTAAACCCATCAGTATGTTTTGTCTACCCAATCATAACGATTGATTCAGGCATAAGCAAGCAGTCCAGTTGGGCCAATGATACACAAAGAGCCTTTGCTCAGGATTCTGGAAAGAAAATATTCTTACCCTCCTGTGAAAGGTCTTGGAAAGTATGTCTCCCTCCTCTGAACAGTGAGGGATAAGGATGCTCTATCATGAAATGCTACAGCCATCCTAGAAAGAGCCAGTCTAGAGGTAAAAACAACACATGAGGAGACTGAGCCAGAGAATCTCTGAAAAATGGAACCTAAATCCTGATGATATTGTCATAAGTTGGATCAAACTGTATCCGAAGCTATAGACAACTCTTGAACTGTTTGGATATGTGAAACAATATATTGCCTACCCAATATTCTTCCTTTTATTCCACGAGTGCCAGCACTTGGCTGAGCTCTGGCCAATGAAATTGAAGCAGGTTTGCTGTATGGACCTCACAGGAAGACTCCTTCAAGATTCCCCACTTGGCTAGGGCATGCCATCTCTCCTCTGCTTCCTTGCTCTTCCCTGCTGTGTAGCACAAGGAGTTCTGGCAGCAGCATTTTGAAACCTTGAAAATGGAAGCCACGGGGGAGAAGAAATCAGCTAGAGCCCGGGTCCCTGACAGAGCTGAGTGGCAAAGACTGACTGCACCTCTTCAGGCTGCTTCTACCTGAGAAAACCAATGAGAAAGTGTTTAGGCTACTATTAATTTCCATTTTCCGTTATAGGCAGTAAGCCTACTCCTAACTAATACAGCTGGTTTTTCTGTAATTTTCAAAATTAAACAGTCATGACAGATGCACTCAACCAAAAAGTTCTCTCCTCTGGAGATAACAGATTCTTGGGTGGTAAACAGAGAGACAGATGACTTTTTGTCTTTTCCTATAAGCACTGCTTTACTAGATTAAAAAAAAACAACTTTGATGTGAAGAATAAAATATGAAGAAAATGTAATTAGGCATGGCGAAGCCCCAGAGTAAAGAGGAAGATATCAAAATACATGGTTTGCAGTAACTCCAGCCTGCCACAAATAGGATATTAATGTTATACAACAATCCTGGACCGTTCTCTAAGGGCAATTTTAAATTATGGACAGCATCATTGGAAAGCATAGTGTATAAATGCACACACACACACACACACACACACCTCCAAATGTGGTCTCATAGACTATTTAAATAACATGGGGAAATATTCACAAAATGTTACTAAGAGAAAAAAGTGGAATGCCTAGCAGCACATTTAACGGCATCCCAATTGCAGAAATGCTTGTGGTACAGGATTAAAAATCTATGAGGAATTTCAATAAAATATTAGCTGTGATCATCTAATAGTTTGGGCAGAATCGGAGTTAATACTTGCCTTTTCTTATTAATACATTTCAGCATTTGTCATTTCAATATGTCAAAATCTCTACATTGAGTATGTTTTACTTTATAATCAGAAAAAAGAAATATATTTTCTTTAAAGTGTTTTTTAAATATTTTCTAATGGAAAAAAGAACCCTAGACATTGACAACATAGCCATTTGGGAGCGCTGGTTGGCATGAGCTCTGTTGAGGGCAGAGCAGAACAGGGGCTGTCACCACATCTGGGCCGAGAGCAATGGGAAACGGAGCAGCCTGGCTCCAGGTAAAAACTGGACTGGCCGCACAGGGCTCCCAGAGCCACACTCTCAGGGCTCAGAGCTGCAGGTGGAGCCTGAGACCAAATCTGCTAAGGCAGAGAGTGTGTCCCAAACCCTCGAAACTGCTGTGCCCATAGGAACTCACCTCCGTGCATGGTAACTGGACTGCAGACACTCAGGTTTTGATCCAGTTTCTTCCATCCTCTATCCTGGGATGAACCCAGGTAAGTGGAGTGGAGAAAATGGAGGAGCATGTGATAGGGCACAAGGTGGCAACACTCAGGGCGAATGCCCTTCTGCACACGCAGTTGATAACAAAGCCAGGCTTTGTGTGAGCTTTACAACTTCCAGTATCTTTCCGATCCAGAAGGCGGCCTGGGTCATAAAGTGCCCTGAGGAGAGAGAATGGAAGAAGGTACAAAGTTGATGAAGATAAAGTCTCTCATGTCGGCATCGGCAAATATAATAAATTCCATATTAAGAACATAAAGTCACAGAGACACCTTTGAAATGAGTTAGCCAATTAGCTTTAAAAACAAAGAAAAAAGTCATGATCTTAGAGGAGAGAAAAACAAAGCAATATCAAACAAAAAGGTAAACATTTGCTTGGCAAATAAACTGGAAATTTGATGGCCCTTCTCTGAGCTTCAGCTTATAGCTTTAAAAAATGAGATAGTTTGACAAACTCAATGGTTTTAAGACTCAGGAAATATACCCAGTGAAATTGCCAGAGAGCAGGATTGCAGTGTAAGAATCACACTAGTTCATTAACAGGTTAGACCTCTTGTTTGTACTTGTTCCATGCAGTTTAAAACAGAGATGTTTTAAAAGACAAAAAACCAATTTGCCATTCTAGCTTCTAACTCTTTTCCACTCAAGTACCCAAAATATCTGTTTCAAAACTTCTCCATAGCTCGGACTTCTTTTTACTCAGCCACGTTATCTACTGCAAGTAGGACCCACAAGATCAAGAGGTTCTGGAATCTTTTTCAACATTCCTTTTCCTCCTAGCCTCTTTCTCCTCCTTTTTCTGATAATAGCAAGAGTGATAATGAAAATAATAATAAGATAAAATGTAAAATATCTGATCTCTTAGGGACAAAACCCATAATGCTCTGGGCATTTTTTTTTTAAATGAGCAAATATATAAAATTTCTGAGTTGCTTGAGGACAGGGATGGTCTCTTAATTTATCTCTGATTCCTCAGCACCTGGGACAGCATCTGGCACACACAGGACACCCAATTACTGTTCTAAGAGTAAATGAATGAACTCATGAATTCAAGCCCAGCAAAGGCAAATACTCACACCCTGCTATCACAAACATCTTGTTAAGGATCTTCGTACGTGATAGATCCATACAAAACTAATGTTATTTACTAGAGGGACTGGGAGGCTGAGAGTATAAGTGGATTAACATGCAGTTTCACTTGCAAAAGTTCAATTTTACATGTTTGTCAAAATATATATAAAGAAAAAAAATTTAAAAAGTAGGTACAATTCTGTCCTCCATTTCATTCTGTATCTATAAAACCTAGAGTTAGCATATGGGAGAAGTAAATTTCATTCCCCAGTTTTCATAGCTCCTCTCACTGTGCTATGTGTGATTTTGGGGTCTCGGGTAATGCACTTTTCATATAACATGTCCCCTAAATACAGACAAGAAATATCATCTGATGCTTTACTAAAGAGGCAGCAATCGGTTCTAAGCTGGTAAAGAAATCAAGTTGGCTAAATTGGATTTATTCTAAAATGGCATAATGACGTACAATGCTGTCCTTTCTAAGGAAATTTATTGACACTGTAATTTTTGTCCATATGTTATTTTTACCTTTCAACTAACTTTTGAGATCAACTCTGAAATGCGACTGCACCGTAAATATCTGCAGAGTCTAGGAAGAATGATTTGCTGTGTGCATGTGTGTGTGTGTGTGTGTGTTGACATGACAGGAATATATCTTCAGGCAGAATGAAAAGTCACTTTCCATCACAGAGCTTCACATTTTGCCACTTTCCTCTGCCTTTGTAGTTAAGAAAATAGATTTTGCTGTAGTGGTAGAGGCCCCTGCTCCAGGGAAATGACTTTTCCCATATAATAGTGTATAAGTTTATTTCAAAGAGAAAATGAGATCTAAGTTCAGAGCAACGGTACTTGAGGTATAAGTCCATGGTACTGTGGCTACCAGAGAAAGGTGAATTCAGTGAGAGGGAATCAGGGAGCCATACACAGGCATCTATGTCTTGGGAAGTACTTGTGTATTGCATCATTTATAGAAATTGACGCTATACAGGGCATCTGAGCTACTAGCTATGTAATACTGGACAAACTACTTCACCTCGATGGACCTCATCTCTAAAATGGGCATAACTGTGGTATCTACCTCATAGGATTGGGATAAGGATTAAATGAGATCACACATGTAAAGTGCTACGGCACATGATCAGGCATGAAAACTCACTTAATAAACATTAGTTATTATCATTTCTTCATTCATAAAATGAGGCATGGAATTAGATTGTTCCTCCCAGTTTTGATATTCTAGCACAGCACTGCCCAATACAAATAGGCATGCTACATGTGTAATTCTAAATTTTCTAGTAGACACATTTTATAAAGTAAAAAGAAAAGGGTAAGTTTAGTTTAACTAATATATTTAATTTAATTACATACATACAAAATATTATCATTTCAACACATAAAAATCATTAGTGAGGTCTTGTGTGCTCTTTTTCTTGAATGAAGTCTTTGAAATTGACTGTAGGTTACACACACAGTGCGTCTCAACTCCAACTGGCTGCGTTTCTTGTGCCCAATAGCCACAGAGATGGCTGTTGGCCACTATATCAAACAGCATAGTTCTAGAATAACCAGTTTGGTTTTAAATATTTAATTTGCTTTAGCAGAAGGATATCTAAAAAGTAATGCCTCAAAAGCACTTGAAAGCTAAGCACAGAGACCTTGAGTGGGAGATCTGGGCTAGCCACGGAGCTGAAGGGGCTCTTTTCACTGTTAGTGCCGTGAGAATGGGTAGCCACCACCATGCCTGACATCTTTCCCAGGGAGCCATCGCTGGGTTAAGGCAGCACTGCCCACAAAGGAATTATAGAAAATATATTACCTCGAGTGGACAGTGGCTGTCACCATTTGGATCTCTCCATGGACCTGTGAGAGAGCAGGAGAAGTAACATTATGCTTGTGTGTTCCTGACTAAAGCCCAGTTAATTAATAGTGACTGTAGTCTTATACATAGCAATAGTTAAAAGTTAATGGGCAAGCAGAGTTGTAATGATCATTAAAGTAATAAAGAATGTAAAGATAGCTTCACGCTATTAGTTGATGAAAGGCACTACGCTAGAAATGAATTGTGGAGCAGAAGAGGAAAATCATGCTTGTGTGTGTGTGTGTGTGTGTGTGCACGTGCGCACGGGACCAGTGAGTCACGTGACCTGATAAGGAAGCATTGGTTTAACTGTTGTGCCAAGAACCCATAAAGATTCTGAGAAGACACGCCCTGGAGTAATGGAAGAACTAGCAGATAGAATGGCAGGGCAGGAATTGATAAGATGTTATAAACTGTCACAGTGGCACTTTTGGTTGATCTCCCTCAGCCATGCTTTCTAACAACCCTCCTCCCAGTCCTGCAAGAGTTCACTGAAATTAAATGCTTTTCAGGACTGCACATAACAGTGGAAGCTGCTCTTTCTCATCGTGTTCGTCTATGACACCTAGACTGTGCAAATGAGGTTGTAAAATGACTACACCTTTGAATCAGTTTATTTTGATGAGTATAATGGAGAGATTAAGAGCTCAGACTTTAATTCTACCATATCTGGGGGTGGATACTGGCTTCCGCATGTAGCATGTGACCTGGAGCCTAACCTCTCCCAATCTCCACCTACCTGTGAAGTGGAAGCATAGAGTCACCTCATTCACAGAAATGTTGCAAGGTTTAAGTGAAATGGTGCGTGCAAACCTCTAGGCTCGGTGGCTCGCACCTCACTGTCATCGGCATTTGTCGTAAACTCTCTTTGTAGATTTAGCTTTGCGAACAGTGTGCTTTTGATTTGGCAGATCATAACCAAGAAAAGGCATTTGGATGATTTCATACGTTTTGCTCCATATTATGCATTTAATTATTTTGGATAGTTGGGGAAAGAATCAATTAAAATGCTAATAAGAAGGACATATTTTGTTGTTACCATATTTTAAACATAAAAATAGAAGGGAAAAATTGTATCCCAGCTTCAAGAGGAGAATCTTTAAGGTAGCGTTGTGATCCCACTATGACATACTAGAATTCTTTTGGAGATGGGAATTCAATGGAAGAAAATTAAGTTCTGGGCCTCATTGAAGGGAGGTTAGGTATTAAAAGATGAACATACCGCCTTAGTTATCAGATTGCTCCTGGCACGGAGAAGCTGCTCTGGCTTCCTTTCTCTGGCCCTTAGATGAAGTTAGGGACAGGTGCAGGTGGGCAGCACCAACCACATAAAAAGAGGAGGGGGCAAAATTCAGGAGGTCAATGAAAAAATCAACCCTGACAATCTCTAATCTGCAAAGTGAGAGCACTGCACTGGTACCTGATTTCCTTCTGCTTTTCTTATTCCAAGATTCTATGCCTGTAGCAAAATTGGGTCCCAACAATTCTATGAATGAATATGCAACAAAATTAAAATAATTAGCTTTTGATAGTCCTCCCTCAATCTAGAAGGGGGAGTCTTCCCTGTAATTCTTAGGATTGTAGGATTCAGGATCAAGAATGAATGATGTGAGGGTAATAAAAAAAGGACATGAGGATTTAAGGAGAGAGTTGAAGGGCAGAGAAACTGATGGGAGCACCTGCAGATGGAGAGGCAGGTGAGAAAAAGCAGGAAAGAGAGAGTTTGAATGTTCTTGGGAATTGTGTTTCGTCTTCATGTTGTTGAGACATACAGAAGATTTGGGTCATTTTGCAATGAACTGTGTTATTTTGATGAAAACACCATTTCTAGACCAACCAGGTGGGCTGTGGCATTATCAGTGCCCCTACTGGTTGCAGAGATGCCAATCCTCCAAGTGGTCAAGCCTACACCCTTTCAGACCGGTACACCTCTTCCCCCATCCACCCTCCACCCCCCTACCACACCCTCTAAAGAAATCTCTTACATGAGACTATTGAGTGTATCCCAAACGTGGCTATTTTACCTTTTTTATTTGGGGAAACCCAAGATGACAGGTGGGTAGGAATTTCCTTTTCTTCCATATTCACAATTTTATTTAGCTAGAAACACATCCATTCTTCCCAAACATAAGCCATGGACAGACTATGTTTTTTACTTTACTGAGGTTTAATTCCTCTCTCATGTTTTTTCCCTTTTGTATTTTAAATCTCCTTTATGATTTTGAATTGAAAGAGGAATTTAATTGACCATAGTTTTCTTCCCACTCTTTCTTCCCCTCTCTCATTTGGCTAACTCCAGGACAATTTAGGCACTGTCTCTCCAGAAAGGTTTCTTGACCTGTCTCTGTAACCCCTTGTGCAAAGCTCCGCACCTCACTGATGACACTGTACTGAAATGATTCATTTATGTGGTCACCTCTCCTCTGTGGTCAGCACTAAATTTCATTCACTTCCTCCTTCACCACGATGCTGAGCACAGCCTCCGACATGGAGCCATCTCAACAAGCACTTGTTGTGCTGAACCACCTGATGAACAGCAAATTTTGAAGCCACTCTGGAAGACTCCTTTGTGGTCCATTTCCCTTTGCTGAAGCCCGAGGGGTGGGAAAAATAGGGAAAGCCCTTCTCTGGGTTCCCATGGGAACTGAAATAAATGCGGCAACAATTAGAGGAGAAATGATTGCACTAAAAATAATCATTTTACAAAGTAAAAGAGTGTCACCACTTCAAGTATTCACATTCTACCTGCTGCCTTTTCTTTCCTTTAGGAAAAATTTTAAAACAGCTTTATAAAATTATGGTTCTTTGTTAATTATGAAGCTTATTCATCTATCCTAATTTTATATATGTATGTGTATATATATATGTGTGTGTGTATATATATATATATATCTCACTTCAGCATCTATATCTACCTAAGATCCTCTCTCTTCCTTTCATTTATTTATTTAGTGAATTCTTACTGAGTGCCAACAACAGTGTACCAGACACCATGGTAGGCTCCAGAGACACAGCCATGATTAAGGCAGCCAAGATAGTCTTTGTCCCTCATGGAGTACACAGTCTAGCAGGAGAAATAAGCAACTTAAAAAGCGAGCAGACAAATCAACGCAGACAAACTGCAAGTGACATGCAGGGACTAGCAAGCTGCCATGATGGAGACTAACAGAGGGGCGGCTCCCAGGAAGAGGCACTAATGCGAGACCTAGAGGAAGAGAAAGGACTGGTCTGTGAAGAGCTGGAGGAAGACAGCTTCAGGCCAGAGGGATGGCAGGTACAAAGAGCCCAAGGCAGACAGAGTCAGAAGTGTGAGAATGGAGAGAAGGTGCACACAGCTACCGCAGAGCCAAACAGGAGGAGATTGACTACGTATACTGGGGAAGAATTTAGAGTTTGCTCAAAGTGCAATGGGAAGTCACTGAAGCATTTTAAGCAGGAATCTGCTATAATTCAACATACATTTCAAAGATCACTGTGGTTGCTGCAAGAGAACAGTTTTGAGGGGGTGAATAAAAAAATGTGAAAGCCAAGTATGAGATTTTCCAAAAGTTAAGCAAGAGATGATAGCTGTGTAGATAAGGACAGTGGTGGTAGAGACAGGAAGACATGAATGTGCTTGAGAAATATTTTGAAAGTAGACATGCCAGGACCCCTAGTGTCATTTCTCTGTTCCCAGCTGTTGATGGTTCCTCTTTTCCTAAAAGTGTAAGCCAAGGTCCTGCAGAATCTTCCCCCTCCCTCACTGCTCTGCCCTCTTCTCCACTCCTGCCCGTTCACTCTGCTCCAATCACACTCACACAAGCCTGTTCCTTGATCACACAAGCCGTGTTCTCAGCTCTTCTGTTCCCTCTGTCCGAAATGATTTTCCCCACCATTTTGGATAGCCTCATGGTTCACCCCTTCAACTCTTTAAATCTTTGTTCAAATGCATCTCAACAGCCATGCTCTTTAAAATTGCATGGCCCCACTCCAAAATCCCTATAACCCTCCCTATCTTAGTGTTCTTCTCAGCATTTACCACCTTCTAACATGGCTATAAGTCTGTTTTTTATTTTGTTCATTGTCCAACTCTCTACACCAGAATGCAAAAAGTTCACAGGAGAGCCTCAGAATGTAGAATAGAGTCTGGTACAGACTAAGGAATTAGCAAATTTTGTTTTACCAATCAAGGGAGTCAAGAAAGGAATTAAGGATGATTCCCATAACCCAGGTGCCCATCAATACATGAGTGGATTAACAAAATGTATATGTATACCA
>VBSM01003214.1:389835-468694 GCA_008086735.1 Cheirogaleus medius
TCATGCTTGAGGCTCTGCCTCGAGGGGGGAGGGGAGCATGGGCAATATACGTAAGTGTAATATTTGTACCTCCATAACATGCTGAAATAAAAAAAAGAAAACTCAAACCCCCCCCAAAATTAAATAAATAAAAAACAACTGTGTTATGCTTTTTAATGAGATGAGAAAAACTGGGAGAAAACCTATCTTTATTTCTCTGATAGAATAAACACAAGCTAAAGCCATTTTATTCTATGATAAAAATCAGTCTTTTAGATAAAATGAGGTTGAACTTGTTTTTTCAGGAATGTGAGAAATATTGATTTTAAGGAAACTGTGAGGGACCTGAGCAGAACAGCAGAAGAGACCACTGGATGCTCACTTGCTTTCTCCCTCCCCCTCTCCTCCTTCTGTCTCTCCTCCCTCCCCCACGTGCTCTCGTCCTGCAAACATCCTTGGGCCCTCCGCATTCTGAAGCAACCTCCACCTTGCTCCACGGCGAGCTCTACATCCTGTCTCTCCCCTCGGCGCCCACCAACACGCTTGCATTTGGTTATAGCTATCACTGTAACCCAGCTTCAGATTCCCCTATAAACAAAAACAGAGACCTTATCATAGAATAAGGTCCTTCTACTGATTTTGCTCAACTCACCCATCTAAACCACTCATGCACTTATGACTACATGAACCATGCCCTGGGCTAACACATCTGGACCCAACATACATCCCTCTCCACATACTGGTTCAGGCCTTTCCCTCCTTAGTAGGCGCACCTCATTCCTCTCCATCATCTTTTGTAATTGAACTTGGATTTAAGCTGCAGTGACATGGGGTAGCAAGTGTCTTGCCTTTGGACCATGAAGGCTGCTAGGAAGTCTTAGGTGAATAAAATAAACATGAGCGTTCTATTGCAGAGCCATGAACTAATGATAAAAATGCATCCTTAATTGCTCCCTTCACACTTTCATCCTGACGCTAAGCATCCTGCTCTGCACTGGCCTGTTAGAAGAGAATCTTTTAATTTTTCATTTGAATAAGATACTGTTGTAGAGAGGATTAAAAGGGCTAATACATGCAGAGCAATTAGGACCGTGCCCAGCATCTAACGGAAACTTGGTAAATGCTAGCTGCCTTGAACTATAAACGTCCTCTCCCCTGCCTGCTCTCTGGGGCTTGCTCAAAGTCCCCTAAAAAGAGCCGCAAAATCAGGGTGAATCCTTCCCATTTGAAAGAATTTCATACCTTAGAGCCTGTTGGTCTTCAGCTGTTTTTACTTAGAGACTCTTTAAAAGGGCTGATTATGTGTGTGTGTGTTTTAAATATTGAAAAGTTCAGTTTTACAAAACAGTCTATTAAACCAATAACTATGGATTTTAGTGTTTGTCATGGTTTCCCAACTATAGGCATACAGTGGTAAGTAGAATGTTAGGATGTGAGCCCTGAGAATGACCTTAGAGATCATTTATTCAATTTTTTCATTTTCTTTTTTCTTATAGGAAATTAAGATTGAGAGGGAGCAAAGCAATTTGCCTAGGGTTATAGAGAGAGTATGTGGCTGAGCCAGGATGGCCCCAGGGTTTCCAACTCCCAGTTCAGTGTCCTTCAGACTTCCTTTCTTTACCGGCAGGGGATTCCTCATATAGACTTGAGGCCAAATCTCATTGTTGGGGTCTCATTCCATATAGGGACAGAGAAGAGGGGTCTTCAGCCTGTGGAGAACCCAAGGCACAGACAGTATCCCTCACTCATGCTAGCTTCTTAGGGCACAGAGAGAGGGCCAGAAACCGATGCAAACTTCCTCATTGTCCATTGGCTCCTTGGATTAGTCCAGACTTGACCTAAACCAAATGCCCATTTGCAGAATCAAGAGCAGGGGAAAAATGGAATAGGACTGGGGAAGGGAAGGGTTATGAGCACTCCACATTGTGTTTCTTTCAGACAAGGACTGTATTTTTGTAATCTTGCATTTCTCAATAAATATTTGTTGAATAAATTCTCAGCCTTTGGCATTACATTTAAACAATATGTTAAACATGTACATAGATTCTAAATGACTGTCAGAACATCAGACATAGTTATTAAATATATTAATCTGAAAAATGCAAGAATTAGATGAATTTAAGGGCTAAAAAAAAAAACTAGACCAAAACCTGTGGTCTAAATAAATGCACCTAATAGACTCATTTTCTAGTTCATTTACCTCATCTAATGCAATTTCTGAGTTCTAAGTCTGCCTTAAAAGCCTTCTTATTATGACAATTTTTGGACAAAAGATACACAGCCACTCTAGGCATGGAGAAAATACAGAGAATAGTCAAATGATCACACAATAAACATATAACTGTAGTAAGTAATACAAAATAGGTGAACTGTGAGCAGCCATGACCTAATTAATAGAGGTCTGTATTTCAGAACATGGGAGGTGATGATCTGTCATAACTTCTGCTCTTCTCCAGGTGTGAGTTCTGAATTCAGTTCCAGCTGCCCCTAGTAGGAAATTCCCCTACTGCCTCCACAGTTAGTCTGCTATTTTAGGTGCCATTTTCTTAGGGGCTCTGCAGGAACAAAAGCAGACAAAAGGAAACTAGATTTCTTTCACTCATGAAAGATTTATGGAGTCCCTGCTATGTGCTAGGCACTTCACTAACGCTGGGGCTGGAGAAAGGAACCTGGTTTCTACTCTCTTGGGGCTCACAGTCTTTTAGGAGAGGTGGACGGTAATCACACGATTACACAAATAAAGGTGTAAATACAAACAATAAGTACCAACAAGTACAGGAAACTATGAAAAACATAATGTAATTCCATTTAAGGTTCTTGAAGGGTTTTTCTAAGGATTGAAATTCACATCGATATTTAAAGAATGTGTAATAATTAACACAGCAGAGTGGAGTAATGCCCTGGTATGAATGCCAGAAAAACAAGACCATCAGGCCAAGTTGTCCCTGGCAAATCATTTGACCTGATGATTTAAATGGTGAATGGGAGGGAACTGAGCATTCCAGAATAAAGAGTTAAATTGCAAAGGCCCATGAGCCAAATCCAGCCCTGCTGCCGGTTTTTGTATAGCTTAAAAGATATGATTGATTATTACATTTTAAATGGATGAAAAAAATCAAAAAAGAATAATATTTCATGACATATGAACATTACGTGAAACACGGGCAAATGTCAGTGCCCATAAATCACGTTTCTTCGCAACACAGATGCGCCCACTCCTTTACGTCCTGCCTGTGGCTTCCTTCGCACCACAGCTGCAGAATTGAACTTTGCAACACAGCCCTGCAAAGCCTACAACATTTGCTATCTGGTCTTTTACAGAAAAAGTTTACCGACCTCTGGGTTATAAGAAAGTGTTCCTTTTGAGAAGATAAAATTGTCAGTGTTGAGGTCGCTGCTTAAGGAAAGGGCTTAAATGTTTAGCGTAGTGGAATTATATTGGTTCCAAGAAACATGTCTTCAACTTTTGTAAAAGGGATTGACCTGCTCTCTGGCCCCAGGTGTACCTAAGAGATAACTGAGGCTTTGGTGGAAGCCTTCACTTCTGTATAATGCAGCCACTTCACTCCTATGAAGACAAGGCAGTCGCTTGCAAGGGTGGAGGATTTGAGTTCCAGTTGCAGTGGTCCATCTATTCAAACAACAACAACAACAACACACACACACAGAAAAACAGCCTATGGGATCTTTCGTCTTCTGAATCAGTAGTGGACACCCAGCATCTGATGACATCAAGGCTGCTAGGGTCTGTGATTCTCATTTCTCTCCTCCTGCTGCACAGACACAGGAAGATTAAAAAGGTGATTGCACTATTTGGCCTGCTAAAATTGTCTCTATCCCCCTCTTAGGGTCAGGGGCTCAGAGGTGCAGGGTGTGAGCACTAAGAAGCATACAGGCTTGGCTTGGTTGCCTGTTTTCTCCTCGCTAATCTGCCAGCTTGCAGAAGCAGGTCCAAGGCGTTTAAAATGGAAAATATGCCTGCTTTGATCTTTCCTTTGGAAGGAACAATGCTGCGAAGAGGGGAAGTATACTCCAGGCAGAGGGAGCAGCCTGCTTGAAGACACCAGAGTGAGAAAGAGGTTGACGTGTTCAGGCACAGAATGGAGGCTGGAGTGGCTGAAGCTTAGAGAGCAAAGGAGGGGAAGAGTCAGAAAGAGGCTGGAGTCAGACCACGTGGGGCCATGGCAGGATATTGAACGTGTTAGGATGATCAGAAACCACAGAAGAGTTTCAAGCTCTGGACTGATGTTGCTGGGAGGTGTAGCCCGTCACATTTTCCAAAGACGGCCACACCAAATATCCCATGCCATGTGCTCTTCTTTCAATGTGAAGTAGAAACTCCTCTGCTGAGACATGGGGCTTGTGCTTCCTCCCTTTGAAGCTGGCGGAACTGAGACTAGAAGTGATACCACGTGACTTCCGGTCTAGGTCACGAGAAGAGATGCAACTTCCGCCTGGTTCTTCTAGGATGCTTGTTCTCGGAACCGAGTAGTCATACTGCGAAGGAACAGAGAGGCCACGTAACACGTTCCTGCCAACAGCCCCCACCGAGGCCCCACTGGACAGAAAGTGTCAACCTCCAGACAGAGGAGGGATAAAGTGTGAAGATAATTCCAATCCCCAGGCATTGAGTCACCTCAAGGCTTCGGTGTTCCCAGCTGAAGTCCAAGACACTGAGAGGCAGAGGCAAGCTTCCCCTGCCATCCTGACCCGCAGAATCTGTGAGCATAATACGACGGTCGGTAGCGTTTCATGCCACTAGTTTGCAGAGGTCCAGGAATTGGGGTCCACAGCAACAGATACCCAGAACAAGAGGGTAAAAACTCCAATGTCTAGGTTTCCTGAAACTTATTCTTATCAATTCCCTTCTCTTTTTATTTTTTAGAACACCTGCTAGTGATATTTCCCCTTTGGTATTTAATCTAACTCTATATAGGACTCTTTCCAGACCTTACCCAAGGCCTCTCCCCTCCAACCAACTCTGTTGCAATGGCCTCAGCTCACAAGTTTAATTCTTTTACAGAATCTCTAAATTCAGAGTATAACCTGAAGAGGGCATTTGAACAAGACATTTTAACAGAATTTATAATTTTATCTTGCCTCTCTCCAGAGGTAATTTTATCTTGCTTCTCTCCTTAAAGACTTCTCTCCTTTAAGGAGCAGGGAGAAGAAACCAGGCAAGCCAAAATCACTGTTCATAGCTGCAGAAGATGAAAAACAGAAAGAAATATCATATGCAAATCTAGTTTTACCTAGCTGCAGGGAAAACTTGGGAAAAATGAACACCTGTTCCCAAATCGTCACCTTTCTTACAAACCCTGGCATGATTGGCAATTCAGTCTGCATGCAAATTTCATCAGAACATTGCTTTCTTACTCATCATCACCTGTTTTCTTGGAACCAGATCCCTCCTGGAAGAGCAGGAAGTTTGACATCAATTTTAAGGTTTCCCCAAGTGCTCGCAGGGACTTGCTCCGTGGGTGTCTTCTGCCAGCCACAGACTTCCTTTCCCACCACCTGCCTGGTCTGTTCTTCTTACTCAGAGACCACAAGGAGGAGGCTAAGAGAAAGGAAGAATTGTCCCTCTGCCCTGGTTCTCGGCCTCCAGCTTTGCTGACTCCTCATGCACAAAGAGGAGCAAGTAGATGGAGTGAGCCCTGGTGACCTTTTTCCCCCTAGAAGGGAGTGACCACCCTCAAAGGGGACAGCAACGTGCTCTGCTTTGCACAGGATCCTCTGCTGCTCTTCTAAGCACTGTTTGATTTAAACCCAGTAGTGAGCCTTCAGGGTCCAATACTTTTCATTGCTAAAAGCAGAGCAACTCCAGTTTACTTCTGAAGTTCTGTTTTCATGAAATAACTTATTTTGTGATCTGATGGGATTCTGACTTGTACAGCAGATTTTACTGAGCTGTTGTAGGCTGACGAGGTGTGTCTGTGAAAGGGTCTTGGGAAGCCCAAAGAGCCACATTAAGGGAAGGAGAATCTAGTTGACTCTGAACCACCAACATTTCTGAGCACGCATCAGGTGCTGGGCCACTGTGCTACACACTGTTCACCAAGGACCGCAGTCTGTTTAATTCTCCCAGTGTTAATGAGGTTGAAAATAAAATTGTCACCGTTTTACAGATGAGGAAACTATGAGGCATGGAGACCTAAAGCAACCTTCACAGGGTCACACAGCTGGGTAGTGGCAAAGCTAGGATCCAGCCCACATCAGACGGCTCCAGGGCCAGCACTTACGGGAAGCCACACTTGACGCTGACGTGGAGCCAAGTTTGAGACCTGATGGGTGAAGCTTCCAGGCTTCATTCAGCGCTAATCAGGCAGCAGATCAGCCACACACACAATACAATTTTGCAGGAAGTTTGATCTCAGCTGATGAATGATAATCGCCGCCCACAATGTTTGCAATTTTTCTTTTTGACTGTCTGGATATCGTTGTTTTCAAAAGCCCTTGAATAAGTGCTTAACACCTAAAAATACTCCAGTGAGCTGTGTCCTGTAGTTAACAATTTGAACTTAAGAATGGAATGCACAGTGATCATGATATCAAAAGTAAGGGCTGCCCAGGATTGGGGCTGGGGGGTCCAGGTTGTGACCCTGTGCTCAGATTTGCTGGGCAGCTTTGGGCAAGGCTCCACCCAACTCTAGACCCTACTGTCCCCGTTTGTGAAATGAGTGACTGGTGGTCGGATAATGGCTTTTAAGCTTTACACCTCAGAGATGTTTGTGAGGCTACCTCCAGGAGGTGAGCAGAAGAAGAGTAAGCCAAGTTCAGGTTCTCCCTTACACAGAACCCAGAACACCTCCTCTGCTAGTATTTTATATACTGAAGCTCTAGTTACATTGTCAGTTGAAGAACTAGCCCAATGTTGCTTTTGCCTAGCCACCATTCACTCCCTCCCCTCTGCACAGTCTGCTTTCTTCACATAGCGTTCCTCAATTTTTCTTTAGAAAACTACCCTTGTCCCCACTTTTCATGGTTTCAGGGGGAGTATTAGTCAGGGGGTCCCAAGCACTCTGGTCCTAGCGGTGGCTCCACAGCCCAAGTCGGGGCAGACAGATTCTTTGGGAACATGAGTTTAAAGCATGGGAGCCAGGAACAAAATTGGAGCAGATCCATCTCCCAGAATGACACTTGAAAAGTTTGGTGTTACAGACTGAATCATTTCCCTCACTCAATTCATATATTGAAGCCCTAACCCCTGATGTGATTATATTTGGAGATAGGGCCTTTAAGAAGGTCATTAAGGTTACATGGGGTCATGAGAATGGGACTCTAATTAGTAGGACCAGTGACCTTATAAGAAGAGGAAGAGATACCAGGAGTGAGCACCACAGAAGAGACTACGTGAGGACGCAGAGAGAAAGCAGCTGTGTGCAAGCCAAGAAGAAAAGCCTCACCAGAAAACAACCCTGCCAGCACCTTGATCTTGGTCTTCTACACGCCAGAACTGTGAGAAAATAAATTTCTGTTGTTTACCCCACCCAGTCTGTGGTATTCTGTTATGGCAGCCCTCGCTGACTGATAAAATTGGGCTGTACAGATTTGCTCCCTAGATGTCCAGACCTGCCCTTTCTAAGGCCTGGCATGCCAACTTTCTTTGGGATGTGTGAGTTACCCCAGATCTTCCCAATAAATTTTTCATCGGCAAACATTATACAGAGTGGGGTTTTGTTGCTTATAACCAAGTAACTTGGCACAGTGCTTTGTAGAAGAAAAAAAATAAAAACTTCAGCCTAGATGGTCCCTAAAATCTCCTCCAATCTTAGAATTTCATAGTTGTCACATTACTGTCACTGTAGGATTTAAAGTTGTTTCTCTGCTATAGAAAACTTTCAAATTGAGGCAGTAAAAGAAGAAAATGAATCAGATAATTTGGCATTTATCCTACAAGTGTGGCAAAATGATGTAAGGTATTAAATTATATTTTATTCTACTCTATTTTTGCCTTCCATAAACCCCCATGTACATGTGCAAATGCTTGTAAATTAACACAGATACGTGTGCAAAAAAAAAAACCCCACATGTATACACACGCGGATTTCTAAAACACAGCCAGGCCCTTTGTGCCTCTTTGACTCAGGGATAAAAGGAGATATCCTCAAGACAAAACCTCCCGTAGGCCTTGTTTCTCATACTCTGAGCTCTAGAGTGATCTGGGCTGGGGAGGGGGATACTAAAAGGGGTGTTCTCAATATGAGCAAGAGGACATAGGTCTGTGGGTTCCACAAATAGCAGGAACTGGGCCCTGATTCCCAGAGCCACCTCCAAGGAGGGGCCAGAACCTCACCGGGATCTCTCGCAGGGAAAGTCTGGTCTCAGCAAAGATTCTCCCACGAAGCTCAGCATGTACGGCATTTTGCTGCCCAGTTAAGGAACCACACGAGCGTGGACAGAATGAGTATCAGTGGCCACCATGGAAGACTGGGGCCAGAGGATTTATCATGAGATTCTAGGTAAGGGGAAAAATCTCCCCTAAAATGATGGGAACTGAATTTTCTGTCCTACTGTCAAGATGGGGACTCAAAAGTCAGATTTCATTTTATTCAAGAAAAACATGTGACATTTCTTGCACACTCAAGTGTGTGGAATGAGATTCATATGGGTTAGCTACATGAGGCAGACAGTTAATATCTCTTAAATTTTGCAAGTATCAAATGAGATGATTTGAAGCTAAAGACATATTACTCTCCACATAAGTGGAAAATGTTAATGAGCTAGGGATGTATAGACTTGTATCACATTTGCTAGTGTCTCCCAAGGTGAGGCCTTGGCCATTGTGTTTCTGGGGAAAATATTGGAAAGAACAGAGCCAGAATAAGCTAGTAGCTTTGTCTTAAGGATGTAGTTTTGCATCCTCTCTGCAATACTGCCTTGTGCAAAGCTCCCTTTCATTTCATTACCATCATCATCATTGTTGTCTCCATTATCATTGTGGTCATCACCATTTTCATTGTCATTGTTGTCATTATCATAGCAGCTACTTATTTTCTTGCAGACACTATTCTAAGCACTTAAATGTATTATCCTACTTACTCCACACAACAACCCTTTGAACAAACTTCTTTTATTATCCCCATTTCACAGATGAGAAAACCAAGGTTTAGTGAGAGTAAGTAACTTGCAAGGTGAAGTGGCAGAGCATCTTTCACTAATGTAGTGAATCACTGGACCTCATAAAAATACCATAATCACATAGTTAAATATATTTGTATGAAAATACGTTTAATTCAAAACAAAATGTAACATATCAATTTACATATAACAATAAGCTCTTAGATTAAATGTGAAAAATAAATGACTAAATTCTAAATTGTGGGATTATTGCCCATATGCTACTAACCAGTAATTGCCTAATCCACAGGGTTGACACAGGCTATCGTTAAGTTCATTATGAGTCCCCATTTTTTATGTCATCATATGGAGCTAAATCCCTCCATGGTACCTGTCTGCTTTCCTTTTAATACTTCTTGATTTGTTACGATAAACCAATCAAATAGGGTTTTCTTTTGGAAATTGACAAGAAATGCATGTTATGATTTTTTCTGACTATAGAAGCAATATTAGCTCATTATTTAAAACATAATAGGCTCACATTTCCCAGAAAGTTAATGTCTCTGAAATCTCTCACGCTGGAAAGACAAACATAACCAATAACTTAATGCACCTATTCCTTCAATATATTGTCTTCTCCGTATATATACTCACATATTAACAAATTTATAATATAATTATGCATATATGCATATATATGTATCTATTAACTTACAAAAATGGAATTATGCAATATATAATATTTATCACTTTTTTCAATTAACAATATGGTTTGAATCCTTTTCATAACAGTATGTATTAAACTGTCTAATTACTTTCTAATAGAGGTAGTACATCCTCATGATTAAACAAATTCCATACATAAAATGTATAAAATAAAGAGTAAAAATATCTCACCCTATTGCAGAAGTAATTTCCCAGAAGTAATCACTGTTTATCATTTCACATGTATCCCTTTGAAAATTTTAAGCCTATGAGAACATATCGTATGTCTACTTTTAATTAGTCTTAACCAAGACCAGTTATTGTGGTCCCAATTTCTTCTCTTTCTTCTCTCCATGTGGTTATCTGAACTGTCTATCAACCTACAGACCCTATAGTCTGATTTCTAAGCAATTCTCCATATACAAAAGTTGTTAGAAATAGACTCCAGGGAAAGGTTTCTATTTCTTAAGGAGCCAGAGTTTTATCTTCCAAATCTTTTCTGAAGCCATAAATAATAGATAGTGGTTAAAACACAAATAGACAGGCTACTAAACAAAACACATATAATTTTTTAGTGTGATCTAGTTTTAAAAATAGGCCATAAACAGCTTTCTTCAACAAGTCCCACAGACTTGCTCTCAATAATGATGATCCTAAGTCCAATTTTCATGCTTACAAACCCACACTGGAATAGATTTTCTAGCCTGTTTATAACACATTCCTCATTTATCATGTGGCATCTCTTCTAGTCCCAGTTATCTAAGCCAAAAGTAATTCAGAAACCTAAATAGCTGCTAATGACCAATGGAATTTTGAAAAAAAAAATTATTAAACATTTTGATTACATATCTAGTCTCTCTTTATTACCTACAACCATTCCTCCTCTGTGGAAGAATCTTGATCATGTCAGGAGCTTAGCTCAAGACCACACCACATTAAGCCCCACTTGACATTACAATCATTTGTTTGGTCATACAAGTCTTAGTATTGCCCCTAAAAGGAACTCACTCCAATGCCACAGAGAAGAGTGTGCACTTCTGTAGGTGTCAGGGAGTTATCAGAAATGTTCAAGCAAGGAAATGGCACCCATGGGTCTGACTTTTGGAAAGGTGGCTTTAGAAGCTTCAGGAAGAGATATTTAAGTGACTGGAAATTAGAAGTGATGTCCAAACCCCTAGTCCAGGCAAGACATAATGAAGGCCCAAACCAGGGAAGCTTCAAGGGGATGACGTTGGCTAAGAAGATCCAGGGAGATAAAATCAGTAGGTTTCACTGACATTATGCTGGGTAAGAGAATGAGAAGAGTCAGAAACAACCTGGAAGTTTGCAGCTTTTTAATGATAGCAACAGAGATAATGTAGCTAGAGATGCCCTGGGATGGAGCCCTACTACGGGGGAGGAGTGCTCTAGAGGGGGAGACCGGCAAGAAGGATTCTATTAAGGAAAGCTGAGGTCGTATGTCTGCTGGGTATCTTCCATTCCAAGTATAAAGGAAGTAATAAAAATAGCCCATCATAGAAATCAGGACTAGGAGAGGAGCGGTATTACTGGCAAAGAGGGGCATGATGTGGAAGATGTTGCCAAGATATAAAGGAACACAGAGGACTCACCACAATTTTAGTTACCAGGTTCACAAGACTCATTTTTACCCCAACTTGTTTTTTATATTCAGCAAAGAAGTTGACAGTGAAATCCATCAGCTGAGCCCAGAGGGACTCCCGGGGCTTATGCTACTACACTTCAGCTCCCTACAAATACCCAAAAGATGCCAGGGACAAAGGCTTCCCCTTCTGCAAAGAAACCTAAGAGCTAGCTTTCTCCCTCTGCCTTCCAGATGGCATTACACATGTCGATTAGAAATGTTCAGGAAGTGCTTTCTCTTTGCAACCAAGAGAAACATTTTTCCTTCTTTGGAGGCTGCTCCCACTGTCTCTCCCTCCTTAAATGGAATCTGATGTGGTTTTCTTCCCCAAATTATCCATGACTGGTCCCTTGCACTGTTTGTGGTCTTGGTAGATACTCTGGAGTAGGCAGATAATGGCCCAGCAGGCTTCCAGCTCCCCTACAAACCTGCTTCTGAGTCAGCCTACTTTCGGCTACAGTCCAGGCTCTGCCAGAACATCATTGTTAAAACAATAATAAATCTTTTTCCTCCAAGGCACTTTACAGTTTATAAAAATCTTTTGCAGCCTTTATTTCATTTTATCCCTACAAGCACAATCTCACAGAGAAGGTATTATCAATATCAGCATTTTACAGGTAAAGACGTAGAGGCTCTCAAAAGTTTAATGACTTGCCTAGATTGCATAGCAAAAAGTCAATAAAGGACAATGACCTTGGAAACAGGGGCTTGTGGAGTTGGTTCCTTGAGCAATAGTGGCCACTGAGTCTCAGCCAGACTTCCCCATGTAGTCTGAAGACTTCAGAGAGGGGTTATTCTACCCAAAATTGAAATAGGGAGCAGGTCTTCCCTGTAAATTAAGATATGTTCAAGATCTACTGATATAAAGTCTAGCACATGGATGGCAATGATAAAAGTCTTCTTAAATCAGCCACCAGCTTGCCCCAGGTAGCATTAGTGGTCAAAATACAGCAGTTTTTATAGCGCTTGTCATATAACAGTTGTGCTATGAACTCATCTCAATTGGACCCTTATAGCTGGTCAATGTACAGATTTAATGTTGCTTTAACTATTGATGTACACTGCTCTGGCAAAGTTTATCAGGTACAACACTGAGTGGAGTGGATCACAGAAATGGTGTACAGCTGGTAGAACTTGTGAATAATCAGTATATGTTAATATCAAGCTGGCAGGTGACAAGACCATATGCTCACTGGCACATGGCCGTGTGCCTGTGTATAGGAGGAGCTGGAGAGGGCAGGCAGGGCTCTCCTCAAGGAGCCCACAGTGCTGATGGGTGACAAAGCTTTGTGGCACACAGCAATGGATGCATCTATAGAATCTCTAAGATGCGAATACACAGGATTATTATTTGCATTGTAATTATTTTTGGTGCTCTTTTGAATATCTTAATATTTTGAGGGGAGCTTCAAATTTCTAATGTCCAAATGTGAATCCCATATTTAAAAATATGAGAACTGATGTTTTAACCTCTATTTCTGATAAAATCAAAATTAATATTTAAGATATTTGATTTGAAAAAGTCCTTAAAAGGTAAAAAAAAAAATAGACCACTGAGTTAAACTGCCCATCCAAATTCAGACTGTCTGTAAGGAGGTATTCCACCCATCCCACCTGATTCATCGACAGGCGTCTCACTGCCTCACAAGACAGTCTGATTTTTTCTATCACCTATTATTGTATTTCTAACAAATTATTCTGGAGTCTTATTCAGGATCAGTACCAGTGACTTGCAGTTCACAGATGCCGCCTTCTTTTTCTTATGACAGAGGATCACAAGCCTTCTAGCACCTCCTGAATCACTATTATTCTTAATATTTCCTTTTGTATTGATTCATGTTCTACCTTATTATAGCTTCCAGGAGAGACAATTAAGCAAAAAAAAATAAAATAAAAAAATAAGGTATTATATTTTGAAGTCAGGAATCTACATGTAAGTGTCAACTGGGCCACTCTCTGTTTCTGTAACTTGGGATGAGTTACTTAGCACTTTAGAGTGTCGGTATCTCAATCTATCAACAAGGGAGAATAAAAGTAATAATACCTACCTCTCATGACTGTGATAAAAATTTACTGAAATAATGTATATAATGTTTGTACATAGCACAGTGAAAGCATGTGTCAGGTAGTAAATTAATTAACCATAGCTACTATTAAAATTCTACACCTTGGTCTTACCTGGCATGTTCTTATGGAGTCCTGTGAAATGGATCAGTGAGCTCTTCCACGTGTGAGCCTTTTCATATGTTTGAAAACTGCTCTCATTGACACCCATGCCTTCTCTTAAGGTAACGAATCAGAAGTAACATTTGAAAGTAAAGACGAACTACTCCTGCCACCACAAAGTTAATTAAAAGATAACACTACTCACAAATGATACTCCAGATGATAAGATTTGGCCTCTACATAGGCATATAAGAGATTTATAAATAGGGAACATGGCACAGCAGTGGAAAGAACACTCAACTAGGATTCCTGAGAAATGGATTATAGTTGCTCCATGCCCATGGGCAAGTCATATGACTACTCCAGTATCTTCAATTGCAGAGGAGATGAAATGAGATACACATCCAAAACTAGTACAAGGAAGATAGCACATATAGGTATTAAATTGGTTGATTTTATATCTAGGCCCCCAAAATTTTAATACCCAGTTAGTATTCTCAGACTAGGTAGTTGGCTATAGCTTTTCAGCAGATGGTTATGTTGGCTTCTTTAACTAATCACTCTACTTCCAGTCCATCCCTGGAAATCTAGTTCTAATCATGTGCTCAAAATCTAATGGAGAATATTAAAAGATTATTAATTATGCATCAAAGTCTATAAGAAATAGTCAAGACAATAGGAAATAAATTTATAGCTTTACTTGTCTTCCTTCTTAAAAATGAAAAGAAAATTAGCTAAGCTCTCACCTTATTATATAAAACAAGTAAATGAGGGAAAAAACACAGGAGAATAGAAAACTATAAACATGATAAAATAAATTGATTAAAGAATAAAGAAAACTAAAAGAAGTGATTAATATGACCAAAGATTACTTTTTGAAAAAAGACTAACAAATGGCCAAGAAACAGCAAAATCTAATAATAAAAACTAATAAAATTAGAAATAAGGCAGATAGAGCACCCGGAATAACAAAAAAATATATCAAGAAATACCTTAAATAGTTTAATGTTAATATATTTTAAATTCTGTGTGAAATAAATTTTTCTCAAAAGCAAAGGAATTACCACTTACTGAGTACTGACCACGTACCTTGTCACAGTGCTGAGTGTTTTATATGTGTGCTTTCTTTTGTTAGTATGATAACTTGTGAGAGAAATATTCATCCTCCTTTTACAGATAGGAACTGAAGCTTAAAGAGATGAAGTTATATGTCCAAGGTCACCTAGCTACTAGGAGATGCAGCTGGAATTCAAATTCAGATCTGCAAGGCCTGTGCTATTTATACTCTTTCAATTTTTCACCCTAAAAATATAAAACATCAAAATGGTCATAATAAGGAAGAAGAAATTTGAATATCCAGCTAAATATATTGAAAAAGTGTTCACACAACGTTATCAAAATAAGACTTGGGCATACTTATTTAGATCAAAATTTCTCCAAACTTTCAAGTAGTAACTTACTACCCATTTCATTCCCCCAAAAAAGAAAATAATAGCAAACTACCTAAACTATTATAAAAGGAAAAAATATTAGTCTTAATTCTAATTGTGATTAGGACACACATACACACCTATTGTGAGCTTTCCTATTATAGATATGAATTTTTCAATGAAAATCACATTCAAGAAAGCAATAACGTAATTGCATGCTACAAGATGCTAGCAGAATACTGGCATGCTTGAAGAATACAGCAAAAGGAAAATATATTCTACTTAATATTTTCACTTCAAAAGCTTATTCACAACAAAATCACATCAATAGAAGCCATAAGTCACAGAATTTAAGACCCATTCCTAATTTTTTGAAGGTTTAAAACTAGTAGAGCAGCATGAGGAGCTTGACAGACATGCAGCAGCAGAGGCTGAGCATTGTGGGGAAGGGAAACAGACATCACTGAAATAACCCAGCCAGTCTCTAAGCAAATAGCAGTAAAGAGCCGCAAGGAAGGAAGGTAAGAATCCAGAGCTGCTACAATATACTATTTGAAATGTACAGTTTCCAACAAAACTGCAAAGACAAGCAAAGAAACAGGAAAATATGACATAAACTGGGGGAACAATGCAGGCAGGAAAAGACTGCCTTTGAAAGATGTCACATTTCACAAAGCATTAAAGTTAGTTATTAGAAATATGTCCAAAGAACTGAAGCAACCATGATTAAAGAAGTAAAGAAAGGTATGATGACAATATTGCCTCCAACAGAAAAAATATTAATATCGGTATTAATAAGGAGATAGAGATTATATTAAAACAAATGGAAATTCTGGAATTGAAGGTACAATAAAAAATGAAAAATTCACTAGAGGAGCTCAACAGTAGATTTGAACTGGGAGAAGAAAGAATTAGCTTACATGAAGATTAATCTACAGAGATTATACAATCCAAATAACACAGAGAGAAAAGAATGAAGAACAGGGCCGGGCGTGGTGGCTCACGCCTGTAATCCTAACACTCTGGGAGGCCGAGGCGGGTGGATAGCTCAAGGTCAGGAGTTCGAAACCAGCCTGACCAAGAGTGAGACCCCATCTCTAAAAAAAAAAAAAAAAAAAAAAAAAAAAAAAAAAAAAAAAAAGAACAAACAGAGGCTCAGAGAAATGTGGGACATTATTCAGCAGACCAACAGGCATGTAGAACAAGTAGATAAATGCAGGGAGATCTACAGACACGTCATTGTCAAAACACCGAAGTCAAAGCCAAGGAGAGAATCTTGAGTGCAGTAGGAGAAAAATGACTCATCCCTTAAAAGGCAACCCAAATAATACTGACAGACAACATCTCATCAGAAACACAAGAGACTAGAAGACAGTGGGATAACATATTGAAAGTGGTCAGGAGTAAAAAAAGTTATCAACTTGGTTGCATGTTGCAACCAAGAATCCTCTATCCAAAAAAAACCTATATTTCAAAAATTAAAATGAAATAAAGATGTTTACAGATAAACAAAAACTGAAAAGAAAATGCTGCTTGCAGACCATTTCACAAGCAATAATAAAAGAAGTTCTTCAGACTGAAAGCAAGTGACCCCAGACAATAATTTGAATCTACCCACACTCAAAAAAACCCAGAAAGCATCAATAAAGGTAATTATGTAATTATAAGACAGAGTATAAATGCACATTTCTTCTCCTTTCTTCTTTTAGCTGATTTTAAAAGCAATTGTATAAAACAATATAGATAGCATATATTGTTTGGCCTATAAAATATAGAAATATGATACATTTGCCAATAAACAGCACAAAGGAGGTAAATGGGATTAAGACTGTATTGAGTTAAGGGAATGACTATAGATGCTAACTTGAATCCATAAGAACAAATAAAGAGAAGCAGAAATGGTAAATAAAAGGATGCTATTAACAAGCTGTAAATACACATCTGCCTCCTTTTTTCCATCAGTTTCTTTACAACACATAAAGTTATATAAAGTAATAACTATAAAAATCTGTTGCTGGGTTTATAACATTTATAGATGCAATATCTATTAACAATAATACCACAACAAGGGGGGAAAAGGACTATAGTAGCAATGTGTCAGTATCTCACTGAAATTGAATTGATTATAAATCTGATGCTATTCCTGATAAGTTAAGATATATATGATAAGCTCTAAAGCAAACACCAAGGAACTAACTCAAAGAAAAAAATGAGTGAAGAGTCATTAAAGATGTTTAAATGCTACATTAGAAAATATTCACTTCAAGCAAAGAAAACAATGAAGAAAAAATAGAGGAACAAAAAGACATGAGTCACATAGTAAACAAAATATAAAATGGCAGACATAATCCAATTTTATCAATAATAACATTAAATGTGAATAGATTAAACAATCCAACCAAATCAAAAGGCAGACATTGTCAGGCTGGATTTAAAAAATAAGAATCACAATACCCTTTCTACAACAGACACATTTTATTTTTTTTATTTGTTTATTTATTTATTTTTGGCATAAACAACAGAAATTTATTTTCTCACAGTTCTGAAGGTTAGAAGTCCAAGAACAAGATGCTGGCAGGGTTGTTTTTCGGTGAGGCCTCGCTCCTTGGCTTGCAGGTGGCCACCTCCTTGCTGTGTCTTCTCATTGCCTTTTCTGTGTGTGCTCACTCCTGCCATCTCTTCTTACAAGGACGCCTGTCCTATTTGATGATGGCCTCACCCTAATGACCTCATTTACCCTAATTACTTCCTTGAAGGTCTTATCTCTAATACAGGCACACTGGGGGGTAGGGTGTCAACATATGAATTTGACAGGGACACAATTCATTCCATAACGAAGGATAAAAGCAATGAGACAATTTTAGCAAATCAGGCAAGGAATGATGGCAACTCAAGTCATGATTGTGGTAGTAAAGAAGGTGAAAAGTGATTAAATCCTAGATATGTTGAAGATATTTGAAAAGATTTCCTGATTCATTGGAAGTAAGGCACAAGTGAGAAAATTAAGGTAAGGGTAACTCCAAGGTTTGGGGCTGAACAACTAGAAGAATGGAGTTGCCATCATCTGAAATGGATCAGGCTGCTGAAGGAACAGATCTGAGGCAGGAGGCAATCAAGAGTTCAGAATTGGACTTGTAGAGTTGGAGATGTCTATTATATGACCTAGTGGAAATGTCACAGAGGCAGTCAGATTTATCAGTGTGGAGAGAGGTGTGGAATGAAAACAGAAATTTGGGAGTCTTTGGCATAAAGGTGGCATTTAAAGCCAAGAGACTAGAGAAAGCAAAAGAATGTATGTAGATGGGGAAGAGATGAGTCCAAATACCTGTGTCCCGCACTTAAGTCTGGGGAAGGAAGAGAACCAGCAAGAAAGGGTGACAAGACAAGAGACCAGAAGAGTGGATGGAAAACCAGTTAAGTGTATAGAAAGCCAAAGGAGGAAAGTGAATCACGGAAGAGGGACGGATCGATTGGAGACACATTTTAGATAAAAGATGTATCGTGCAAACAGAAATCATGAGAATGCTGGAGTGACTGTACTGATATCAGACTACATGGACTTGAAAATAAAATGTTACTAGAAGTAATGAGAGACGTTGAGTCACTCTAAGTGATCATATCGATGCATTCATTCATCCAGTTCTTTTGGGGCAGCCGCTGTGTGCTACGCCGGCCCTCGGAAACAGAATAAAGATCCTGCTTTCATGGAGCTTGTGCTTCAGTAGGAGTAGGGATGCAGACAGTAAACTGAAGACATAATAAATATGTACACTCAGTATGCTAGAATGTGATAAGTGCTACTGAAATAAATAAAAAGTTTAACAGAATGAAGGGCAGGAGGACGCACTGAGAGAAAGCGAAGATGCTGGCCCCATAGATGTCTGGGAGAAGAGTGTTCTTTTTGATGCGACAGCCCCCGTAGGGAGAAGTATGCCTGAGCTGCTTAACAAATAGCAAGAAAACCAACAAGGCTGGAAGGGTGTGGGCAAAGGAGAGAGTAGTAGGAGACTAGATCAGACTGTCATGCGGGCCAGAGCGCGCACACCTCGACAGACATCGTAAGGACGTGGACTTTTACTCTGAGTAAGATGAGAAACCACTGCAAGGCTGCCATCAGAGAAGTGACAAGATCTTCCTCACATTTTAGAAGAAGCCCCGCGGGCTGCTGTGTTAAGACAAGAATTTAGGGAGGCGAGGGCAGAAGCAAAGAGATTTTGGGGGCTATTGCATGAAAAAGTGAAAAGGACCCGAGATGGATTTTACTTTGAAAACAGTGGTATATACTGTATCTATTGGGAGGATGGGGGGAAGAAGGGAAGCGGGGATGGAATAAGAGAGTTGAACCACCATTTACCATAACAAGGAGTCAAGCAGGTGATAGCTAAAATTTATAGGTAAAGAAAAAGCAGTAAAATTATAACATTTAAAAATATTAAATTAATTATTAATAAAATAAGATATACCTAAAATAGTTTGAAACGATTGCCACTAGAGAGAGAAACTGAGGAAGAGGAACAAGGGACAGTTGTTTTCTATTATGAGCCTTCTACTTCATATTTTTGATGATATGAATGTATTGCTTTGATAATTTTTTTTAAAAGGACAAGACAGAACAAGGGTGGCATTTAACTTCATAATTAATGTTGGGTTGGGGAATTGTGTGCAATTGCAATAAGTTACAAAGGAAGAAAAGAAGTCTGTTGGGAAAGTCTATGTAAAATATCATTATTTGCAGATGGCAGACTGCCCAGTTAAAACAAGAGAGTCACCTAAAATATTTCAGTAAAGTGATCAGATAAAGAGCCAGTTGTTAAAACTGCTGGTTAGTATAATGTCTTGTTTAATGAATGTTTCTCTTAAGTGCAATATAATTGTCTTTACTACTAGAAGTTCAGCACTAAATTCAGCATTCGATTATAGTTAATGATTAATATCCTAGAGGCTTGCTCTTTCTAATTTCTATACACTAAATGACCATTCAGCTTTATCCATGCTTTAATATTATTTACTGCTTTGAGTTCCTTTGGGAAGAAAAAAAAAAGTTGTATCCTTTCCTCCTGGATATTTTTGGTTGAGAAACATTTGCTAAGCAGACCAACATACATGCTATGTTCTAATCAAGTGTCAAGGGCAAGTCACTGCAAATGGCTTTTAACATTCACTTCCCTCTATTCTGGAAAGGGGGAGTAGAAAGTGGTTTCCACCTGAGTTTGAGTCAACAGATCATGACTTGCCCATCCATCCATCCATCCATCCATCCACTCATTCATTGAAATTCTTGCTGAGCAAGAGAGGATGGGCATTGCGTGGGGAACAAACTTAGAGGACAAACTTAGAGTACATGGCAGTGAGAACCTCAGAGAGAGGTGTTTGCCTAGGACAGGGGTGCAGAACTTGCACCCTTAAGGCCACATGTGACCTTCTAGGTCCTTAAGTGCAGCCTTTTTGCTGAATCCAAATTTTACAGAACAAATCCTTTTATTCTTATGAATACATTTTTGTTTTTCTTTTATATTTTATTTTTAAAATGAGCATAGTTAAAATACCAAAGAATAAAATAAGTTTCAACAAAATAATCCTCCCAGATTGACAGGAACAATTAGAACATCAGTAAGCCATAAGGGCTAATTTGACAGCTGCCACCCTCATGATTTAGTTTTAACTTCCTCCACCTGATGGGTACCACTACCGCACCAGGCTGGTTGGTGAGAGTTTATGAGAGTCAAGTTACGCCAGTCGGTAGCGTTCTTTCGACAACAGTGCACTGTGTTTCTGTTTGAAGTGGAATTTGTGAATAGTGGCACAGATCAACAGTAAGTTTTTAATTGTCTGCCTAACACCTCATCATGTCAAAGAAGACCAAAAGAACACCGAAGGAAGAAAACAGATTTTTTTAATGAGGATTGGGAATTGCAATATTATCTTGTTTCTGCTAAAGATAAGATGATTTGCTTGCTTTGTGATGCTGCAATATCAACATTAAAGAAATTCAATGCTCATCAGCATTATAACACTCAAAAGGACCACAAATATTTTAAATGAGAGGGAGAGGTGCTAAAGGTTGTATTGCAGAAATTAAAAGATGAAAGGCAAAGCAAAGCAAATTCTTTAAGCAGCAATAAGACCTGGAAATAATGCCACTGAAGCAACTTACAAAGTAGCTTATATACTCGGGAGAAAAGAGAAGCCATACAGTGCTGTAGAAATTGTGAAAGAATGCATTGTCAAAGTTGTAGGATGCTTAGACCCTGTTAACATTTCAAAATACAAACTGTCTCTTTCAAGGAGAACCATAACTGACTGGCAGCATGAATTAGGCTTCAACTTAACAGAATAATTTCATACATTTATTTTGCCATTTATTTTGCCTTCTCTCAAGCAGTGTTGACCAGTAACAGCTGACCAAGATTGGGCAGGTAATAGTTACGGACATCCCTAAAGGTAACAAAGGGAAGGTGTCAACCTGTGTGCTGAACTACAAGTGTCACCATGCCTTCCGGGGCTCCAAGGAAATGACTGTAGCTCAAAGAATACACATGGGGGCTTCAGTCAGGAGGTGATTGCAGACCCGGGGCAGTGTGAAGGACATCCCTGCAGTCTAGGAGGATCAAACACACGTTGAATTAAGGGAAACTGGCAGAAACTGTGACTAATGATGCTTGATGGTCTCAATACATTTGAAAAGAATGGAACAGTATTTGCCAACAAACAATATACAGAAGCATCAATAGGGAGCATGACCCACAGATCCTAACTTAGTTAGCAATCCCATTTCCGGGAATTCCTACTTTGAGCTAAGTGGGGTTTATGATAAAGTGTTTGTAGAGTAGCTGGCTCAAAAATGTGGCTTTTGTTATTATTTCCTTGATATGGCTAGATTATAACGTACATGGTAGTAAAATATGAGGCTGAAAAGGTAGATAGCCAGGGAACAGATCACAAAAGGTCTTGGAGGCTGTGCTAGGGAATTTGCAATTTCTCCAAAGGGCTGGAGATGCAGTGAAGGACTCTAAGCAAAGTATTAATTGCCTACGTTAAATATGGTATGGAACAAATGGCTTACTACTCACCCTCAAATATGGGCTGAATGACATGAAGCTGAAACACATTTAGTGGATTTTTCAGTTTTCTGCAGCATGACAATGCATATACCGGGTACAATCTTTAGAATCTGCCATTAATTAACAGCATATGTCCCTAGAGAGAAATACAACTTGGGTTCCATATGTGCTTCCCCAACAATGATACTCCTTCTGAACTCTGCATACTGATGGCTGCTCTAAGACAGCAGCAGCAGAAGACAAGGACAAAGAGACCTCACTGGAAAAATGACATCTCCCCAAGCTTGAGCCACAGCCTCTTAAGTAGACACCAGAAGTGAATCAAAGAGTGTGTTAGTTCTGCTTCCTGCTCTCCTGAAAACAACAGCTGAGGGAGCCAAGACAGGGCAAGAAGTGGGTGGTAGGAGAGGAGGAAGCTGCATTTTGCTAATGGAAATAGTTTCTGGATAAGATCTAACCCACAAATACTAAACGGTCAGTCCCAAAAAGATGGCAGAGGAAAAATTTTCTAATCTGTGGTGCGAAAAGGATCTCAGCAATTTTGTCTCATTTTTTCTCATTATTTCTGGATGATGGCACAGAAATTAGTGGAGATGAAATGCCGGTGTGAATTTATCTCCCTGAAACTTCTTAGACCCAGAATCACAAAGGGCACAGGAAACTAATATTGATTGAACACCTACCTGCTAAGCTGCTCTCTACTGGGCATTTTCCTTGCACTGAACTCAGAATGTCCAGTCTTTTCCTACCTGTCTCCTCTCTCCACTGCCCCCCTAACCATCTGTCATTATTGTCCTACAGCAGAAAGACTTTGAACATATCCAATGGTCAAACAGTTACACAATGAGTATCTCTTGTTTTGTTGTTGTTGTTGCTCCAAGTTTAGAATTCCACAGTGGCCTCCTGGGTTCCCTATTAGGATGTAGTGCAATTTACATCTAACAGATTAAGCAACTCGCCCTTAAAAATACACTGCCGACAGTACTGTAGGTAACATAAATCCAACCGGAAGAGCAAGAGATTGGACAGGGCTTTTAGGCAAGAAGCACCAATCCCTTTTGCTCCAGGGTAACTGTAGGTGAACCTACAGGAAGGATTGTGGGAAAGTTAGTGTAACGTTTCAGCTTATTGAAGTGTTTGAAAAGCCTTCTCCCTCAGCAACTATTTTAGATGGGTCATTGCTGGGCTCATGTGGCAAATAAATATGTCTCAGTATTCTTCCAGATGAAATGATCTCTGTGTTCTCTTCAGTCACCGAGCACCCCAACGGTCATGACTATTGGGGGAGGGGGGTGTTTGATAACCTAATGCACTATACTAATATCAGTAACTATTACTGACTTAAGAATTGTTAAGACATACAGGTCAGGAATGTTATATGATAGAAGCTGATAATTGCCTACTTCTGACCCACTATACCTTCTTCATTAATAACAGAAACCTGATTTTGTCAGGGGCATCAACATGCATTAATACAAAACACCTTTTTCCAGCTTCACCTTAAAATAGAGGTGGCCACGTAACTAAGTTCTGGATGAGGCTTTCAAGAAGGGTGCTAATTCAGTTAGGAGGCTCTTTTGCCTTCTTCCCGTTCCTTCTTCTTCCTGCCTGGAACAAAGACTTGATGTCTGGAGCTACATTGGCCATCTTGCTCCTTGAAGATGGAAGCTACATGTTAACAATAACCAAACAAAAAGAAGTCTGGGGCACAGATGGTTTCCCAGAGCTACTGTAACGACTATAGAAAGCCAACCTCCAGACTGCCTATGTATGAGAGAATAAACCTTCATCTTGTTGAGTCATGTTATTTCAGGTTTCTCTTATTAGTCCCCAAATGAAGCTTCTAACTGATTCATTCTCTGTGTGGCAAAATAAGAAAAGCAGGACAAAAAAAAATATTCAATGAAGGTATGAAAAAAAGAACATAACATTTAAATTATAGGATAATCAAGGAAGAGTTCATTACCTGTGGGCAGGGGATGACTAGGTAGGGACGATAGGAAACTTTGACGTCCGAGTTAGCCAGAGGAAGGAGATTTCTTATAAGAAAAAGCCATAAGAATCCAAGAATTTCCCTCTGTGCTTTCAAACACTTGGCTCTTGTGGCAATTATAAAACTGCATTATTGATCAACACTGAATTTGCTTAGTCTATAGGAGAAATGACTGATCCTTGTAAAGTGTTTCTGAGAGATTTTGGAATTCATTTAATGAAAAATGAAACGAAGCAGGATAACAAGTTTACGTTCATTCAAGTCAATATCAATACCAGTTTCTCCAGAATCAGGAAAAGAGACCGGCAGAGAAGAAGGTAATGAAAAGCTCTCAGCTCTGCTTGCCTAATTACCTCTAATCCACTAAGGAGCTGGAAACATCTCACAAACACTAATTAATTAAGCCCCCTATAGTCGAGTGATGACTGTGGGGAGAGGCCTCTCTGTGAGAGGTGTGGACTCGGAGAGACACCGTGGGCTGGGAATGGATACCTAGCTAAGCAGGCAGGAGAGGAAGTCCCATGAGGTCAGCTAAGGCCATGAGAAGCACTAACCAGAGCTGTAAGAATAAGAAGAGAACAGAATTGAGAACTTGGAGAAAGCAGCCTGTGTGAAACCAGCGATGACCTCTTCACCCTCTCCCCATGCTGTTTTCAACATCTACCTCAGGGGAATAACCGCATTGCACCCTAATCTCAGAATTCTTTATCTTTAGGAGCTCTTCCAAGTTTCACCTCTCTGCTCTTTCAGTTACCCATTAGCAAGCACATACACTTGCCAGAAATTATTATTTCATGGTGTTGTCCTGTTGTTATGCCTCCTAAATTGTGTTCTGCTAATCACATTGTGGAAGACATCTAAATCAGCCATGATGGTTTTGGCTGCAATTAGAAGAAAATTCAACTCAAAGTGGCTTAAACTTTAAAGGGAATTTATTATTTCTGGTTCACTTAACTGAAGAGTTCAAAGGTATGTCAGCTTCGGGCATTGATTCAAGATTAGGGCATTGTTTCCATTTTATCTGTAGTTATCTTGGTGTTATTCTCATCTGTTTTCTCCTTCCTCTAATGGATTTCTATCACAGTAACAAAATGTTACTGCATTTGGTAAAGTGTCTGGTGGCAACACTCTATATCACAGCATCCAAAGAAAGAGAGTGCCTTTATGCTCAGATGTTAAACAAATACTTTGGGCTTCATCCCTAACAAACAAAATGAGGTTAAGCACCTACTCTTGAAAAATGTTTACTTTGGCCCAAGGAATGTTGCATGAGTCAGGTCAGGCTAAGCTGTCTTGTGGTAATGAATACCCCAAATTTTCAGTGGCTTGCAAAGCAACAAAGGTTTCTTTCTCATTCAACTTTTTTGGCAGATCAACTGAGACTTGATTCATGTCCTTTTCATTTTGGGACTAAGATTGAAGAAGTAGCCACTTTCTAGGACATATTAATCTTGTAGCAAAGGGAAAAGAATGATGGCAGAATCACGTGGTAGTCTTTAAAACTTCCAGTTGAAAATGGCGCACATAACTTCCACTCACATTTTACAGGGCAAAGAAGGTCATTGTCTAAGCCTGTTGTCAATAGGATGAAAAGTAAAATACTTCTGTAAAAAAAATCCAGATGGTATGAGTTTGAAATATTTTGAACATGATATAATCTACTGCAAATGCTATGTGTTGATTGGCTTAAACCAGTTTGCTCATCCCTTAAGCAGTTACCAGGTAAGAGAGATGGGATTATAATTCTAGGTTTGTATCAATCAAGGTCTATCCCTCTAAGTAGAAATGGGATCAATCACACCTGGACCACATGGTCTAATTTACCTACCAATACAGAGGGCAGATTGGATCCTTATTTTACAGATGAGAAAACTAAAACTTAAAGGATTATACCTGTTCAAGACTTTAGAGCCAGAATTCAAAGCCAGGTCATTTAAAATTATATTTAATTCTTTCCATTATACTAAAGACTTTGAAGTTGGCACTACTAGATCTAAAAACAATCTCCTTATCTAACTCTTTGACCAACAAACTTAACTAACACAGGTAGAAATGATATTGGAAATTCACTATTCTTAGACAGTTGCCATCTATAAAATAATTCACATTTTCCAAATTTGAAAAGCACATAATTTAGAGACAAAGTAAGAAAAGAACACATTTTATCTAGGGAAACAGGTATTCTCATATAATGTAGTTCAGAATATACATTGTACAAACTTCCTAAAGATCAGTGTGATAGTAATATATCACTTAAAGCAAAAGCCTTTAAATGTGCTCATAGAGTAACCCAGCAATCCCACATTCAGGCACTTATCTTATGAAAATAACCATGGATGAGTGGAAAAATTATAAAAATAAAAATAAACTACAAGAGTATTCAATGAAGCAAAATGTTTAAGCAATCTAAATATCCAAAAACATGAGATTTATTAAGTAGGAACCAAGGAATATGCATTCAACAAAGTACAATATAGCCATTAAAAAATGAATCTCATGCCTGGATACTTAGTGTTACATAGTGTTAACTTAAAAGTCACACAACTTACACATCTGGAAAAGAGAGCTTTATTTCTTGAGAAGAGTTATAGCCTGAAAGGTGGCTTAACAAAGCTGGGACGCATAGCCTCCAGCAGCCACTTTGAAGAAGGGAGGAAGAAGTAAGACAGGAATTTATATTGAATAGGTTGGCCAAGAATACTTATTCAACAAGTTATAAGAGGAGCTGTGAATACTCATGAAGGTGATTCTAATGTATGCATATTGAATAAACATGCATGTTACATTCTACCCCTGTACACCTTGGGGAGGAGACTTAACATTGAAATGTACTACAATTAGGCCCTGCAGGTCAAAGATAAAGCAGGGACACAGGCAGTCAAGTGCACAGCCTCTGTAAAACTGGCCAGCATCAATCCATGGTTGATGATCTCTTTTCAGAAGAAAGTTACTAAAATCAGTCTCTTGTCCAAAGTGGTAGTTGTGGCTTGTGGAACAGGGGATGGGAGTCAGCATCTGGGGGTGGATGTGCTGCAAATTGTTTTAATATGGCTTATCTCAATGCCAGTGCTTGTTTAGCTGCTAGAGAAAAAGAAAAACCTTACGGCAATCAGAACATGGTTTATTCTTTAAGTGTAGGGATGTGAGACTTAACTCTTACCTGGCATGGCCTTAGGATCTGTTTATACTTTGGTATCTTATTGCCACAGTCTGTTCTGTCAGTCTTATGATCTCTATTTTAATATTAATCCCAGTCAGTTGTGTTTAAACCACAAGGGAGAAGGGGTGTAATGAGGTGTGTCTGCCCTTCCATCCTGTCATGGCTGGGAACTCAGTTGTTAAGGTTTCTCTGGAGTTTCCTTGGCCAAGAGGGGGCCCATTTAATCAGTTGAGGGGAACTTAGGATTTTATTTTTAGTTTATAATATAAAGATTTTTTTAAATTGTTCTGGTCAAAGTAAGTTATAAATGGTATGCAATGTATTTCCTTTTGTTTTATGGAATTATAGAAGATTTGGAGTATTTTTGTTTATGTTTATATTCAAATTTCCTACATCAAATGTGTATGACTTTTATACTAAGAAAATAAACAACGAAATTGTCTTTTTTAATGAGTCACCCTCCTAAACTAAAGCCAAGAGAAGCCATGTGAAGCAGATGAGATTACCATCTGCAGAAGGAATAAGCTCTAAGAATATATTGCTGATTAGACTAAGATGTCTCTCAAAGATGACAGAGGAGATTAAAATATAACCCAAGCAATATATGATATGTAGTTTTGTGATAGCACAATGAAAATGGGTCTATAAAAATGGGAAATTCTGATTTTAAATGGTCAACATGACTCTAGTACTTCCCAGGGTTATAATTTTAATCACCCTTATCAGACAGTAAGGAGGAGTTTTACCCAGGAAAAAGATGGTCATTCATCTAAATGCTCTAGCTTGGTGACTAAAAATACCAAGTTTCTTTTATTTGAATCCTGCACTGACCCAGCTACCTTCTGTCTGGATATTCTCTCTCATCAGTAAGCAAGTCCCAAGTCAATGACACATGTTACTTGCCCTGACTTGTCGAAGAATCCCCATTGAACATGGCTAGGTAAGCATTCTGGTCTATAAGCTGGTTTGGAGAAAAATTTAATCAGTGTCATTGTGTTTGCCAAGCTCATTTTCAATTAAGGATGAGTTAATCCCACCAAATGGAGGATAGCCAACTAACTGGCTTCTTTCTCTTTATTAACATTTACATTTCTTTCTCTACCTGCAGAATTCCCAGTGCAACCAGATGTGTTGGGCAATATTTCCAAAATTTCGTCCTTGAGTTCCTTAAACCTCATGTGTAGGTGTTGCCTATGCTCAGTAATTTATTTAAAATATTTTGTAATTTAGCACTATACAAAGGAAAATTATAAGTGTGCCTCTTCCATAATCTGACCATACTTCTACCTATTATTTCAATGATAAATCTCCTTTCCTATAGCCACAGTGGCTGGGCACATATTGCATAGCCATATTATTGTGCCTTTATTCATATTCTTCCTTAAGTCTTAAACCTTTCCTATACTACATGTCAAAATCCTTCTCAACCACCAACTCCCAGATGGAAAAAATGAAAAACTCTCTTTGCCTGTAACCCTTAAATCTAGAATTCTGTATCATTAAATAAGACTGTAAGTTCCACAAAGGCAGATACTTTATTTTGTTCATTTCCTTATGTACATTACTTATGGAAAAGTGTTTTGTGCTGGTAGGGAATGGAAATTGCAAGAATTAGTGCAATTGTCTCATTTCTAGCTTCTCCCCTCACTAGACTAAATGCTCATTGAGAACAGATAAGAATGATGTTCATCTGAATCTCTCCATTGTATTGCACAACGTGCATGTTTAATTTTTTTATGCTGATAGTTTTCAAACATACACATAGGTAGAAATAATAGCTCCAGCTCAAATAACCCAGTTTTTGTTTTAACTGGTTTTTCCATATTCAACAATGAAAATCTTCAGCAATTCAAAAATTAATTTATGCATGAACCAAGGATAGAGTGATCTCAGAATATAAAGTCAAATTTATATCCTGAGTGTTCCATTCCTCACTTAAATGCCCAAACTTTCAATGTTTTCAAGCCCAGGATCCATTAAATTAAATGGCTCAATTCAATTAAACTTCTCAAAATGTCAGTTGGAGAATGGAAATAGCAAATAACATTTCTTGCTGAAGCATAATACATCAGTATCAGAAATATAACTTGTACTAGTTTCCATCATTTGTTTCATAAATGCCACATCATAAGGCTTTTCATAATGATGGCTGAGCTTGCTGCATTTTTTCCCCTACGAAAGTAAAAAATATGATATAGAGAAGCACCAAGACTTTGCCAGGACATACTTATTCAAGAACATCTTTTTAAAGAAAAATGAAGTGAAAAAAAAAAAAAGTAAGCCTATGCCTCCAGATACCACTACATCATTGAGCCACAAAGAAATTCAGGCTTAAGAACACTTCTGAAGTATCTTTGACATTTGCTCCTTCTCTACAATATAGAAACTTATTTTTGAAATTATAAGATACTCTGGAGTTCAACAAGGGATAATAGAATCTCATAGTTGAAAATAATATAGACAATTTGAATTGGGACTAGGAAAATAAGAAATATAAGGCAAGAACAGTCAATAAAGGGAAGTGGCCTAGGCCAGGCAAGAAGTTGATTCCCCAGAAGTGGGCAGAGGCTTGTAGCTAGTTCAACCCAGGTTCGGCAAGCTCAGATACGCAAGGCGGCTGTTGTAGAGAGTAGGGGACTATAGCAGGAGTCTGTGCACAGAGACCATTCTGTGTCATGAGAATGGTAGCACCATAGTCTATTAATAGGTCTATTAAGTTTGAAGCAGGACTTCACTAGAATAAAATGAGCCAAATGTAGGAGGAATCGGCATCACGGACGGATATAGAACTCACTTCCAGGCTCTGGGTCTGGTAGGGATACAACAATAAGCTCGAAAAATCCAGGCACATATACAGTCCTGAGAACTCAAAAATCATGACCAGTATGAACAAGAAATGCCCATTCACATCGCTCCCTTTGGCACAGGGTAACAAGACTACTTTGAGCCCACACAGCTGGTGAGGATGGGGAGCAGGCACTAGGGGACAGGGAGAGCCAGAGTAATAATAGCTACCAGCTACTGAGGGCCTACTACCTGTCAGATTTTGCACCAGATCTTTATATGCATTACCCTTCCCTGCTAACATCACCACCGCTACTCCACGAAACATTTACTGAGCACACGTTGTGTGCCAAGTATTCCTCTACATGTGTTTTACAGGGATTATCTAATTTAGTCCTTACAACGATTCTATGTGCTAAATACTTTGTATCTCTACTCTTATGTAAATAAACTGGAATAAAGAACTGACTTTCCCCTGAGTCAAGAATTTGCTCCCAGGTCACACAAATCAGCAAGTGGCAGGGCTGGGATTTTAGTCCAGGCATCCTGAGTCTAGAGTCCCAATCACTGCTTTATAATCTCGATTAACTCGCAAGAGTCGCTCTGGCCGTGTGCAATTTACAATGAATGAAATAGACTCTCTAAGCCTCCATGATTTTCCACGGACATGCAGGGCCTTCTGGAGTCCTCATTTTATATGTCCAGAAAGGCTTTGCCTTGGGGTCATTCATTAAGCAAGTGGCAAGGGCACAGTGAAGATGTGTGTCCCCCTCTCAAATGCTGAGTTTGAGATATTGAAACCGTTTCCTCATCTACTGCCTAAGTCCCTCAGTCTTTTTCTCTGGTTATGTCTTTTCTTTCCTGGCCATCTTACAAAATCTGGAACACAACTTTTTCTGTCATTCTTTTCTTCTCTCTCTTTCATTACCAGCACATAAATCTCATCAAATAGAAATCCTGATCCAGAGAGATACTCCCAGAAACCCAATGAAGTCAGCCTGGGAGGTTTCTGGAAGCCAGAAATGGCACATGAATCTCTAAATTACTGGTATTAATCAAATGTCTCCTAAATCTTCCCACTTTATTGCTTTCCCACATGACCACATCTGCTTAGAGCCAACTCCTTTCCTTGGCACAAATCTTGACAATTGCTATTCTTAGAATAGCTTGATCTAAGACATAATAAGTTATCGGTCTGCTATAGAAGAAGAGGTGGCATTTAACCAGTGGAAAAGGGGAATGAATAGGCAGTAGTGAGCTGGCACTAAGTCACGAGGCCCCAGATTGGACTTGATGTAGCTGGAGGGAGGCAGGAAGGAAACGGTGCAAAAAGCACAGGAAACAAGAGTCATCATAGGCTTCAAAGTGAACAAATATTAGACCGGCTCCCTGAGGATACAGATGATGACTTTTGTCATTTCTCAGTGTATGGACCATAAAGTACCAGACAAGGAGCAAGTCCCCTGTGGGAGGTTCAAGGTGCTACAAGTAGAAATACTCGCACCGTTTTACAAGTAGCCCAGAGTGAGCCAGGTGCTATACATGCGTGACCTCATTTCATACTCGCAAGAGCACTGCCAGGGTGGTTCCTAAAGAAAAATGACACCAAACGCTATACAATGGGAAGTACCCTCCTATCTTTGTCCTTGTCTAACCCCATTCCCACTCAACCTCGATAGGTAGTCATGTTGATTTATCCTTTGTTTATTCTTCTGGTTTTTGGAATTTTGTCTGGTTTGATTAGGTTTGTTTTTGCAGACACAAACAAATGAAACTATATATTCTTAGTTCCACTCAAGGGAAGTGGTGTTACCCACACTCCTTACACACAAAGAAACCAGAGTTCAGAGAAATTAATTGATTCTTCCTCTGGCCTGGTCTTTGGCTGGTGAAGAACCCACCTACTCCTAGAGTCATTGTTGGCTACAGGATCCAGCCAGTGTCAAGGGACACGGCTGAGAATCACCATAGATTCTGAATTCAGGGTCCCTGGTGGAGGTAGCAAATTTGAAGGCTTGAAAAATGCCATGCCCTTGTCCTATAGTCCTAAGAAAGCAAGGATCTAAGCCTTTGCATTATTAATGCCTGAAGCTGGAGGTTGTCATGGATCATTCAATGGGTGTCCTAATGCAACCTTCTTGGGAAAGAAAAGCTGAGATATGTGTGCTTGGGATAAGGCTGTCAGATAAAATACAGAATTCCTAGTTGAATTTGAATTTCAGATAAATAACAAATAACTTTTTACTATAAGAATGCCCTGCATAATATTTAAAGGATTTTTTGATTATTGTTATTACTAGCTAAATCTAGCAGCCCTACTATAGGGAGGTGTTGACTTGGGCCCTTAGTCCTATAAAGGACAGCTGGTCTTAGGTCTGAAAGGGTTTCAGAAGTTTGGGATGAGTTGGGACCTATCCCTTTATATTAATAAGTCCAAAAACTAGAAGTAGTGAGTTCTAGCTTTCATAGACCTTAAAAATAGAGAGGACCACCTTGGTTATTTTGGGCACTATACCTTTTCTCAATTCCAATCAAATTGCTACCAGAAGAACCTGAGAATAATATAATATTAATAGCTGTAGCCTAACCTAGCCAGTGCAGTATCAGCATTCTCTTTAATCTTTTGTTACCATTAAGTTAGCAGGTATAACATGATTAAGCAACCTTATTGTTGCTTTACTTTTCATTTTCTTGATTATTTTGCACATAAACATTCTCTTATGTCTTATGTGTGTTTTTTTTATTATTTGTGTCTCTCTTTATGTAAAAAACACCTTTTGTCCATTTATGTTAAAAATCTAAATGAACTCATCACAGATTATTATAGATATTAGACTGTCATATTTGATAAAAACATTTTCTGTTTTTCTCCTTATCCTTTAATTTTAACTTTTAATTTACAAATATTTTGATGTTTATTCACATGCTTCTATCAATGTTGCTTCCTTTGTAGTTGCTGCTACTTACTTCAAAGCAGTAGAAAGTTGCCTTCTCTCTATTCATCCCATAAATAATTTATTTTCTGCCCGCTTTTCTATGTTTAAAAATATCAATTAACTCTTTTCAATCTAGTGGTTCAAGAATCAACTGCACCAGGTTACTTGTTTCGTTTGCTTGTTTTAAAGTCCATTCCCAATATACTTACCAGATCTAATCAATCAAAACTGCTCTCAAAAGGCAATGGAAATATGTATTTTTAATCACCCCCTTGGTGATTCTTATGCTCCTAAAGCTTTAAAATCAATTCTTTAAGTCATATGAAGCCATTACACATCTTTATTTTTAGGAAATAGATTGACTTGGGATAATTTAAATAAGGACATTTGTTGGAAAGATTGGGGAGAGTTCACACGAAGTGCAGTAAAACCTGATGAGCTTGGCTTGGAGAGGAAAAGACCAGGCAGCTCTGGGGATCTGGGAAGGAGAAAACACTCAACAGAGCTGAGAGGACTGTAGCAGCAAAATGAAGGAACCTCACTGTCCTCCGCCTGTCCCCGGACCCCCCAGACTGTAAGCCCCATGCGGGCAGGGAGCTCTGCCTGGCACCTGGTAGGTGCTCAGCAAGTATTTTCTCCTCTTGTTGCTCCATTCACAGGCCCTCAAGACAGACTCCAATTGTCCTGACTTGGGTGACAGCCATTCCTTGACAGGAAAAAGGGCAGGGAACTTTGATTTATATTTCCACCCACATTGACACACAGGAGGGAAGGTTATTCCCCAAAAGGAAGCCAAATTTATTACCACAAGAATGAGAAATAGATTTTGAGTGTGTTTAAAAAAATTATCTAGTATATCATGATATAAAGTATGGCTCTAGGATCCTTTTTTCCCAAATGGTCTGCCAAGTATTCCCAACATCATGTATTTATTCATCAATCTTTCCAGTCTTCCTTAAATTGAATACTTTATTTAAACGTAGGTTACATTGCTACACTCAGCCTCATTCATACTGAGAATTGTATTTTCTTCTGTAGACCTGAAACTCTATGTTTATAACACTGAATTCACTACTATTTAAGACAAGAGTTTTCCCGTCATCTTTTAGAGGCCATGAAGAGATTAAATAGGCTGTTCGTTGTGCTACCTACTTGGTTTCATTTACTGAAAATACGTTTCTAGTTTTAATGATCTTATTTTTTGACATGTAAACAGCTTGCATTTCCCTCTAGAACTAAAAGTATGTTTGCTTAGTAAGGGATCCCACTCTGTTTTTCCTTTAGGTATGATCCAGCCAGAAGTTAATCATAAGATGAAATGTTTTCTTCTTTTAATTCTCTCAATCTTATTCATTTGAATGTATTTTAGGAGACATAAAGGCACGAGCAACCAAACAGGACAGCCCTAGCAATATGTACCCCTAATTTCTCAAGTTTCTTTAGCAATAGAGGATGCCCCTTTTGCTTAAGAGCCAACGAATTTTATTTGAGCCCCTATTCTATATTTTATCTATTTATTATACAATATTCATATTTTATTTGAGGACTCTTCTTCTTTAATATTCCTGAGAATGCACAGGGAATAGTTCCACACCGTAACAAATCCACCTTGACTATTATTTGCCATCTCTTACTCTGGGCCACTGCTCTGGGCTCCTCTGCTGGGCACCTCTCATCATCTCACAACTGCTTCCCAGGCTCTCTGCAAGGACGGAGGGCCCCAAGGACACAGCCCCAAGGATATGGCACCTGTCTCAGCATGGCCCACGACAGGAGGACACAACCCCTGTCCTAATTCTCCATAGCTCAGGGCGTACTAGGCTGCAATAGCTGATGTGTACTGAAATCTTGAGAATAATGCAAGGACAAAGAAAATTTAAAACTAGATATCAGATAGCACATCTCCTAGAATCCTTAGGTAGAGGAGTGTTTTCCCTCCTCCCTACACATAGCCATAGTTCAAGGGCTGGCTGACCTCCCCGTGAGAGCTTTGTTTATTTTTCATTTTTGCCCCTTGAGTCCAAGCTCTTAAACCCTTCAGCCCTAGAAAAATGAACAAACAAAGCCACCCTCCTCCCCTAATCCAAGGCTCAATTTATTTCTCCCATCGGGTGCATCACAATAAGACTATACGCCTCCCACTATGCTGGGATCCAGATAAGGCCGCTAGAAAGTACAGTTCTCCACCCATGTTGATATAGTCTCGAAGGATGTATGCGGGGGACACTGAACACTTCAATCCACAGTGAAGTAAACACACCAGCTACAGATCATGTTTACACCTCCACCTCAAGGAAACATCAGGCCTGCCTGCTGCCCGTTGGGAGGGATCGGGTCTTGTGATAATCCAACCACAATGTTTAAGCCGACATACTTCCTAAGAGAAAAGAGTGAGTTTCTAGAATAGCCCAAACTAAATCTACATGGAAAAAATAAAATGTCCCTTCTTTATAAAGACCCAGTCCTACTAATGGAACTCCCAATGTGTGTTCCTGACAGAGTACTTTATATCACAGTCTGAAATATTTGGCAGGGTTTGACCGACTTTGTGGTTTCACAGCTTCCCTGAGTACAGCGATGAGCAGGCATTTGTCTTACGTGTGTATGATTAAATGTCTCACCAAGGAGCTGAGGCAAAGAATGCAGCCCAAGAGGGAAAAACAAGCCTCGAGGTCCCTGGCGAAGCAAGATGAGAAATGTAAGGAGGAGTTTGGTGAGCAACAGGCTGCAGGTCCATGCTGGCACATGGTCTTTCCGCAGCAAGACCCAGGCTGAGAGGCAAATGGAACACCCTTGGCAACGAAGGCAGGTTTCTATCATCTCTGTTGTGAAGAGGCTTATCGTCGGGCCACAAAAGACTTCGTACAGAGCAATGATTCAGAATGCCACAGGGAGCTGCCAACAGCTAGGGATGAAGGGAGGACTTTGATTTATTTCTTGCTGGCATTGATTATCCTGCGGCTGGAAATGAAGTATCAGTAGGCAGAGCTCGCTCTCCTGGAGAGAGAGGTCTGCAGAAAACACAGGAGCCCTCGAGGTAATGAGCTCCATTTCCAGTCTCCACAACTTACAATCTGTGTGGCTGTAACTCTGGAAAAGTCATTTCATCTTTCCATATATCAGCTGCAAGACAGCACAGTCAACTGAGGATTGGAGTGTCCTTCAACAGTTTTCAAGTATGGATAACTTGGGGAAATTGACAAAAGTGAGTTCCTATTGGGGGGGTGGATACAGATGGCAAGAGGAAGAAACATGGGACCCCTCTTACAAATAAGTAGCCCCTCTGATGCCAGACAATCTTAGCTCCATTTCCCTTATGGTTGGTCCTTCTTAACCTTTTTGTAAAAGTTTAAATGAGTTCCAGTATAATGCATTTGACAACAGTTAACTGTATTATGGGACTACTTCAAATTGCGGCCAACATCTGACCTCTAGTGGTCTGAAAATTGCAACACCTCTTATTATTTAATATTAAATTGTTCTTGCACTTTATGAGAATTTTCAACAGTTGGGCGACCCCTGCTGTCATATTAGTCACATCTCAGAATGTACAGCTAAAAGGGACTGCAAAAATCATCTGATATGTCTTTTTTCATAATGTAATCCTTCCCAAGTACCTGGTTCTTATTAGGTCAACACCTAACCCCCAAGTATAGGGAACAAAGTAAAACAAGATCCCAGAAACTTCTTCCCACATCTGATGAAATGGTTATTATTACTCTTTTTTTTTAAGGTGAGTAATTCATTAGCAGCAGAGGAAAGGAATTCTACTTGAACCATGAGGTTTGGCAGCCGTGAGAAAAAAGAGATTCTGATATGATAATTCCTGAGGTCAGTCCCATCTCCCAAAAGCAGAGGTAGTCAAAACATACTAAGAATTCAAAATAATATTATTTAATTGAAAAATGAATAGAAAGATACTTCAGCTCTCAAAGCAATACCTTGATGAAAGGAAGACAAAATGGTTCTAGATAAAGCAGGAAGAGGATTAAGGAGACTCCATCTATCATTTTAGAGAAACTATAAACAAAGTTGCTCCCTGTTAAACATGAGCAAAATAAAAAAAAATTCTATAAAAATTATGCAAATCTACTACTACAAAAAAGAGTACTATATTAAGCAATAAACAGACAAAACAAAAACAAACAAAACCCTCAGGAAGAAAATAAAACTCGTGGGCGAAATGCAGGTTCTTTTCAATGCTTTGTTATAGCAAAGAGTTCATTAAGAATATGAACTCGATACAACAAGACCTCTAAGAGAAATTATAAAACAATTGGCGAACACAAAAGAAGAGATTGCACAGCTAAGAAAAATTAAGAAACCAAACAACAGTGTTACAGATCTAAGAAATTATAAATGGTAAAGGACAAGAAAATGGAGCTGAAATGGCCAGGAGAGACAGCTGGGATAACCATAGAAAACGCAGGATGAAAAGACAAAGTGAGTGAAATAAAGATAAAAGATACAGACAGAAAAAAAAAATGTCCAACACGAAGTCAATTGGAGTCCTTAAAGTAGAGCATAAGGGGAAAAAAAATTGGCCAGGCATGGTGGAGTGGCTTATGCCTGTAATCCTAGCACCTGGGAGGCAAAGGCAGGAGGATACCTTGAGCTCAGGAGTTGGAGACCAGCCTAAACAAGAAAGAGACACTGTCTCTACTAAAAATAGAAAAATTAGCTGGGTATCATGGCATGCACCTGTAGTGTCAGCTACTGGGGAGGTTGAGGCAGGAGGATTGCTTGAGCCCAGGAGTTTGAGGTTACAGCGAGCTACAATGATGCCACCGCACTCTACCCAGGGTGACAGAGTAAGACTCTGTCTCAAAAAAAAAAGAAGGAAGAAAGATAGTAAGGTAGGAAGGAAGAAAGGAAGAAGGAAGGGAGGGAAGGAAGGAAGGAAAGAAGGAAGGAAGGAGAAAGAAAGAAAGAAAGAAAGAAAGAAAGAAAGAAAGAGAAAGAGAAAGAAGAAAGAAGAAAGAAGAAAGAAAGAAAGAGAAAAGAAAGTCCTGAAAGAAATGACTATTAGAGGATTAAAGGGGTACAATTTATGCCAAGAAAAATTCATACAGAGTGACCTAAATTGAGAAATTTTCTAGTTAAACTGTTAAATATTAAAGATAAAGAAAAGAAAAATCTTTAGACCATCAAGCAGAAAAAGGTAAGTCAGCTACTAGAGGGGGAAAAGTCAGGTGGTTTCAAGGCTTTTCACAGCAACTTCAGTGCCAAGAGACAATAGACCAAGACCACAAACTTCTGAGAGAAACAATGTGATCTAAAATATTATACCAACCCAGGGTGTCATAAAGTATGGAAATAAAACGCTGACATTTTCTGACATGAAGGAACTCGGGAAATATAACACTCATGAACTTTTTTAAAAAACAAAACCAAACTAAACAAAATGGACAAATAACCAGATTGCATAAGAGATGAATATTAGTAAAGAACTCACGAGTGAAAAAGAAAAGCTATAATGAAAATAACTCCTGTGAAACACCAGGTTTATTTAATTTTACAGCTAAGGCTAATCCTGTGTGGTCATAAAGGCAGTATAAAAGAATTTATCATAAGTCCTAACAAAGTGAAAATTTAATATAAGCAAACTCTGGAGAAGAGTGAGGTGGAAGGAAGGGTAAGCACAGTAATTCTCTTATCTTTTGTGATGGGGTCAGCAAACTATGGCCTGTGGGCCAAATCTGGCCCACCTCCTGTTTTTGTAAATAAAGGTTTATTGGTACACAACCACATATATTCATTTGCAGATTGTCTCTTGCTGCTTTCACAGTGCAATAACAGAGCTGAATAGTTACGCCCAAGATCTCTTAGCCCACAAAGCCTAAACTATGTACTGTCTGACCCTTTACAGAAAACGTTTGCCAATCCCTATTTTATAACACTGAAACAATTCATAAACTCTAAAATTAAAATGTGTGGGTTAAAAAAATGAGTCTGTCTTTTAAATTGCTTTAGTAATTTCTTTTTTAACTGTAGAGGCATCTCTATTGAGGACATTTTTATCCAACATACGTATGCATATACGTGCACAGGGAGATGTCTAAAGTAATGTTCATTGAATGTCAATACTCTTTACTTCTGCATGGTGAGACCTGAAGTAATTTGGTGCTTTTTTGTTTGTATATTGACTGAAGTTTTTTGTAATGAGTATGTATATATATCTTTTTTTTTATAGTAAACACTAAAGTAGTGATTAATTACTCTTAAAAATAAAAGGGCCGGTCTATTTCATCTTCAAGCCAGCTTTCCTGAGAACACTCAATTTGTTGGTTGGGAGCTTATTCGTGTCCTCTTCGGTTTACCTCAAAATGTTGATACATCTGGGGGATGGTCATGCTTGAGGCTCTGCCTTGACGGGGGAGCGGGGCATGGGCAATATACATAACCATAATATTTGTACCCCCATAATATGCTGAAATAATAAAATAAATTTTAAAAAATGTTGATACATCATTGGCAAATGGAAAATGTGTTTACAGAAAAGCTGAGAAGGTTCTTTCCTCACTTTCTAGATCTGCCATCCAATGCGGTTACGCAGGACTCAGAACAGCAGAGGGCTCCCTCCTCCATGTTTATGGGACGTAACACAAAGCCTGTACCTGCCCAGTCCTGCCACTTAGAAGTTGTGTGAACAGCAGCCAGTCACTGAACACCTGCAGGAGTGGGAGTTTCTCCACCTCCCATGCCTTCCCTGTGCCAGCCCGTCACCCACGCTGCAGAGCAGATTATGCCGCCCTCCTGCCAACCCTTCTGTGACTTCCCACTGCACTCAGAATAAATTCCAAACTCATTATCTAAGGCTGGCAAGGCCCCACGTGATCCTGGTCCTGCCGTCTCACTCCATGCACTACACTATGCTCGATACCCCAGCGACACTGGATTTAGTCACTCTAGAACGTATCTACCTCTTCTCACCTTTGGGCCTTTGCACTTGCAATTAACTTCCTCTGCTGAGCTCTTTCCTCTTCCAAGCTCTTTGCATTAAGAAATCCTTCTCAATGTTTCCACCACGTTAACCACCAGCTCCTCAGAAAGACCACCCCCCCACTCATGACCCTGTCAAAAATCTCACCCACTTAATTTTCTACCACAGCACTATGTGCGTTACCTTAGTTGTACTTCCCACAGTCTGTGACTGTTTAATTTGATTGTTTGTTGTCTGTCTCCCCTACTGGCCCCTAATTTCCATGACAGCAGGGAGCTTGCCTGTCTTCTTCATCCTTACATATTCAACATCTAGCCCAGTGCTTGGCGCTTAGGAAATACCTGTAAATATTTGTTGAATTAATGAATGAATGATCTTGCAAAATGTGAATACTAGCTGCTCCCTCAGTAGCTCAGAATGTGACTGTTTTTGGAGATAGGGCCTTTAAAGAGGGGATTGAGGTTCAATGAGAGCATATCATAGGTGGACCTTAATCCAATCCGACTGGTGTCCTTTAAGAAGAGGAAATTCGGACCTGCAGGAGAGACACCAGGAATGCACAAGCACAGAGAAAAGACCATGTGAGAACACATGGAGAAGGAGGCTGTCTACAAGCCAAGAAAAAAAGCCTCAGAAGAAACCAAACCTGCTGACACTTTGATCTTGGACTTCTAGCCTCCAAAACTGTGAGGAAATAAAGTTCTGTCATTTAAGCCACCCCACTCTGTGGTATTTTGCTATGGCAGCCTCAGCAAACTAATATAGTCTGTTATAAATTAAACAGTATTAAATGAAAGTAACAATATTTGAGAGTAAAATGGTTAGGCACTAATGCTGGATCACATTGGCAAGTGTGTTCAAGCTATTCCGTTAAAGCAACAGAATTCGAGAAGCTAAATACTGAGTCCAGAAAGGCAGGAATGACTGTATAATTTGGAGGCCCAGGGCAAAATCAAAATGTGGGATCCCTTGTTCAAAAGGCAGGAAAAAAATGTGCCATTAAAGGTACTAAAATATAAAGCTTTCTAAATATAAATATAAATATAAATATAAAACTTTCTTTACTAAATATAAAGCTCTCTTCCATGGTTTATGATGAGTTTTTTTTTTTACTTGTTATTTAATGCCATTCTAAAAAAATGAACATTTAAAATAATCGGCATGAATTTTACCATTCATTTTTACATTCTACAATGTTAGTTTTAAGAGCAAATGTAAGAACATTCAACTTGATGCAGAATCACTGAAATTACACAATTTATATTTTGTAGCTCATACACGCATAAGAACTTCCTCCTTACCAAGAACAGTGCAAATGCTGCAAAATTTCAGCTGTTTTTATTTCACTTCTTTTTTTTCCCCTTTTTTTCTTTAGGGAGACAGGGTCTCACTCTATCACCCAGGCTGGAGTACAGTGGCCTAATCATAGCTCACTGCAAACTCAAACTTCTGGGCTCCAATAAGCTGCTTCAGCCTCCCAAGTAGCTGGGAATACAAGTTTGCACCACCACACCCGGCTAATTTTTTTTTTTTTTAGAGACAGTCTCACTATGTTGCCCAAGCTGGTCTTGAACTCCTGGGGTCAGGTGATCCTCCTGCCATGGCCTCCCAAAGTGTTAGGATTACAGGCGTGAGCCACCGCACCCCGCCTATTTCGCTTTTTGATTTGTGCACATTCTACCAACACTCTCAACCATCAGCTTACTGAAGAGTAAGGAAGAACCACTGAAGGGGAAGAAAGTATGGGTTGACCGCCTTTCCCTTTCCTTCTACGTGATCATTGCAGCCTCAGAGGGCGGCTGACACAGGAAAGTAACATGAGTGAGAAAGAATATGACAGGGATCCTTGGTAATTCATGTTTCTCAGGATGCCACCAAACAGAAAGCATGGCTTCTTGGGGCTGCCAGTGCCTCCCATTTACTGGGTGGTAGATGTGACACACTTAGCTTGTCCTTACTGTGATTCTCGCTGCACTTCATGCGTCACGGAGGGACATAGTTGAATTCCATTCTCCTGCAGCATCATGAACACTATAGATAGCAAAGAATGGCCATGAACATGTGGATCATAGGTCTTATCTGCTCACAAGGGTGCTCCATTGTCTCCCTGGACTTTACATACCAAATGCAAGTTCACAGATAAAGCTGTTCACAATTTCAAGGTGGCCTCAGCAAAGGATTAAACCACTCATGTGGCCCTCCGAGTGTGGGTCCCTGTGCAACTGCACAAATCACAAGTCCTTGAAGCTAACCCTAAAGAAAACTGAAGCTATTCTTCAAATATCAAAGAAAGTGATTGGGTCCCAGGCTGACTGCAAGCAAATTCCCAAAGAATAAGCATCCTGTGGAGTCCCTAAAGCCTTTCCTATTGAGAAGAGCCAAAGCAAAGTTCAGTATCCAGCCATTAAGAGTAGAGGCAGAAATTAACTATCATGTGCTAATAATTTTCACCATGGTGTGTATTTCTCAGGTTCAGTGGGCTTTGTGAGTGAGATTGAGAACTTACAAAGACACAAAACCATCTTTCTAAGGGAAATGTATTTCTGAGTTTCCAGAGGCCATCTTGCAAATCTTCTTTGGGAATGCACCTTATTTCTAAGGTAAAAATTACTTGCACCTGTGAGTCCTGGGAGACCATCTGACTCTTTATCAAGCCAGAAGCCAGTTATGCACTTTGTTGAGACTGTTAAAAGGTAATGTGGAAGCAACCAGGTACAGTGGGACCCCTGGGCTGGAAGTCGGAAGACGTGGGTAGGACCAGCAACTCTGATAAGAAGTGTGTGATCTTAATAAACTCACTTTCAAACACTGAGTCTCATTTCTCTCTCTTTTGCAAAACAGGAGAGTTGGATTTGATAATCCCCAAGGGCCCATACTGGGCTAAAAATAACCCAAACCAGCAAAATATTGTGACAGAGAAGGCAGAGAGAAAAGAATGACAGTCACTTGGAATAACTCAACAGTGAATAATGAGCTGAAGATGCTTTTAGAATCCACTGTGGGCTGGTTCCCTTCCAAGTCCTCTGGTCCTTACTATCTGACTCTGCCAGGCCAGGGCAGTGTGGGCTGGGGCAGGGTCTCCAGCAGCTTCTCCAGCTCACTGGCCCTCCTGCCTGTCAGCCTGGGCAGTGCCTCTCCCTCCTTACTCTCTAGTCAAACTCTGGCCAACTGGTGACTCTGGGCCAAAGGACGATCCTGAATGACTTGAGCCCCCTCTGATGGTTTTATCACCACTTTTCTTTTTATTAACCCATTCCTGGCCTCTGACCACCTTATCTCTGGGAACATTGGTGGAAAAAAAGCAAACAAGTAGCAGTAAAGAGTGGAAGAAAGTAAGGTGGAATTAACACCTGCGATCTAGGTCTGGCCTGATACTAACAAGCTGGGTGACCTAGAACAGGTCCTTTCTTCCTAAGATTATTTTTGTTTTTTCCTCCTCAGTATCTCTTCTCAGGTGACAGCACCCTGTTCTTCACTTGCAAATATATACCCATCCTCTGTTATGAAATGCTACTGTTTAGGTGGAACTGGCCCTTTGCCCAGCTCTACCTGTGACCAGTAGGCTCTTCATGTCCCCATCCAATTGGCAGGTCCCATCTCTCTGGCCACAGTGATGGATCAGTGCTGACAAGAAGACCAGATTAAAGCCAGTGAGAAGACTCAAGACCTATAAATAGGGCTTCTGAGAGAGAAAGGTTATCAGTTCATTAGATTCCAGGGCGTGAGCCTGTGAAGCTTGGAGCTGCTGTAACCATCTTGCTATCTAGAAATAGCCAGCCTTGAAGTGAAGCCAATAAATGCATGGAAAAAAGTAGAACAAATAGAAAAGTAGAGATATTGTGTTTCAATGACATTTTCTGAGCCTCTGGAAAACTGTGCCTAACCCCCAAAATCACTCCTGCATTTAAGCCAATAAATTCCTCTGTTTACATAAGCTGGTTTTAATAGGGATTTTGGTCACTTGCAAGGATCATAATCATAGCTACTATATTTCACCTCTCTGGACCTCAGTTTCCTCTACTGCAAAACAGCAATTTTGTGGACAGTAATTAGCATGAGCCAGCATAATAGTGTTTATCATCTCTTTCAGGAGTGGCCATAACTCCAGGATGGTAGCAAAGACAATTTTTCAAAATGCCAAGAAATGGTTTCTTCTTCACTCACTACGCATCCAATTTCACAGCATCTTGTACATCTTACAAGATAGTCTATCTTTAATATATAAAATTATCATTGTTTGCATATAATTCTGTGTTTCCAGCTGCAGTCTCTCTTCTGAGTCTCCGATGCCATATCCAATGGAATACTGGACACCTCCACCCAGATGTTTTACTGTCATCTCAACCTGGCAGGTCCAACCCAACCCCACTCCCCTATCATGTTCCCAGTAGAAATTAATGTCACCACCATTTACCCAGCTGCCCAAACCTGAAACTTACAAGTTGCCTTTTCCACCTTCTCTGGTTCTTCATAATTCATCCCATCTACAAGCTTCAGTAAGTCTATCTTCAAGATAACACGCATAGTTTCACCTTTATCTACAACTCTCCTGCCACTTCTATATTAGGGCCACCATTATCTCTTGCCCAACAACTGAAAAAGATTTCTAAAAAATCTAAATACGGTTCTCTCCTTTTGGCTCTGGATGCAGTTCCTTCCTCTCATCCCTCTGGACCTAGAAGTGGTAACCGCTCTGCTGCTACTACCCTTGGGTGACCAAACAAGGCTTTGCAGTTCCTCTATGCAAATAAACCTTCCCTGAATTGTTCTAATTCGAGGACCCTGTCTGCTTCCAGCTGGAACCCTCAGCCCTACAAGTCTTCCCATGAACATTTCCCTCCCTGTAGGCTGGCTCCTATAATGATTTCTCCTTCCCGCTACTCCTTTCCTAGACTTCTGCTTACATATCCTAGAAAGAAGGAGGTAGGAGGAATCTGAAAGGCCCATGGTAGCAGGACCAATTTTGACTTTTAGGAAGCCCTGGGGACATGTGGGGAAAATAGTGTTCCGGCCCTTACGTTTGCCAGCAATCTTTACAAGGTGGCACTAGGTCCTCTTTGTCCATTGTTTGGGGTGCTATTTGTCAATGCTAGAATAATAGGAAAACTATGACAGATCATCCTATTGCACATGGCCTTCTGCTACAGGATTTAATGGAGCACTCAAATATACACAGGCTTTGTCACCATGCATCTTTCTAATGCCACTCGATATTTTCTAGTTATTGAGTCTCCTACTAAAGCTTTGCCTTGAGTGTTTACGGGTGAGCAATACCCAGGTGTTCGAAGCAGAACAAACACACCCAATCTGACCCAGTTGGAAGTGAATTTTCCGCATCTGAGGATGTTATATTTGTGTAGCACGTTACAGTTTAACAAGAGCTTTCATCCACCAGTGGCTGGCTCATGGCTGAGTCGTCAATAAATGTTTCGTAAATGATTGAATGAGTCTAGAGAGTCATTTTCTCCTCCTCAAAAATAACCCTGTGAAGTAGACAGAATGGGGATTATCACTCCCACTGTTCAGAGAAGAAAACTAGGGTGCCAAGAAGTGAAATAAATGTCCTGAGCCCACATAGCCGGTGACTGTAGCCACTCAAACTAGAACCCAAGTGTGTTGGACCCTACACGAATTCATTTCAAGAGAAGACCAACTGACATGCTGTCTGGAAGAGGGAAGGCCTTCTTGAAAAGTAGGGGATTAGATCAAGTGCTTAAGTGTCTTCTCAGTCCTAAGTCTCTGTCCCTCACCTTCCTCCATAGTCTCAGGGCATGGCAGGGAACTGCCATGGGGAGTGAAGGGGTAGGCAGAAGTTCAGGCTGCTAACCAGCTGGGGATTGGGCAAAAGGAACAAGAGAAAGACCTTCCAGTGCCAAGACTCCAAAGAAATGTTTATTGACTTTTTGCTTCATATTGACTACTTCCAACTAGGCTTTGAAACTAACTTTTTGATAGAAGGGCTCCCTGGGGTGGATGGGGGAGATCACAACCTTGTTGCTGTGGTTCTCTAGGCAACCACAAACCTCCAGCAGCTCCAAGAAGATGACTGCATTACCTGGAAAGTGGAAGGGAACTACGGAGAAAACAGAGAGAACTACAAGGAAAGTGAAACAGGAACAACATTAATTTAGAGGGCAAAACAAGAGAGGCCACAGGGGCAGGGCAACAGCCATCATAGTTGTGCCTTGAGGGTGTTAAAGGTGCCTCTCCTGGAGTCCTTCACAACAAAATTGTCCCGTGCAAAGTTGAGCTTTGTATGGAAGTGCTCAGAGGAACCAGAGCCTTAGCTCTCAGGCAAGTCTCTTACAGTGGATTTTAAGAGATGGCGTTATCTCTGGAAACGTAGATCTGAACATGAGCTCCCTTGCTCATAAGCTCTCCTTGCTCTCCATCACTCTCAGCTAAAGTTTGTGCTCCTCGGCAGAGCACATGGAACTCCCAGATTTTTCTCTCCACGCCCAACAACTCTCTTGAATCTGATCTGGGTATCTGGGCAAGATTCTCCCTCCTTGGCTAATTCCTGCGGTCAAGCTTCAATGTTACCTTCTCCAGGGACACTCCCCTGGCCCTTTTCCTCCCTCATATTAGGTCTGGTGTTCCTCCCATGTTCTCCCAGGGCATCAGGGAGTTTTCATGATGGCCACACCACTAGTGCCATCAGGGGCACGTGTCTCTTTCTCGGCTGCATCTCCCACATGAAGCAGAGGTCCTGGCACTTAGGAATCGTCCCTTAAATATCTGTTGATCAAATAAGAGGGAGAAATGGTCAACGTCTCTAAAAGAGCCTTCTTTCTCACCAAATAAGGAAGAAAAGGGAAATACCTAAGTGTGGGTGTTTCAGCAAAGAGATTATTTTTAAGTTGAACAGAAACCCAGAGAAATAAATGCCTCTTAATTTATCTAAGGGTCATCAAGAAGTGTATTATCCACTCGATGATGGTGCAGTTATAATTGCCTCTGCTGGAAGAGGACTTGGTGGATGAAAGATGAGAGAGATTTGGAGATGTCCTTCCTTACGAATAAACGTGGAGAATTAAAATCCACTACGTTTAGATATCTCAGGAAAGAGATCAAATGCCAATGAGTGAGTGGACAGGACAGCCAGTGTGGGTCTGACATAGCAGCCCCTTCGGAAGAAGCTGCTCCTCGGCTCCAGCCAATCGCTGCAATGCAGAATCCCCAAGTCCGTGTGTTTGTATGTGTGTATGTGTGAATCTTATGATTTTCAAATCTCCTCAACTTGTTTATATTTTTCATAGTTACTGATCAGGCCAAAAAAAAAAAAAAAAACAACTTTCATGAGTCCTAGAGATGTTTGACCTTTGCACCAAGAAAGCTCACCTCCCATGGGTCTGTTTATCTAAATATGTCGACATCAAACTGTGAGCACCAAAGCTCCAAACAACATGAACCCATAAAAGTGATCAATACATGAGTGACTGAATGAAGACACAGGTTTGTCTGGGTCAGTTATTGGCACATAGTAAGTGGGTGGTCAATAAATAGCTATCGAGTGGAAGAAAGAATAAATGTATAATGAATGTCTGTCTGTAGTTCAAAGTTTCTACCACTAGATGGTGAAATTTGTTTTTTCTGCAGATGTAAGCATCAAGAAATAAAATCTTTATTAAGGTATATTTATGGGCACGTCTACAAGCCATGAGTCCTCAGCTTGGACATCCCATAAATGCTAGTAGCTGTTTTCACATCGTATTTGCTATTCCCCCTCGCTTCCCATCCCAGTCAGCTCTGGATACAAATAAAATCATTAGGAGGAGATGGTTTTCTTTGATTTGAGTAGAAATAGAGGATGAACGCTAGATGATGTATGTATAGGACGAAGGACGGAGAGCTGGGTACTTAAGAAGCTCACAGTCTTGTTGCAATGCATTGTATTTGATACTATAATGGTGGGGTGGAGATGATGTTTTGTGGACCCAAAGGAGAGAGTGACTAACCTGTCTTGGTTGAGGAGGGTGCAGGAAGTATTCTTGGAGGAGCAGCTCGTGGGCTTGATGGACTTTGAAGGATGAGAAGGAATCCTCCAGGGTACAAGGGCTAGAAGAGCATTCACTCATTCATCCTATATCTCCTGAGCACCTGTGTGTGGCCAGCATCCTCCTGGCCATTGGAAATATAGCAGTGAACAGGACACAAGGGCTCTTTCCTCAAGAAACTCACAGTGTCATGGGAAAGATATAAAATAATCAAGAGAAGAAATTTATATTTTAAAAAATTACAGTTCGTAGTAAGAACTAGGAAGGAAGGGGCAGGATGCTGTGAGAGGAAATAAGAGACAAGACCCATATTTTATAGGGTGGTCCAGGGGGGCCTCTCTGAGGAGGTGGCGTTGCAGCTGCAACTGAAGGATGAGAAGTTACTAGTCATACAAGCCAGATGAGGGACGCCAGGGCTGCTCCTAGCAGAGGGCACAGCAATTCATCTCCAGGAGGAAGACCCAGCATTTGTGAAACCATTTGTGGAAAGTTGGGAAACCTCCCAGTGTATTTTGAGGAACTGTAAAGAGTTCCTGTTATATTCAGACGTGTGCTGGAAAAGGAGAAATGAGTATGGTGGGAGCCGTGGCCAAAGAGACAGGCAGTGACCCATCAGGGAAGGGCCTCAGACTTCAGCTCAAAGTTCAAAGTTTCCCAAACAAGCGTTATCCCCGTAGCAACCCCATCATTTCTGCCACATCCTCATTCCATCAAGACTATTATTTCCTTATTTCTTTAAATAAATTTACTTTGTTACTTAAACTATTTTTAAGGGAAACAATATTATCACTGTATTATATATAGAAAAAAAACAGTAAAATTTGCCATTAATAGCAGGTAACCAGAAAAAAATAAATACAAGACTAATAAAATTAAAACATATCTCACATGCTTCCTAAAATTTTCTTGAGTAGTTCACACAGTATACTTGAGGATGTGCAGAGGGAAGATGTTGAGAGATGTTAATTAGGGGATTGAGGAGGTAAGACTGAATTTCAGAAATCAGTGTTGAAAGCACTCTTCCATTTATAGCTCCTACTAAAAAGTGATGATGATCCTGGCAGTCAAAAAAAGAGATATTTCCGGACAAAAGCTTCTCCCCCAAGGGGCTTTCCAGTGGAGAGTTACATGACGCCAATTTTCAAAGCCCTGATGAATACGAGGCTACTACACAAAAATTCTGAGAGAAACTGGTTAAGGACAACCTGCTCACTGAAATTCCCAAGTTTAGTATCATTTCCTTCAGCCTGAGGAGGATTGCTTAGCTTTTTGGCAGCTGGTGAGTAAAGAGATTTAAATAAAGCTCTTGAAAATGAGGAACCAGCTCATAATTCTTGACCGGGGAAAGCCACAATACAAAATCTAATAGACTCTTTTGTTTTTCTTATGAACTCATCTCTGGCAGCTTAGGGGAAGAAGTGGAATCTAAGCAGCATCTCCTGGAGCAGTTTAGCCTTTGGTTTTGCCATTGGACCGATATTTATGAAGCACCTATAAAAAGTCAGATGCCATGTAGAAACCAAAAGTGCTTCATGGGGTTACACATTCCAATGTCTAGCAGGTGCCAGGAGGAACATGCTAAGGATGAGGCAGCCCAGCAGTAAGACAACAGAGGGGTGTGGAGACTATAGTGAACTGAAGAATGCAACCTCCACTCGAAAGGGGAAAAGGCTGCTCAGCTCCAGTTAACAGTGACAATGCAGGAATGTGGGGCCCCTGTTGACGGGTCTTCAGATATTTCCACTGAAAAACGGTTGCACAGTGGGCATTATATATGGGGGGGGGAGTTGGGGATGAGGGAATATCTCCTGATTTTTAAAAACTGGCAAATATAAAAAAAGTTTCAAACATGCTACAGGCCAAGTAAAATATGTCTATAGGTGGGGTGCAATCCAAGGGCCCCCATGGGTGACCCCTGGGTGTCACAGAGTCTCAGCCTTTTAGGGGCTTATGTGTTGGCGGATAAGACACGTTCATAAATAACTGCAATAGAGAACACAGCGATAAGTGTTGTGCTAGCAAGACAAAGTGCTAAAGGAATTCAGAGGAGGGACGGATGACTAAGCAGTAAGGTCCTAAGGAGGGAGAAGGGGTGTCTCAGAAAGCTATTTCTAACCACATATTGAGAAAACCGATGAACTCGATGAGAAAAGGAAGAAGAAGTATCCAATGATTTCAATAAGCCGGCCAGGGAAATAACTAATGAAGTCAGGACTGGGCATTAGCATATCCCAAGGAGCATTTTCAAGATGCACGTGTCTAGCCCTTAGCCCAGACATTCTAAATAGGAATTCCTTGGGTTGAGGATCATGCACTGAAATTGAAAAATGTCCCTTCAGTCATTTCTCATTCAGGTCTTTCCTTAAGAGCCTCTGCTGTAAGGAGGTGGCCCCTAAAATGCTGACTAAAGCAACAAATATGGCTCTTTTGCCCCTTCTATTCACCCCAATTCAAACAAATGAAAATTTACAGGTTGTCAGGTTTTCACTCTGCACGTGTGTCTTCCATGCCTGTACATGGGATGCCAGGCAGGGCCAGCTCTGAGCCTTGGGAAAGCACTGCCTTAGCCCAGAGGAGATGACATCTTCTTGTCCTTGTCCATCTGGAGTGGGTGCTATTTTGTTACTCCCACAAAAGCACTCTGTGCTACGGCAGCCTGCAGGTTGTGCAGGAATTGATGGATTACCAAACCATCTTTCTCTAAACATTATCTAATAAAAAATTCCATCACCTTTATGTTGACATGGGTTATACATAAAATGCTGCCAAAAGTACATATGGAACTGAGGATGGAATTGATATTCAACAGTTTTAAAAATTCAAGAAATTCACCTGCCTTTTTCCAACTTATAACTCAAAAGTCTCATCAGAACCTCTCCATCTGTGTCTTAGTTTTCAACTTTTTTCAGGAATACCCAGGCTCAGTTTTCCCATCAAAGAAACTCAGCAAGCAAGCCCCATTATTTTGCTATGATCATTACCACATGAGAGCCTTTTCTGGGCTCCAAATCTGCGGCACCTCCCGCCCGTCGACCATCCCTCCTGAAAGGTTGCTCATCTAAATGCCAATCTACCCTAACAAATCTTGCTTCAAACGGTGCACTGTCCCAAAGAAGACACTCAAGGGATGCAATGTTCTTTGGTTGTTTGAATCATACGCATTTCAAAATCAAGGAAGCCTTCAATGTGCAGAAGTTGATTGTTTTCTTGGCCACTCCTCTTTTGAGCTACATCCATTCTCTTCCATTCTAGATTCCGGTAAAAGTGCAAGTTATACGTGCCTTCTAAGCTGTGAAGCGAACGAAGATTTTGGATAATGGGAAAGTCTTAGTATCACAAAAATCAATGTCTCTCTGAAGCTCTAGTAGCAGCCATTAAAATGAAGAATATTTGCATTTTGTGAACTACATGTGCTGCCCAGAATAAGATGAGAAGAATACTCTTGAATCCTGCAAGAGGAACTGATCCCAGGAAACATAAAATTGCAGTTGGTAGAGTGGAAACTGCCTATTCAGCATGCTTACTCTCGTGCACTTAAGCAGGGGAAGATAGCAGGCCCTTTAAGCATTATACTTGATGTTGTTTGCATTCTGTAGTTTAGAAATATTTTCATATCCACTTATGAGAATCCATTTGATTCTCACAGCAATCTTGAGAGGGGGCAGAGAATGATTATTATAATCAATTTACAAAACCTGGGCCTAGAGGGATGTGTAGTGGATATGTGATGTCGCTGCCAAATGCCCCTGTATCTTTCTCCTGGTTTCCCTGTAGGGACACCCACCCTCATTCGGAATCCATGTGCTTTTCAAAGATGTAACACAATTCATCACTCTAAGGTTGGGGCATGTGAATCAGAGCATTAGGCTCTTTAAATCCCACAAACTTCTTGAGAAGTGGGCCTATAGACTTGGTTAGAGCTAATGAGATGCAAGAATATTTTTTCTTCTGCATGGTAGAGAGATGTGTCCACTTTCCTTCTTACCATCATGTGGTGCCCTGTAATGAAGCAAACATGAAGGAGAGTAGAACCACCAGAAAGAGAAAGGCTTGGTCCAGGTGAAATCATTGATTTTCAATCTTAAAGCAATTACAATTTTTTCTTGTACACTAACTTGAGCTGGGTTTATTGCCACCTGCAACTGAAGGGTGATTCAAAATGTCCATGGTGTCCACGGCCCCATATTTCACTCTGCTTGTGGGGGACATAGCACTCTAGCCCCCATTTAGTATCACCTTTCTGGATCTGTGTGTGTTGTCAATTGGCAACTTCCCTCCATATTTTGGGGAGAAAAGTGAGAGGGTAGAAATATTGCCAACTCCTTTATTTTGCATCTCAAAATTTATGGCCACTAACCGGCCAGTGGATTGCATACCCATGGCTCAAGTGCACCCTCCCTTCCTGACCCAACCCACGGTGGCCAGAATGGGAGGCCAGAAGGGTGGGGGTGGAGAAAGGCCAATGGGTGATAAGGCACAGGATATGGCCACTTAAGCAACAGAAGCTCTGAAAGGTCAACTCCCTTAGCAAGAGGCTACAAGCCCAGTGAAGCTTTCTACAGCACCAGTGCTTCTCAATGGAGTCTCAGGGATTCAGGAATTCTTGTGTATCCTATGATTATGTTGTAATTTTGCATTTGAATGTTATCACTCAAATATTTTTTATACTTGGATCACCAGCATGACTACTTTATGAGATCGCAGTGCTTGCCTTCATTATGTTTATAAACAAATTGGCTCCAAGTAATTCCCTCAGTTGTCATGGGTTAATGAAAACAAACAGAGGCATCTTAATGAATAAGTGATGTGTTTGCATCAAGTGAAAGCCAAATGACATCACGGATCTTTAGGGAACAAAAGTTTTGCAGCAATGCAAATAGAAAATCTGTGATAGGAGAACTGAGGCTCAAGGGAATCTAGACAAGTCAAACTCCAAAGAACCTTGCCAGAATAGGTGTAAGCAGAGAATGCCTTTCAGCCAAACAGGATTATGCATCACAATTAATTTGCCCATTTAAATTTTAGTTTTTTTATAATGTTTTTATAGTACATTTAATTAATAACTTTTTAATGCTGTTTTGGTCATGTACAAAAATAAAATGAGCAATTTATTCTTACTTTTATGTTTGTGTATATGTAAATCACATAATAAAAGAAACATGTCAACAGTGGGGACCTTGAGAAATTCCTTTTTTTCCTTTAAAGGAGCTGGTCAGTGTCTCAAGCTTGAAAACCACAATGATACAGTGTCTCTCCCAGGGCTACCTGTCTACTCCTGGCTCCCTCCTTGTGGTTTTAGCCCTACAATACCTTTCTTCTTTTTTTAAAAATCACTTTTTTGATGCATGACTGACATACAAAAAGCTGCACATATTTAACGCATACAACTTGATGAGTTTTGAGATAACTATACATCAAAAGTTTCCTCCTAATATATTATCTGGGTGTGTCTCTGTGTGTGTGTGTGTGTGTGTGTGAGAGAGAGAGAGAGAAAGAGAGAGAGAGAAAGAGAGAGAGAAACGGGGGGGGGGAGAGAAGCACATTTAATATAAGATCTACCCTTTTAGCAAATTTTTAAGCATATGATACAGTTAAACTATAAGCACTATGTTATACAGTAAACCTTTGGGACTTATGCATTATGTATAACTAAAGCTTTGAACCTTTTGACTAATACCTTCCAATTTCCCCTTCTCCCTGGCCCCTGGCAACCACCGTTCTCTACTTCTATGAGTTTGACTATTTTATATTGATCATATAAGTAGTATCATGTAGTATTTGTTCTACTATTTAGTATGTACTCTTTAGTACTACTATGTGGTATTTTTCTGGCTTTTTTCATTTAGCATTTTATCCTCCAGGTATACTCATGTTTTCACCAATGGCAAGATCTCCTTTTTTTAATACTGAATAATATTCCATTGTATGCATGTACTACCTTTTTTAAGATCAATTCATCTGTCAACGGACATTTAGGTTGCTTCCATGTCTTGGCTATTGTGAATAATAATGCAATGAACATGGGAGTGCAGATATCTCTTCAAGCCCCTGATTTCAAATCCTTTGGATATATACCTAGAAATGGGATTGCTAAATCATATGGTAGTTTCCTTTTCAATTTTTTGAGGAACATTTATATTGTTTTCCATAGTGGCTTCACCAACAGTGTACAAAGGTTCCTATTGACCACATGCTCGCCAACGTTTGTTATCTTTTGGTTTTTTGGTAATAGCCATCCTAACTGGTGTGCGGTAATATCTTACAATGGTTTTGATTTGCATTTCCCTGATGATTAGTAATGTTGAACATTTTTTCATATATCTGTTTTCCATTTGTATGTCTTCTTTGTAGAAATGTCTACTGAGGCACTTTGTCCAATTTTTAATTGGGTTATCTGGGGAGGGTGGGTTGTTTTGTTTGTTTTTTGCTATTGAGTTGTAGGATCCCCTGCCCTCATTCTTATGCCATGGAACTTTTGAACTTGGTTGGAGACTTTGTACTTTTCTCCACAGTTGAAATCCCCTAAGATTCAAAATTCATCATGTGATCAAAGTGTTTATTAGCTTTTTGACAGCCATATCTCACCGCGAAAGCCAGAGTAACCCGCCAAATCCTAGAGGACTTCCTTAAGCAATACTCGGGGTTTGCCTAGGTTTGCATGTAGAGAAACAGAACTTATTTTCTTGACAAGTGGATTTGTGCAATTTCAACATGAGGAATTATCCAATTCAACTTTTAGCTCTTGTCTTTCCACACATTTCAGGGAGTTACGAAAAAAATTACAAACGCAAAATGTTGAAATTTTTCTGGCAAGTAGAACAATAACAGATATGAAATACAGTCAGATTTATCACAAGAACTCATCAAGAAGACCCCAGGATCTAGAAGAGCTTCTCTGCAGAAAGCATGCATTTATTCACTCACTCACTCAGTCACTCATTGGCTCACTCATTCATTCAGGCGTTTCAGATAAATTATACCAAAAGTGAATATGATTTCTGCCTACATGGAGCCTACATTCTGATGGAGATTTGGGCCTATCATTTTCCAATTTATTTTATGTTTGTTCTATCATTCTTTTGTTCTATTTTTCTTTCTCTGCTATCTTTTGGGTTAATTTAATATTTTCTTAGAATTCCATTTTAGTTTATCAGTTAACGTTTTAGCTGTATCCCTTTGTATCATTACTGTAGTTGTTATTCAAATGGTAGCTATAGGGAACTGCAGCGTATATTTTTAACATTTCAATGTCCTTAGAGTTAATATGGTGACACTTTATGTTAAATGAAAAAACCTTAGAACCATGTGAGTTCGTTTACCCCCAACATTGGTCATTAATGCTATAGTTGTCATGTTCTTTACACATAGAAATATTATAAACCCCACAATTCAATCTTATAACATTTGCTTTAAATATTCATATGTAAGAAAATTTTAAGAAAATTTTAAGAAAATTAAGAGAAAAATAGTTTTAAAAAATATTTACCTACACATTTATTATTTCTGGTATCTTTCATTTCTTATTGAAGAGCTATATTTCAATCTGGTATGATTTCCCTTCAGCCTGGAGAATTTCTTTTGGATTTCCTTATAGTATAGGTGTGCTGGTGATGAATTCTCTGGTTTTCTTTTATATGGAAATATCTTTATTTCACCATTTCACTTTAATTCTTAAAGGATAATTTTACTGGATATAGAATTCTAAATTGACAGTAATATTTGTACCCCCATAATATGCTGAAATAAAAAACAAACAAAATAAAAATAAGCATCACAAAAATAAATAAATAAATAAATAAATTCTTTCTGTTCTTTCTTTTCTTCTTTCTTTCTTTCTTTCTTTCTTTCTTTCTTTTGTGTTTTTCTCTGTTCTCTTCTCTTGTCTCTCTATTTTATTTTCAGCACTTTCAAGAAACAGTTTCACTCCCTTCTTACATCCATTATTTCTAATGAGAAGTCAGAGAATATTTATAGTATTGTTCTCCTATGAAATGTGCCATTTTTCTTAGGGAAATTTCAAAATTGTATCTTCACTTTTCAGCAGTTTGACTATCATGTGCCCAGATAAGGTTTTATTTGTATTTATTACACTTGGGCTTCACTGTTCTTAAATCTGAAATGTATCTGTAAATTTGTTTCTTTAAGGATTTTTTTCTGTTCCAATCTCTCAATCTTTCCTTCCTGGGATTCCAATTATGCATTTGCTCGTCTTTTTTATATAGTCCCACAAGTCACAGAGATTGTACTCAATTATTTTTAGTCTTTTTCCACTCTCTTCTTTAGATTGGATTATTTTTATTGCTCTAGCTTCAAGTTTACTAGCTGTTCCTTCTGTCATCTCTCATCTGCTAAGTCCATCTAGTAATTTTTCAAATTTAAGATATTGTTTTATTCTGCTGTAGAATTTCTAGTTTTTATAGTTCATTTTTCTTTTGTGAAATTCTTTATGTGTGTATTCATTACAACAATTATTTTCCTTTACATCCCTAAGTATAACAGTAGTTTTAACATTTTTGTCTACTGATTCCAACATTTGGACCATCTCAGAGTCAAGCTGCTTTGGTTGCCTTTTCTTTGCAGTATGAGTCACAGTTTCCTGCTTCTTTGTATATCTAGTCATTTTTATTAGATCGAGAATATTGTGAATGATGCATTGTTGTGACTCTGGATTCTGTTATGAACCTCTGTTGAGTACTGATTTTTAATTTTAATAGCTAATAAGTTTGTCTAAACTAAGACTCTAAATTAGTGGGCAGCAGTTTCAATGTCCAACCTGTTAATATAGGTTTCGTCTTGCAAATGCACGTTTCAGGCCCAACCAGAGATGAGGACATTTTCACACAAAACTTAGTTGCTCTCTGTGGCTCTCCCCTTTGCAAATTTTCTCTTACTTCTAACTCCTGTGGTAATGCCAATCTCTGTCCTATAATTCCTCAAGCCATCAAGACCACAGGAGCACATATTTTTTTATTTTAGTTTTAGCCATCCCTGTGTGATCAATAGTCTAATGGGGGAGACAGAGACCAGTTTCGAATTCATCTTCCTTTACTTCCTTCTCCACCCTCACTGCTCTCCTTAGACTTTCTCTAGCACACAGACTTTTTTTGCCATCATTAACCATTTTGTTCTGTTCCCTGATATCTTTAAGCCTTTGCACCTGCTGTTTTCTCTGCTTCCCTTCCTTCCTTCTTGTCTTGTTAAGAAGATCTTATTCAAATACTTTTTCTAATCCCCCATACACTTGATAGAGACATTTTCCTACTTATTCATTCATTCAGATTTCTATCAGTAATCTGCTGCTTGGTGAGTAGATACTTTTATAACAGTGCTTATAACTTCATATTTAACTATTGCCTCTCCTGATCCTTGCAGTAAATGATAAAATCTCTGAGAGCAGGAAGCTGATCTCATTCATTTTTTGTTCTACAGTCTACAACATTGCCGAGCCTCCAGTCAGCCACTAGTTTATTGACTCCTTTATATCCTTCTTATTCTACAAATAGGGAAATAAAGATCCAGAGGGGAAGTGATGAGTCTTGTAAAAGATCTTAAGAGTTGTTTTAAGATCATGGTTTCTAAGCAGAGGGTTGTCAATATTTCTCTGAACAACATACTAGAAGATTTCATGGAAGTGACAGGAATTAAGATGAGCTGACAAGTTTAAGTAGGACCTGAGATTGTGCATATACAAGTGGAAGCTGGTAGAAATTGGGTTGAGGCTGAGGAATTTGCTCAGTAGCTTAATGACTTCTTCCAGCTGGATCCATGAACACAGACTGCAAGATGGAAAGCAAGAGGGCTGTAGCGAAAGAGCGTTAACATGCAAGGTGGAAAACATGAATTCTGTTCATAGTGCACAGCTCACCGAGTGGTCCTGGACAAGTCTTATGTTCTTCCTGGGCACTAACTTCTACTTATAAAATACACAACATCAACAATAATAACAACCACTTGTATTTATTAAACCCTTATTGTTTTCCGGGTATTATTCTAAAACCTTTATGTTTTATAGATGAGGATACCTACTTTCAGAGAGCTGAAGTAACGTTACTAAGTTACATAGCTAGTTAGTAATGAAGCTAGGAATCTTGCTCCCGAATGTTGGACTGAACAATCTAAATTCCAACTTGACTATCAAAACTTTGAAGGAGTTTCTGCCATAACAAACCTTGGACATCGTAGGGTTATTGCAAGACTAACTCTCTCTCTCTCTCTCTCTCTCTCTCTCTCTGAAGGTAGCCTATGTACCCAGCTCCCTCTCAGCTGGAGAGAATTTCTCACCTGGGAAGCCCAGGGATTATCTCTGGTTTGCACACGCAAGAGAAACACGGATCATTTGAGATTCTGATTTCACTATAATGGGAAATCATTATTTTTAAAAATAGTTTTAGCACACAGAAATCTTATCTGCACAATATTTCACTGCTATTTTCCATCTTTAAATATTATTAATCACACCAGCAAGTTAGCAAAGCATTTTCACATATCTTATTCAGTCAACACAACTGCCTGTTTTGAATAAGGACACGGAGAGGAGACTTATCCAGTGATTTTCCCCCATGCACACAGACAATAAGTGGTGACGTTGCTGTTTGAACTCCAAATGCCCTTCTCTGCTATTTTCACCTCTAGAAGGTGGTTGGCCACAGATACAGGTAAATTTGTGTGAATCACCAATAGGATCCTAACTTCCTTTGACTGACTACTTTGCTGTACTTTAGAAGCTCCAGGTGGGAAGTTTCTTAAAGGACCCCCAGACCCACCATTCCTCTTCTCACTCCAACAGTTTCCTTCTCCAATTTTGAAATACTCCCAATAGGTGGAGGCATTTTACAACTATCTTTGGAGTCCAGTCTCCAAAGGTAGCTGTGATAGTTAATATAATGTGTCAACCTGTCTGGGCCATGGGATGCCCACATAGCTGGCTAAACGTTATTTCTGGGTGTGTCTGGAAGAGACTAGCATTTGGAGTAAGCACTGAGTAAAGCAGATGGCCTCCCTAGTGTGTGGGGGAACCACACAATCTGTAGAGGGCCTGGAGAGAACAGAATGGAGGAGAAAGGTTGAACGCCCTCTGCCTGACTGCTGGCTTGAGCTGTGACATCAATCTTCTATTGCCTTTGTTGAACACTCCCACTTCTTAGGCCTTCAGACCCAGCGTGGAATCTACACCATTGGCTCTCTGGCTCTCAGGCCTTTGAACTACACCTCTGGATTGTCTGGGTCTCCAGCTGTAGACCGCAGAACGTGGGGCCTATCAGCCTCCATAATCATGTGAGCTAATATCTTATAGTAAATATCTTATAAGATTTATGAGATATACTGTAATACCTTATGATATAATATTAATATCTATATTATATCTATATTAGATATTATAACATTATTAAAATAATTTGTTGCAATAATATTGATAATATAATATCAATATATTATAGTAAATTCATTATGCATAAATATATATATTTATCCTAGCTTATATATAAAATATATATGTGTCTCCTATCAGTTCTATTTCTCTGGAAAACCCTGACTAATAGAGTAGCCCACTTTATCTCTGAGCAGCTGTGAAGGTTAATATGAAGGTTAATAACCTTCTTTTATTGAGTGAAATCCGCCTCCAACTGTTACCACTCTTTGATCCTAGCTGCACCTTTTGCCTCTTCTCTCTAACAGCCCCTCAGATACTTTATTTCAGATCTCATCATCTTTGAGTCTTTCCACTTCTTCTGTGGACTTGCCTGGGTCTCGGTTTCCTTATCTATATAATGAGTCGATGGACTGTCTTGTGTGACCTCCATAAAGCTTTCATCCTGCGATCCTATGATATTTAAACATCTGAAAAATTGTACCCCAAAACAGAAACGCTTGCTCGCTTCCAGGAACCGCAAAAGGCAAATGTTCCCTAACATTTTGCCCATTGTGTCTCTTCCTTCCTTCCATTTTGCTTGTGTTTTCTGGAGATGGAGAAGATAGTGCAGAGGAGGCGGAGGGCCATTGTTGATGCTGCGCTCACGCTGGGAGATTTGCAGTGGTCAGGGATGCTGAAAGCCCAAAGAAGCTCCACCCTTTCCCACCTTGGCTTCCAGCTTCATTTCCAAATTACAGGGTGGTTTCCAGATAAAAATCCCGATTGACTGGCATTCACCCAGGGTCCCACACAGCCTCCTCTCTGGAACCTTCTCATAGATTCGTCATGCACCCAAGTATGTCTGTGACTTCTACTCCAAAATATCCTCTGAGGAAGGAATTAAGCCTTTTGCAATGTTTCTGAAAATGCAGAGAGAACCAAATGTTTACAAAGTCTGTATAGATCCACACACTGACGGTGTGTGAAACAATACTAACAATGAAAGCAATAACAAATAATTATTTAACAGCAAATATGTTCCAACTCTAGGCTAAGATCTGCATGTGTTTTCACCCTATTTAATTCTCACTATAACAATATGAAATTGGTATTATTTTCATCACTGTTTTGTAGATAATGAAACTAAATTTAAGTCTTACAATACCCTAAGGAAGGTGAATTTCTCAAGCATAACAGATTTCATTTACTATCAACCTTCATATTTGGGGCCAAAATTTTTATTGTGCCAAAATCATGAAGCAAATTCATACCTGTTGCAATTATATATGTGTATCAGTGTATATGCATGAAGAGTTTCTGGGAGAACATGCAAGGAATTGCAGGAGGTGGTTGCCTCAAGGTATTCGGATTAAGGATCTATGGGATGGGGGAGGCATGTTTTTTATTGGAAATGTTTTTATATTGTCTAAATGTTATCACATGTGTATCATTTGTATTATAATATAAATAAGCTCATTTATGTGACACATGGGATACAATGTATTTTTAAATATTTGGCTCAAATTCTAAATGATTGGAATTTAAATCAATTCTATGCAGAGACCCAGCTTGAGCTTAAGCTTTGTTTTCTTTTGGATTCCAGAGGAGGGATTGTGGAGCAGGTCTACCAGAAATTTATTTTCATGGAACACTAAAAAGTCCCCTGAGAACTGGACTAGAGAAGGATGGAGGCAGCAATTCAGAATAATAGTAGTAATAAGAGAAAGAGCTAGCATACAATGAGGCAAAGTACTAAACTCTTTACACGGATCATCTCATTTAAATAGTCCAGTGAAGCCGGTACCATTATTATCCCTGTGGAAACTGAGGCTCTGAGAAGTTGAATAACTAGCAAATGGTAAAGCTACGATTTGAATCCAGGCAACCTAAAACTAAGCCCTAGTTCTTTACTCGTGCGTTCCAACTTCACATGAGTAGGGCACACTCTCTGATACACAGGTTCTCTTTCTGCCCCAGCCTTCTTGGTAGCACAGGTACCTCTGGCAGGGATAGCCCCAACCAGACATCAACCCAGCAAGAAAATTGGCAGATCTGCTTGGTCACATGGAGAGCCAATCTTTGGATTTCATGTGAGACACTTCTTGGGGACACTCAAAATTATCTGGAAATAATTGAGAATAACTGGTATTTCCACAAAGAGAACAGAGGGAGCCAGAGAAATACTGTCTTGCGGTTGCTACCATGACCCTAGCTTTACTCCCTGTGGCCTAGATAATACAGTTTTACAACATGATATTTAGAGGAAATAGGAAATGTCGAAACCAGGGCTCTTTTCCCCAAGCCATGAGAATAGGATTATCTCAATTCCTACAAAGCAGTATCACCTGATGTTTAACTGCGGATGAAAAAAAACCCCTCATTTTCTGCATATGTCTTCCATCTATTGGTGCTGATGTTACCTAGAATAAAAAGAAGTGGGGTTAGAAGAGGACAGCCAACATCCTAATGGTCTGCGGTCTCCCCTCTTTAATGGTGGAATGGAAAGTTAGCTCCCTGTCCCCTGAGTCTTTGCAAACAGTGATGTAAATGACTGCACTTTCATTCACTTATGGATCTTAAGACTGAGCCCCGCAGGGACTGAATACACAGAATGTCAAACTCTTTGAACTGGAGCTAGAAAAGAACTTGAAGTTCATCTAGTTCAAAGGTTTTTTTCTTTTCTTTTCTTTTCCTTTTGTTATCTTGATAAGGATTGGAATCCTCCTCCTTTTCTTTTTCCAAATGAGATCTTATGTAGGGCCCTACTATCCAAAGCAGATAAAAAGATAATATTTTTGGATGAAATGGGAGGCTCCTAACCAGTGTCAGCTCGCGTCCCCTAATGCCCAACCCCTGCACCTACATCTTGTCATGTTTTGAGATGGCTGCAAGTAAAGGAGTCATATAATCTGTTATCAAAACTGAGACACTTTTGAGCACAAGAGACCCTGTTAATAATCATACTGCAACAACAGGTGTAAACTGGGACTGTCCTGGGCCAAGCAGGAAGTATGGAACCTTAGTTTTAAGGAATATAGTATGAAACTGTTGGCTAGGTTCAAACTCTGCTGATAGGGGATGAAGACTGCAGGGGAGAGAACTTGCCCAGACTCACGTAGTAACTTAGTGTCAAAGCCAGGGCCAGAACTCAGGGCTCCTGAGTTGGAGGACATTAGTTCATCGTGCGGCCCCTCTACTAATAGACAGCTGTTAGCCCCATGACTTGCTCCAATAGGGGGAATCATGGCCTGACAAGAACTAGGAAACTCCAAAACAGACGATCCATCACCTCTGTCTGATCCACTGGATCTGGATCCAGATGTTCCACTCCAAAATAAATAAATTAGGAAGCGACCGAATGTTTTTTCTAAAAATCAGGTTAGTGTTGGCATTGCAAACCTCATTATTTCAGGAATATCTTTGTGCTTTTTGCCATAATTATGTATCATCTATACCATGATTTATTTCTCACTGTTCTTCAAATCAACTCACTTCTTACTCTCAAATACTCACTTTAGACTCACATAAAGCAACAGGATTTGTGATGTCATGGAGCTTGTGTGCTAGTCATATTTTTTTTCTAATACATGTTAAAATACACAAATAACTATTAAAATGTTTATCTGTGTACCTCTAAAATTATCAATATTCCATCTGTAGTATGCCTCTTATATTTTGGAAAGCACTCACATTTAATAAACAGAACTTTCTAAATTTTAAGAATCAATTATTTTAAACTGTTAGCTCCTACAATTCTGGTCTCTGTTAGAATCACCTATAAGTTGACATCTGATTCAGTATAGCTTGTGTGTTTTTATTTTAAATGTAACATAGCAATATGCAATTCAGGTCCATGAAGTACACTAAAATTTCTAGGAACTTAACTGCCTAAACAAGACGGTCACTTTGCTGCATTCAATTCAGCCTTCCTAATATGGGCCTCTGATTCTATTTTAATGTTGCTTTTTCTCTTTTATGTATTTAATTGACAATTATTGTACCATTTGGTTGTGCAAAAGATTCCCGCCGGTTATTTTTGAAAAGGTACATCTCATGTGTCAGAAATAAAGTCAGTGGCATTAAATGATCCTATAAGTATTTTTTGAGCCCTTGCCACATGCTAAGTTCTATCTAAGGCGGGAAAATGAGAGTCCTGGCCTCAGGTTCTTGTGTGATGAGGGGGAAAGGCAAGTAAGCAGACACAAGGTGCCAAGTGCTATTCCAAGGAAGGATTTGGCACATCTCTTCCTGTTGATCAGCTTAAGGAAAGGGAAGGTCTAGTTGGAGCAGGTATAAAAATTATACAGTAAGTGCTCACTTAGCATCATGGTTAGGCTCTTGGAAACTGCGACTTTAAGTGAAACCATATATAATGAAACTAGTTTTACCATAGGATAATTGATATAAATAAGAGTTAAGTTCCTATGGCATATTTCTGATCATAGAAACATCACCAAACTTCTAAATAAAGATCAAAACTTCTAACATTAAACATTGAAATAAACGTGAGCTATACAGCACAACTCACAATTGCAAAGATGTGGAAACAACCCAAGTGCCCATCAATCCATGAGTGGATTAATAAAATGTGGTCTATGTATACCATGAAGTTCTACTCAGCCACAAAAAACAATGGTGATCAAGCACCTCTTGTATTATCCTGCATGGAGCTGGAGCCCATTCTCCTAAGTGAAGTATCACAAGAATGGAAAAACAAGCACCACATGTACTCACCACCAAATTGGTATTAACTGATCAACACTTATGTACACATATGGTAGTAACATTCATCAGGTGTCAGGCAAGTGAGAGGAGAGAAGAGGGATGGGTATATTCACACCTAATGGGTGCAGTGCACATTGTCTGGGGGATGGACATGCTTGTAGCTCTGACTCGGGAGGTGCAAAGGTAATATATGTAACCTAAACATTTGTATCCCCATAATACTCTGAAATAAAATAAATAAATACATTTTTAAAAAATGTTTTAAAAAGTAAACAAATATGAGTTATACGTACATTTAAGGAAGATTAATAAAAACAAGGAAGATAATTATTTACATGATGATACCACTTCAGGCTCAGGGTGGCCAGAGCCTGAGCTCTGGGCGCAAGGTGGGCACCAGCCCTGGACAAGACGCCGTCCCACAACAAGGTGCATTCACACACTGACCCACACTCACTCACAGTGAGACCATGTAGACGCCCCAAGTCACCTAGCGTGCACATCTTTGGGATGAAGAAGGAAGCTGTAGTACCCAGAGAAACCCCACGCAGACATGCGGACAGTGTACAAACTCCACGCAGACTGTGGCCTCTGGGAAGTGATTCTTTTCCTCATCAGAATTATAACAGTTTAATAACCTTATTCAAGGACCTGCCGTACTCCACAAATCAGATGGGCAGAAATGGATATTCCTTTATTTTTCTAAAAGAAGTCCATATTTTTCCCCGAGTCCTCCTCTCCCTCCATCACCCCAAAAAAATAGTTGCAGAAATTCAGTTAATTTTGGTTTAAAATGTAGGCTCCTCTCTCCAAGGTAAAAACTGAAGCAATGTGTAATTCAAACTCCACGTCAGGACCCTTCTGCCTGCTCGGCCCTCTCCAGCCCAATCTCGCCCTGCAGTGGCACGTGGGGCCCGGGAGAAGCAAGCGTGACGTCACTGGGCTGGGCAGAGAGGGGTGTCAAATCCACAGCTGGGCTCCGGGACCTCACTGACCTTCTGGGCCCCTGACACTGCACGTCTCCCATTGGTATCAGCTGGATGTGACTCCTCGGACCCGGGTTTGAGGGCGTGACGCTGCCATCTTTCACACCTCTTTTTGGGGCTGGGGAACTTTCACCATAATGGTGTCGGGGTCACCACATTGCCACCCCAACCCCTTAAGGACCCTCCTCGGGCATCACTCTCCCGCTGTCCCCCATTACCCTGGCAGCAGTGCCATGAATCGTGCCCTTGCTGCTTCCTGGGATCTACTCCCTGCTTGGGAGTATCTCCAAACCTTTTGGGGTGCTGCCACGTGCTCCCCACCCTCACCCAGGTTTTGATGTACCACCCCCCAGTCTTGCAGGAGGAGTTGCCCTTATTTCATATCCTCATTTCTCAACCCATGCTCCATATAAAACGTGTTGTGGTTTTTCTGGCTTGGATTTTATTAGTAAAGCCCAGATTAAATGAATCTTTTTTCCTCTCAATAAGGTTTTTTTTTTTCAAATCATATGGATTATTTAACTCTGGGCTATAAAAACTCTAATAGCTATTAGGGGTTACTTGGAAGAAAAACAACTGGAGTAATGTTTTTCAAAATATTATTGGTACAAAACATTTAATATCATCAAGGTAGTTTTTCTCGGAGATCTGAGTCATTCAAACTGTCTTCCAGCCTTTCTCTCTTTGAGAAATTAAGAGGAGATAGGTGAATTAGCATTTATTGAGTGCCAACAATGACAAGGCACAGTATATGTGTTTTATAGTCTTCACTTTCTTTAATCTTCATAACACACCCTTCATATAGATATCACTCCCATCTTACAGAGGAGGAAATCAAGTCTCAGAAGAGATTATATAACTTGCCCAAATGATCTCACCTGGATCTATGTGGTCCCAAAACTCATTTGCTTTCTCCTTTTCTACAGTAAGCAAAAAATCAGTCACTGAATGTTAGCCTAATAGCATAGTTAATTTGTACATCCTGTATATGTTGTTTATAACATATGATGTCCCCTGCAAAAAGCAGTGTATATATATATATATATATATATATTTATGACTGTTTTCCTAGTTTTGGGAGTAAGCATGATGTACTAACCTTGAATGCTAGTGGGTGTTAATGGCTGTAACTTTGCTTTTCAGACCTGTTGTTGGTACTACTTTCACTGGTTTGATGTGGAATCCTTGGTTACCAACAAAGAACTAATGGTAACATAATTGGGAAAATTAAACCTGCTGTTTGATAATCTGGTTTTTAACAATTTCCAGGAGAGAATTCTAGTGAAGAGAGGAACTGCCTGTGCGTGAATTAAATATAGCTTTTCTGAGTGGTCCTGACTCAGAGGACAGGCTGCCAAGTCCCAGCGACAGCAGAGCTTTTAGCTGAGCATGAGGGAGCCTCTATGTAGGCTTCATAGAGAACGTCATAATTGACATTCTGGCAATTGAGCCCTAAAAGTCTCTAGGTAGTACAAGTAAATATAACTTTCTCACCATGAAAATTATCTCAGGCCCTTCAGAGAAGACTGTGACCCCAATTCTCCCAACAAAGGTAACTGCATCCGTTGAAACTTCCTAAAGATTCAGGAGCTGACCGTCCCCAAACTGTAGGTGAAATAATAAATCCCGAATTGATATAGCACTTACCTGTTTCCAAAAAAGAATTTGCATGACTCATGACAATAAAGGTAAAGAACTGGGATTATATAAAACGTGTTCTTCTTTTATAGGTGCAATCCTAAATTTAAATTGATTCATATTTTATAAAATGTACTTTTTAATGATTTCTTATATATCATATACGTGTAGATATCGATACAGAAATATGTGTGTGCAGACAGTTGGCCCTTCAAATCTGCAGGTTCCGTATTGGTGGATCCAACAAACTATGGATCAAAATTATTTTAAAAAATACAACAATTAAAATAATACAAATAAAAATATAGGATAACCACTATTTACATAGCATTTACATTATATTAGGTAGTATAAGTAATCTAGAGATGACTTAAAATATATAGGAGGGTGTGTGTAGAAAATATGCAAATACAATACCATTTTATATAAGGGACTTGAGGATTCATGGATTTTGGTGTCCAAGAGGTCCTGAAACCAATCCCCCAAGAATACCAAGGGACAACTGTATAAACACATGTATGTGTGTGTATATGGGGTGAGTGTTGGTATAATTTAGAAAAGAGCACTGACCTAGGATTCAGATTGAGAGTATAACCCTGGCTTTTCTAACAGCACACTGCAAGTTGTTGAACTTTCCTGGGCCTCAATTTCTTCAGCTTTGAAACAAAAAAGTGTTATTAGACCATCTGACACATATTAAGCATAATATATGTCACCTGTTTTTATGATGAGTGACTAGCTGCAGTTCTCCCTGAACACTAGGTTAGATTAGCCTTTCAAATGTTCCTGCTGCTCCTTCCATCATAACACCTATTGTAGGTGGAGGAAAATAATAATTTCTATCATTTTGTTAGTCAATATTTGTTTCTTTGAAAACACTTTAAACTCCAAGAGGACAGGGACTGTGCCTTTCTTGTTCCTCATAGTACCTGTGCACCTAGCTTAGTGCTAACTAATGTGTTCTGAATGAAGAACTAGATACTAAAAGACAAGAACCTGTGGGGAAGGTACAGCATTAGTTCGAAGATTCTGCAAAAATGATACTTTAACACAGTACTTCTGATTCGCAGCACTCTCACCTTTCTTGCAAGTTATCTATGACCTCAATTGTCTAATTCAGAAGGTCTCCAAACTCAAATGTCAGTCTTTCTCCTTCGGGTCCCCTCTGCAGTATCCGCGGCTGACCAGCCCAGTGCTCTGGAATGTTCTCCTCTCAACCCCAGTGATAACACCCTTTCATAATCCTTCCCTGTACCCCATCCACACCTCTGTTTCCTTCCTCAACTACTCCTCAGGCTTCTTCCAGAGACATACAGTATCTCCTAGGACTCACCTCTTCCCCCTCCTCAATCTAAGCATCCTAGACTGTGAGCATATTGCAATAAATATATCTACTTCATCCCAGTATTTATAAGATATGCACCCAAAAGGAGTTCAAGTGTTTAGTGGGTAAATATTTGTTGAGTGGGTGATCCTATAAGTATTTATGGCTTCAGTCATCACCTCAATATTCCTATCTACATTGCCAGCTCTCTAGCTCTTCTAGACTCCAGGCTGATATGTTTATTAGTTTCCTGTAGCTGTAATGATAAATGACCACAAAATAAGTGGCTTAAAATACCAAAAATGTATTGTCTCACTGTTCAGGAGGCCAGAAGCCCAAAATCAAGGTGTCAGCAGAGTTGGTTTCTTTTGGAGGCTTTGAGGCAGAAACAATCCCATGTCTCTCTCCTGGTGGTCACCAGCAATCTTTGATGTCCCTTGGCTTGCAGACACAAAACTCCAATCTCTGCCTCCAACTTCACTTTACCTTCTCCTGTCTACTTTTCTGTCTCCTATAAGAAAACTCTCAGTGGATTTAGGGCTCACTTTAATCCAGTATAATTTCATCTCAATCCTCAATTTAATTATATCTGCAAAAACCCTTATTCCAATTAAAGTCATATTCTGGGCTTCCAGGTGGACATGGATTTGGAGGGGATGCTATTCAACCCACTACAGTCAACCTTCACATCCATCCCAATATCTCCTGAAGTCTTAATCCATTCTAGCATCAATGCTGCATCTCAAATCTCATCTTAACATCATCAGTTTGAAAAGTACCAAATCTCATTGTCTAAATCGTCTAAACCAGGGATGTGTGATATTCTGGATTTCATCCATTCTAGGGTGAAATTCCTCTCCATCTGTGGCCCTGTGAAGCTAAAAAACAAGTTACCTGCTTCCAAAATGCAGGCACAGGCATAGAAGAAACAGATATTGTCATTCCCAAAGGGAAAAATAGGAAGGAATTAAGGGGTTTCTGGTTCCAAGCAAGTTTAAAACTCGGGGGAGGGTGTGGCAAATTCTTGCGTTTCAAGGCCTGGGAATAATCTTCTGTGGCTTGATGTTGCATACATTTGACTATATAAAAATAAAAATGTCCGCGTAGGAAAAGAACCATGAGCAAAATTAAAAGATGACACTTTGGGAAAAATGCAACTCATATAATAAACCATATGCTGTTTCCTTAAAATATACAGAGCCTCTGAAAAATGATAAAATAAGACCGACATCCATTAGCAAAATTAGCAAAGTGTAGATAAGGTATTCACAGAAAAGGAAATTCAGATAGCTCTTAAATGTATGACAAGATGATCAACAGAACTGATAATGAGAGAAATATACATTAAAACTTCTCTAAGAGGAACAGTGCAAATTGGACAACTTTTTTGGAGGGCAATTTGATGATAATATCTAACAAAATAAGAAATTCATGCACTCTTTGACCCAGATTACACTTCTGGGAATTTATCCTACAGGTCAATTACCAGATATGCAAAATGGCAAAGAAAAAGATTAATTACAAAATATTAGAAATTATGTGAGTGACTATTAACAGAGAACTGTTTAAATAAATCATGGTATATTATACAACCACTAAAAATGAAAAGGCTGTTTATATCAACAGAAGGAATGTCCTCCAAAATATATTGTTATGTGAGAAAAAATGTGTGCATAACTCTGTGTATAGTGGGCAAAAATAGTATGCACATGAATTTGCACATACACGTATAGTTATCTCTGGAAGGCTGCCACAAACTGTTTACATTGGTTTCAGAGAAATACTTGGCCCAGGGACCATGGTTGAAGAGAATGTTCTCACTCTAAAACGTTTTGTACCTTTTGAATTTTGAACACTGAAAATATTTTACCTATCATGATTCATCCCTTCATTCTCTGAATTCTTTAAAAAGTTATTAGAAACTAACAGTTAAGTGTGGCAAGTTGTAAATATGATTTATCTGTACTCCTTCCCAAAATCCAGTAAATAGACAATAAAGAATATTTTTTTCAAAAAGTCATAAGTTAACAAGGACAAAAAATGAAAAAAGAAAATACAAGACAATCTCAGATGTGTGATGCCAAGAATACCTTGAAAGGAGGGGGAAGGTGTAGAACCGACCACCAAGGAAATGGGGCCCCAGGATTTCTGAGAGTGCAAATTTTCAGTGGCATGGATGAGCCTTTGCAAAACTATAAATGACCAAAAATGGTACAAAAAGAAAGATATAAATTGACTAATCAACCAAAGAAGAAATTGAGAAAATTTTTTAAAAACTATTATTTTTACCACAACAAAGATAATTAGTATTACAGATAACTTCTTAAATTTTTACAAAAAAAATAAACTCTATGTTTCTAAATAACAAGAAAAATTTTATATGCTTACTCATTTATTTTATTATGGGATTATTCTACACAAAATCTAAGCAAATAGAATTCACCCATATGCTAAGACAATTATTCTCTGTGACTGTTATTTTTTTTTAAAGGAATAATAATTTTGTTCACCCCCAAATTATCTCGTTTGCTGAATCAGGAGAGACCGGTCAGGACTCCAGAGATTCCCAAGATAACTTGCTTTTTCTTCTTTATTCTTGGGACCAGAATTAGTGTGTCCAAATGCTGAACTGAGGGAGTATCTTCTTTTCACCAAATAAATCCAAGTTCAGAAATGCCAGCAAATGTCTGAAACAGCAAAGAACAATGAATAAACTTATTGCTTTATTTTACCTGAAACATCCATGGCGTCGACAAGTTTTTGAAGCAGGAAGAAAGTCTAGCAATCTAGACTAGTGAATTTTAAATTCTGTCCCACAGAGATGGCTCGGGGATCACCTTTTGGGATAAAGGGGTGAGAAGGCAGGCAAGCAAGCCCAAAGTCTTTGTCTCTCCTCCACACTCCCCACTGGAACTCCAAGCACACAAACAATTCCACCAGAGCAACTTTGCTGAAATAGCTGCTTCGTACGTTGGTGTTTCCAAACATGGCAGCAGCTAAAAATCAAAAAAGGAGTCTTTCAAACATTGAGTCCTGGGCCCCACACCAGATCTACTGCATTGGCATCTCTAGTAATGGAGTCCGGCAATCGATATCAGTTTAAAGGTCCTCCTTTAATTCTGATGCAATCCAAATACGGAAAGCCTCTCTACAGAGCCTATAAGAAGGAGACAAGTGATTATTGATGGAGTGCTTCCCATAACGGGAGTCCTCACCCGCAGAAGGCGTTTTTAATCACCAAAAGAGAATACACTGTGCATGTAGCTGGGCCAGCTCTCTCTTTGCCCTCACATGCTACCCAACACCAGTGAGCTCTCTCATGCCCGGGACAGGGCAGGGGGACCAACGCGGGGTGGCTGCCCTCTCACTGTAGAGCTTCACTCTTTCTTCTGTTAACCAGCTTCATCCACCTGGCCACAGTGGTCAACCAGATTCAAGGTCAATCATATTTTCTCAAATTCTAGCTAAAGTTTATGACCCAAACCAATCCAATGGGAAAACTTCTTCAGGACTTTTTAATAAAAACTCAAGCAGGAATAGAGAATTTTTTCTCTTTGAAGTCACAGAGCTAAACAAATATAAATCTAGGGCCAGTGGTGGCCATGTCTTCTGTTCTTTGTAGTGGTTGCTATGATGTGCCACCAGATGTGCCACCAGATCAGGATTGATGCATGACAGTGACACCTCCAAATGCCACCGTGTTGCCTGCTGGAGGCTCACAGCTGAGTCTCCTGGGCTAAGGGAGCTGCCTTACCCATGGTTATACCCTTTCTGGAGGTAGCCAGCCCACAGTAAATTACTGGTTAATATAGAGGTATGAAGACCTGGTTAATATAGAGGTATGAAGACTCCTCTGCCCCAATTTGGGACAATCTTGAAGAGCTGCCCCAGCTCAGAGCTCCCCATGAGACAGGCTAAGGCCATTGTTGGGAGCGCACTGCAGCCCAGCAACTCCCTCCACCCTCTCCGGCTTCTTCTCGATCTCACAGCTGTTGTTCCTAACAGCACTCAAAGCAAACCTCCATGTGAGTCTGTCTTTCCAGGGAAACTAACCTATGTCCCTATGGAGGGATCCCATTTGCTGAAGGAAGAAATGGGGCTGAGCAGAGACAGCAGACACCAGATGGAATCCCAACATCACCTGGGCTGCCCAGTTCTCCTCTTCTCCCCGATCTTCTGACTGTGCACGATTACACATGGTTCCACACAGCTCACCATCCTCATAATGCCATGGTCAGACCTGAATATCATTGCCCAGTCTTGGACCTGCTAGACTAGAGTATGGAGAGACTTTATGATCATTGTACTTCTATTAATTTAGCTGAAGATTAGGTCAGCCTTTTAGCAGCTCAAAAATCCTGTTGGTTTATTGGAGCTTGTGTTCAACAAAGACTCCTACATTTTTTTCTGTCGAGCCAGCTCCCTTTCCCTGCTTCCAAACATCACTTACTCTTCTCAAAGAACTGCCTACACTTTATGGCTGGCAGTATTTCTTAGCCCTTTTAAATACATGAACCAAATATGAGCAAAGATCTGGAAGGGGCTGGAGGGAAGGAGAGGTGGGAGGTTGTTTTTTGCAGTTTATAATATGAAAACAGTAAGCGCATACGGAACACACTTTTTCCCAAAACTGCACACGCTGTTCACCCATCCTATGTTCAGCCCCCTTAAGAACTGCAGAAGACATCTTTTTTTATGATGGTTTGGAGTTCTCATAGTTCTTATTTAGAGCTTTTAATCAGACCTAATGTGTGTTGCATGTAACCAAAGCCCCAGAGACATTTTCTTTGCCAATGATGTGGCTGTTTGAAAATTAGATTTCCTGGTGATTAAAGCCCACTGAGAAAATTGAAGTGGTGACAGATTTCGGCAAGTTTATTTTCTTTAATTTCTAGCCATGAAATTTTTAGAGCTGTACAGGACTTTGGAGATCATCTAGTGCCAGAATGGGGGACACTCCCCACTCCCCTACTGCCTCCCTCCCTGAGAGCCCTGGGCAGACATCACTAGTCAAATTCAGCACTTTTCTCACCAAGCTCCAGTGTGCCACTTCTTCTTCCCCAGGCACAAAGGATGCTAGGTAATTCTCAGCATGCTGCCTCAGATAGCTACTACTAATTAATTGGCTGGCAGTGTTTCTTAGCCCTTTTAAACAAAAGTACAAAGTAGATGAACTTTATTTTCTTTTTCTACCCCAATCGCCCTGTTCTCCTAGAGGGGCAAAATCATTGACCCAAATTTGTATAATGACTAGTGATTCAGCTTAAACTCCTGATTCCCAATTCAGTGCTCGCTCCATCTGCCCTCTTCTGAAAATTCTCCAATTATTTCAACCATTTTAGGCCCACAAACCGGTCAGGTCTGCAGAAATCTGGGCCCAACTTCACAGGTGTGTCCTCCCGACAGAATGACAATGTCGTCATCGCTCACGCTGCTTATGACGACATATCTAGGAACACGGGAACCATTTGAAGGAGAGAGGTGGTCAACCTTGGGCTCCAGCACCCATAGGGCCTTAGACACTTCAATAATAATAATAAAATGCTACAACAAATAGAAACATGCCCTGTACTCAGTGACTCATAGCTCTAAGCTAATCCCACAATGGCCACACCTCTCTATTATAAACGAGAGAGAGATAGAAAGAGAGAGAGATATAATTCCATGTCTGTCCATCTGTCTGTTTGGTAACCACAACAACCAGCCATAAATGGGAAGTGACTCCTGACAAATGGTTTTGTTTGACATTGAGACCGCTCATTGCCTCCTGAGCTGTCACCTGAGGCCTTGAAGAAGCAAGTGGCTCTTGGGCTATTTTGACTCCATGAAATTGGGGTGTCTCCAGCACCAGCACCTCCATGTTTCTTGTGCCTGGAGGATGGCAGCACCGTAGGCAAGTTGGAAAACAACTGGCTGGCAGGAGGTGCCCCAGGAGCCAGTCAGAAATTATAGGATGATGTGTCAGGATCCAGGAAATGATGGATGTGATGAGTTGAGTTGGTCATTCTTTCTCCTTCATACAAAAGAACACACCTGGAACTCCGGCCTCCATCCTAGAGAGTCTGAATGCCAAAGCAGAATGCCCCCGAGAGACACCAGACACAATCCCATTACCTAATAAGAGTATTAGAAGGAGGACCAGAGAGGGAAGAGACCGGGCCAAGATCACATAGCAAATAAGCACGTAGCTCATGACTTATGTTTCCACGAGTAGATTCTTTGAGGAACAAAAAGAAAGGAGCTGGAAACATGTAAACATCAGGAGCAACAACTGATCACCCAGTGAAACACCACTTGGTCTTTACTGAGCCACTCACAGTAGAAAGCAGAAGTCCCATCCCCCTTCCCCATCCCCACCCCTACTTCACCAATGAGTCCCCGTTTTTATCCAGCTCTGGCTCTTACTAAAGCAAAACACTAGCTACAAAGTGACTCACTTTGAAAACAGACTTGTGACTCAATCTCTGCTCCGTATCCACTGGACTAAGTTCCTCTAGACTTGGAGGTTTTACTACATCTACCAGCAAGCAGACATGAGAGGGGTTCTCCTTGCATTAAAGATAAATAGGTGGTTTGTGGATCAGTGATAGAGTGCATGAAATAAAAGACCACATAATTCACAATCCATTCAATATGTATTAAACCAGGATGGATGCCAGATGTACTCTCCTTTTTCGTCCCCATAACAACCCCATGGATAAAAATGATTACCTGACGTGTTTAGAATCTAAGAGTCAGAGATGACAGGTAACAGAAATGAGGTTTGGGAGAGGTTAGGTGACTTGCTCAAGTGGGCAGAGCCAGGATTCAAAGCCATGTTGTCCTGGTTTCCTGTGCCCTTCCCCCCTGCTTTCCAAACCCCACACCCTCCTATAGCATTTCTCATGTGGTCAAAGCACTGCCTCCTCTGTTATTTAATCAACACAACAATTCTGTAGAGGGTTGGCAGAGTATTTGTCACATTTTTAAGAAAAAAGATAGACTTTGGAGGTAGAAAACCCATGCGGCCTTGAAACAATCACATCCTATGCATAAGCCTCAGTCTTCCTCATCTGTAATATGGGTTAATAAGAGCATCTACCCTATAGGTTTGCTTTTAAGATGAAATGAGATCATGTAAATGAAAAGAGCTTTGTATAAACTGCTAAGTTCCATTCAGGGAAAAATGAAGAAGCTCACAGAGAATGAGAGAGATGGCAAAAGGACAAGAAAAATGCCAACCCAATAAGCTGGGTCTAGTGTAACATCATGACTTGCTTCCTAGCAAGAAATAGTAGTCATATAGTATTTCTACATAATGCCTCCAGCCTTATAGCTTATATAGAGTGTTTTAGAACACAATTCTCTTCAATAACCAATAGCGATGGTTTGACTCTCTTTTTTTCTTTATTCAACATAACCATTTACATTCATCAATCTCTAATATACACGTTAGGTATGTTGTAGCAGCCTATGTTAGAAATTATATATAATTCTAACAAAACTCTTCTGCAGTAGGTGCCACTCCACTGCTAGTGAGTAGGGAAGCCAAGCTTTGCCCCAGGTCTGGCCTGACCCGCAGACCCACTACGTACACCACGTTCCCAGAGCTCTGTAGCTTCCCTGCGCCCTTCGTGAGCACCGGAGCACAATGTTACCCACTCGGAAAAGAGCCATGGTCAGCCCACGGGAGGGAGACATGGAAGCTCCTTCTCGGAACTCGGAAGGGCTGCCCCGTGAGGAGGACGTAAGCCTCGCAGTGTGTCTGCAGGGTGCACCTCACGTGACTTTCTCCAGCCCCTGCGAACCGCTACCCATGCTGCTCTGAGTCAGGCCTCTTGTTTCTTTCCCACTTTTCTCCCTAACATATTTTCCCACAGTGCTTTTTTTGAACTTCTTCTTTCCTTAAATCCTCCACTTACCCCAAAGGACCCTGCCCCCTCTCCTTTCTCCCTAACCCCACTTCCCAATTGTGTTCTAAGCCTGCGACTCATTCCATGAGTTAACCGGGAAGGGTGGCTCCAGCCTCACTCCTGCGTGTGTAGTGGCCCTCCTGGCTCTCAGACAACGGGGCAACATACAGGTGTGGGGAATGGGCCCTGGAGCCCGACTCACTGGGTCTAAATCCAGGCTCTGCTCTTAGAGGCTGGGTGACCCTGGCCAAGCAAGTTGGTCTTTGAATAAGCTTCAAAGAGACCACCTGTCTCGAAGAACCACAATGGGGATTAGAAGAGATTATGCCTGACAAGGGCATGTTATAGAATATCTATTATCATCGATGCACTTGTATGCACGACTAATTCAGCCACTGGTATTACCCTTCTCCCATCCCACCTCCCATCCCTGGGAAAACATCTCTCTTCTTAAGCCAAACCCTCCACTTACTCATCCTTTCCCTGTTCCCCCAAGAACCTAGGCCCAGGGCTACTCTTCCTCTCCATGGCCTCATCTACTTCCTCTTCCACCACCCATGCCTCCTCTTGGACTCCCATCTCTGTTACAGACACTGCCGCCCCCCATCCTCAAGGGTGGACGCCAGACAGTCTGTCTTTTTCGTTCGCCTCTACGCCATCCGTTCATGGTCACTGTAGCCCGTGGACTCTTCCCTGGCTTCCTCTCTCCTTGCCACAGGTCACTGTCCTCTTTGCTGCCAGCCCCACGCCCTTCCTCAGCACACCACTCCCTTCCCAGCCTTGACCCTCTGTTCCCCCCCCACCCCTTCCTTGGAAAGCTCTTTCCCCGCCCTGCCCGGCAGGTAGCGCTTATCCTCCCAAGCGTGACTTATCCAGATAGCTCTCATCATTTCCAGTCAGTTTTCAATTCTCATAGTCTGCCCAGTTTTCAAATTATATTATTATACATTTCTGCTTTGTTCCTAACTGAGTTATAAGCATCTCAAGCACACAACTCACATGTCTGTGTATCTCCTTACAAGGCCTAATGAGTGCCCGATCCAGAAAAGGGCCTCAGAAAGTATGCACTGATCAACTGATAGAGAGTTAGTCTGCAAGCTTTGGGAAAAAAGAGATATCAGCGTTAAGGATTATGTTAGCGAACATTTACTCAGTTCTTAACCACGTGCACGCTTTCATCACTAAGTCACAATGGACTTAGCGATGGAAAAAATAAAATAAAATGAAAGAATAGTATCTAACACTGTGCCAAATATCTTGCATGCATTGTTTGTTTAATCTTCACGATAGCTGCATGCAGGAAGTACTATCATTATGCCCATTTTGCAATCTCACTTATTATTAATAAAACAATTAGCTCTGTGGGAAGGGAACATAATTAGAGGTTCAGTTAGTTTGCTAAATTATGTAAACAATCAGAATTTGAACATTGACTAAACATTTTTTTTCACTTATTTAATATTTCTTGAATTCCTACCATGTGCCAGGCACATTCTTCCAGGCTCTGGGGATACACTGGTGAAGGAGACAAGCAAATTCCATTCCCTCTTGGGTCTATATTCTGCTGGGAGAAGCAAACAAGAAATAAGTAATCTCATGGATATATAACAGTGTAAGTAGTGGTAAAACTATGGAATAAAGGCAGGAGTGTATGGGGTCAGAAAGTAGTGAGTGGAGAAAGGGGGGACTTGAGGTCCAGAGGTCCAAGAAGACCTCCCTGGGAAGGTGGTGAGTGAGAGACCTGAGTGAGGAGAGGGTGAGCCGTGGGAGGTTCTAGTCTAAGAGTATTCCCAGGGAAAGGGAGAGCATGTGCAAAGGCCCTGCAGCAGCAATGAGCTTGGCATCTTTGAGGAAGGTTTTATAAATAGAAGGCCAGCAAGGGGTGGAGTGGCAGGAAATTATGTTGAGAAAGCAGAAGGGGAAGATCCCTGGGCTGAGATTCTGTCTTTTTTCTGCATGTTTTGGGAAGCCGTTGGAGGGTTCTAAGGAGAGGAATGACATACAGGATTTGTACTTTTGAAAGACCACTGTCTAGCTGATTGTTACACAGAGCTGTTCATGAGAGACCCAGTGGTTTCTGAAACATCTGGAGTTTTATGGCTAGTCATGGTTCATCTGGGATGATTTCATTAAGGGGTGACTGTAGATCTGAGTGAAGAGAAGACAGTTTGGCTCCCAGGAAGGGGGAAGCCATTCGTGGTGATGCTAAGTACATATGTGATGATGTAGACAGAAGTCAGGAAGTTGTGTAAATGAGCATTTCCCAAAGTACCTTCTATTAACACTAGTTTCAAGGTGTGTGAACAAATGTTACACAATAAAGATCTAAGTTTGCGTGGGAAATGCTCTGTTCCCAGGTAGCCAGGCCTCTTTACTGGAGGACGTCTCAGGGTCTCCAGGGTGCTCGTTTGCAGCGGTCTCTTCAAGATGGGGCTGAAGTTAGCAGGGTTCCCTAACCTTTGACCGCAAGACTCTTTTCGCATAAAACACACACTGGGGAAACCCCAGTGTGAGGACTTCAGCTTAAAACCAGCTAAGACCTATTCAGAGATGAAAACAGGGATGTAATGAGTAATGCACCATGACGCCCAAGGATAGGGCATTTTTGGTTAATATGAGGCCAATGTGAACTTACCAGTTTGATAAAGTTCATAACAGATAAAAACATGAGAAGGTCCCTTTTGCTGTCCTGTTTAGAACAGTAGGATAAAGTAGAGGTCTCCAAACATTTTAGGGACTTCGTAAAATGGAGTGTGAGAAGGAAATATTCTGATGTCTATTTGTATTTATATTTCCAAAAAATCATAAAGATATTAACATTACAATATTTAATACATGGATTGAAAGTGGCACGTGAATATGAGATATATATGTACATATATATCCTTGAATGTTCAAAATGTTTTAGGTAGGAATGTTTGATCAAGAAAAGCTTGGAGATTGCTGGATTAGATGACCAGGAGAAGGAAGGACCTAGTGCATGCACCAAGGTTATGGTTGTGGAAATGCGAAGGGAATAAAATCAGGAACCTGACCGGGCGCGGTGGCTCACGCCTGTAATCCTAGCACTCTGGGAGGCCAAGGAGGG
>VBSM01003214.1:468794-482070 GCA_008086735.1 Cheirogaleus medius
GAAAGAAAGAAAGAAAGAAAAATTACAAAAAGAAACAAAAAAATCAGGAACCTGATGGGGGCAGGGTTGGGGGGACAGGGTGTTGGGGAGCGGGAAGTGGTCATAAGCAGCAACTGTAACAAAATGGCTCTGGAGTGGAATGAATGATGACCCCAAGGCTATGAGGTCTGCAGATGGGTTGAAGTACGCTGCTGACTATATTGGAGATATTAAGAAGGAACAGAACAAGGAGGCCAACCAATTATTATGCACCCACATTGCAGCACTAATTGTCGTATGTAGCCCAGTGTCTGGGACATAACAGGTATTCAATAATGTTTTCAAGATTAATGAATAAGTGAATGAATCGATGAATGAATAAATGCAAAGGGTTCAGCAAAGGAATATAAAGTAGGAAAATTTGGACAAAATGAAAATGACCTTCCTGACCAAGATCCTGCAAAATACCTTTCCTAAAAATAAAAATAGAAATTATAACAACCCTTGATATTAGTCCATTTGTTTTTCACATGAGATCAATAATATTTCAAAAGAGCAATTGCTTAGATGTATCCATACATGTTTTTATGATAGCCTTTAAAATATGCTATGTCATACATGTTCATTGTAGAAAAATCAGAAAATGCAAATAGGCAAAAAAAAAAGGAAAAAAAATAATCTTACATACCACCACCCAGCAATAACACAGGCATATGTTTACAAAAATACACTATTTTGTAATTTTAGATATTATTTTGTAATTTTCACTCAATGATGTTTTGAGCATTTATCCACGTCAACAAATATGCTTCTATGAAGTCATTTTCAACATATGCATAATAGTTCGTCAAATGTAGGTATTACAATATACTCAACCAATCCTCTATTATTGCGCCATTAAGCTGATGTTTGCTTGTTTTTATCATAAAAGTACTGCAATAAATATAATGGCAACTACATCTTTGTCCATATTCTTAATTAATACCCCAGTCTTCAAACCTGAAAGTTGAATTGCTGAGTCATTTTAAAGGCCTTTGATATGCATTTTCAAATTGCCCTTCAGTAATGTTTGGATGAGATTTCATAACAGATGTAAACTCTTTAGTTTAAATTGCACTTTCCCTTATGCTCATACCTTACTTGACTTCCACAACAACTCCACGAGCGAGCAGGCCTCCTTGTCCCTATTTCACAGGTGAAAAAAAATTCCAAAGCACTTATGAGCCTTTCTCAGTCTTACAATGCACTAACACTGAGCTCCCATGAGGGCTCTTTCCAGGTCACTGGACAGAATGCCAACATGTCAATGAAAAATACCAGTCCTCTGATCCACACTTCTTTTCAACAGCAAAATACATAAGCTCAAGTTTCTAATAAGGGTGTTTCACACTTAAACAATAGTCAGATATTGCCTATTTGACATTGAATTCTCTTTCCTTGGAAAGAAGGCTTCCTCACATCTTGCCAAATTATTGACTTTGCTATTAAGTCCCTTTGTTAAAATATGGTTGCCTATCACTGGAATCTGGCTGCCACTACTATTTAAGGTATTTGGATATTCTTTTTGCCTTCCAGCAGAAAAAGAACCAGAGACATACAGAGATCAAAAAAGCCTTGCAGGTTATTTCAATTTCATCCCAGCTAGTAGAGATAACGAAGCCTGTCTGTGTCTAATTGAGATGTGGTGACTGGCCCACAGTCAGCGAATGGCACAGGTAGCATCAGATGGGAAGTCTCCTGACCGATATCTAGAACTCTGATTAGTATCACGAAATCTTGTCATTAGTTTGCACTTTAAAAACATAGAGTTTATCCACATAATTTTGCATTTGGAGAAACTGAGGTCAAAGAAGAGGAAGTAGCTGAATAATGCATAGGTAATTAATAGTAGAGCTCAGATGAGGACTCAGGTGTCCTGACTCACAGCTATGTGGCTGTTCCCCCAGACTCCACTCTGCCCCACCACAATCCACACCAAAAGGGTTGGGTGAGTTTGCACTCAAGTGAAAAATTTAAGGCGTGGCTAAGATAAATAATATCTTAATGCAATATTTTAAAAATCAAAATTAATACAAAACCTCCAGAGACAGGATCAAACCCTGCACATGTGTGACTCTACTCACTCAACTCAACCTAATCCAGGCCCCATCAGATCCTGTCTCTATTTAAAACTCTGGTATTTTTCTCATCATGGATACATTTGCATTAATTTTTGCACTCAAGGCAGGTGCCTTACCTCACTCTGACCCCAACCCTGTCCAAGGACCTCCAGTGCCTGGGTCTGAGAAGATCTTATCAGAAAGGTGCCAGGTATGGGACAAGTTGTTCAAAAGGAGCCACAAGCAAGAGGCCTGTCCATGCTTATGACTAATGGGGCCGATCACAGAACAGAATAACCCTCCAACTGGGTGTGGGGCCGTAGAGAAATGGCAACTGAAGAAATTGTTCATGGGCCTAAAGTTGTTAATAACTCAGTTCTCATGATACCGACTTGAGCCATTCAACGATTAATCATTTAGGAATCCGTGTATTGTTCGGTACTTAGTTTCATGAATTCAGATGTTCAAGCACTGGATGGATGAACTGGTTTGTCAACTAATGTGAAAAAAAATCTGAGCCTTCTAATGGACAACAAGCTTAGTGTGAGCCATGATGAGAGGTGACTGACAGAAACACAAGTGGAATCTTGGGCTGTATCTACAGGCTTGTGGTATCCAGGAGCTGTGAGCCTAACTCCACGGGAAGCCAGGGCCAAGTTAACACACTCAGACCTCTCTGCAGGGAAGGCGCATGGTTGTTATTTGTATCCAGTGTAACTAATGCCCTTACAAAAAGGGGAAATTTAGATGCAGGGAAAGGCACACACACAGGGATGCCACCTGAAGATGAAGGCAGAGATCAAAGTGATGCATCGACAAGCCAAGAAACACCAAAGATTGCCAGCAAACCACGGAAGCTAGGAAAGAGGCATGGGACAGATTATCTCTCACCGTCCTTAGAAGGAATCAACCCTGCTGACACCTTGATTCTGGATCTAATACAGTGCTCCAGAGAGCGTTTGGCCTGGAAGCACCTACTTGTACCCGAAAGAAGCAGAGACAACCCATCTACTCTCATACTCTCATACACAAAACCATCACTGTGCCTATTCCAGGGCCTGGCACATAGTGGACTTGCAGTGACTGCTCATTTAAGAAAGAAATGAATTTCAAAGCTATCCACTACTGTCAGGGAAAAAAGGAAGAGGTAGACACACCTGATTACCCTCCTCCAACTCCTCCCTTATTCTAAGCATGAGCCATTTTAATCTCATTCTGTTTTCAGGGATGAATCATAGGATATCAGGCATAGACAGCATCATAGAAATTATGTGTTCAACCGTCCACTCTACTGGTGAGGAAAATGGGACTTTTCCCATTGAGGAAGGAGACAGTGTATCCCTTTCATCAAGGGGAGCCCTTTCTCTTTTTTAAAATTCTATATTAACTAATATACCTCCTATAACTTTGATGTCATCCATAGCCTAAAATGTAAATAAGAAATTATTAAAGCCTACCAGAAGTCAGGAAAGATATGAAAACCACTGGTGGTTCTCATGAAGGAATAGCAATATTTAATATTTATGAAAAATGAATTATTTGCCAGGCCCTCTACACAAAGTACTTCAACTGAACTATCATCTCATTTAAAGCTCACAGAAATGCTAGTAGGTAGGTTTGATTTTATCTTTGTTTTAGAGGTGAGCAAAGCATGTTCAGAGAAGTAAATTACCCACGTGGTATAGAGTTCAGATTTAAATCCAAGTCTGATGGTTTCTGAAGTCCATGTTCTTCTTCTTTTTTTTTTTCAGGATATTATGGGGGTACAAACATTTTGGTTATATAAATTGCTTTTGTACCATTTGAGTCAAAGTTATGAGTCCACATTCTTAATAATCCACTGTGCTGTGCTAAGATTAGACAGGTTTGAGAGGCCACATGAAGCAGAGAAATTAGGTCTGGGTTGGAAACAGGGGAACTTGGGTACCCTCTGGCCCCAGCCACCAACCTGCTCTGAGACCTTAAGCAAATTTCTTCACCTACCAAGGCTTTTCCAATTGAAGTGGCCAGAGAGCATGGATATTAAAGTTTTTCAATAGTGGGCCACAGCTCTATTTATTCCTTCTATAAATATTTATGGAATGCCCATCATGCACCAGGCACCATTTCAGACACTGAGAATGTAGCAATGAACAATATAAACAAAGTCCCTACATTCATGGATCTTGTATTTTAGGGGCAGTGGAGGTAGAGAACATAGAATAAACATTAAAATTTTCAAAAAGACATAGACCCCCATGAAGAAAATAAAGCAAGCTGAGAGATTGAGAGTGACACGCGTGTAGGATGGTGATGATTTCATATAGGGTGGTCAGGAAAGGCCACTCTGAAGAGGGTCCTTTGGCAAAGAATGGAATGATGAGAAGGGAAGTGGAAGGAATGGACATCCCACAGGCTGTGTGGCATCAGCACTAAAGGCACTAATTCCTCAAGAGGGTCCACAGCTAGTAAATGATTGTTGAAAAGTATTCAAATTTGTCAGACGCACATTGAAGCTTTGTTTAAGCACACCCACCTCCACCACTTTTTATGGAAAATCGTTCATCAGGAGCACAATTTCATGATGTAGCCTAAAAATGACACAATTCGCTCAGGCTCAAATGCAATTATGCATTGTTCTAAGCCTAATTGGGTGACCCTGGGCCAAAGCAGGTTACAAGGAAAGAGCAGCAATCGGAGAATACACATTATCAATGGTACATCACCAAGTCAGGGTTTTTTTTAAGTCTTTGCTTAAAGATCTCAGATGGTCTAGGAGTTATTCAAATTGTATTTGACTCATGTTTATGTATTAACAATAGAAGCCTCAAGAAACAATGGTTTCTAAGGTCCATGGCTTCCACCTGTCCCAGAACACTCCCAGCTGTTCACGTCTGCCCACGTCCATCCACGTCCACCCTCACTGCCCAGCTCCACACCACTGCCTTCCATGGCCGTCTTCACTCTTGGCCCCTTCCAACCCATTCTCCATACTATATCCAGGATGGTAGTCCTAAAGGAGAATTGTACCATGTCACTGCTCTCCTGAAAACCTTTTGATGGTGGTGACTACCCAACCCATGGTGGTGGTGTAGTACTGTGGATTTTGACAAACCATATGCATTTGCCAAAACCCATAGAACTACACACCTACATAGAGCCACACACCTAAAGAGTAAATTTTACTCTTTGTAAATTATATTTCAATAAACCTGACTTTTAAAATATCTCCAGTGGTAGGCATTGCTCTCAAGATAAAAATCCAACCTCTCACAAAGTAGTGGTGTTGTGTTTATTCTTAGCCAGGATTCAAAACCTAGCCTCATACCCCTTATTAAATAAATAACCTTGACCAACTCACCTAAACTTTGTGTACTCATTCTTTTTCTTTGTAAGGATAAAAATAGTACCTAAATCTTAGAGTTGTCATGAATATTAAGTGAGTTAATACCTTTAAAACACCTAGAGCCTAGTGTTTATTATGTGCTCATTAAATGTACAGTATTACTAACAAGGCTTATAATACCCTTCATGATTCTTCCCTGTATTAATTTGTGAGTTTGTATTAGCTGCTGCCATAACAAAGTAGCAAAAACTAGGTTGCTTCAATGACAAAAGTAGATTGCCTCACAATTCTGGAGGCTGGAAGTCTGAAATCCAAGAGGTCATAAGGGTTGGTTCCTTCTGAGGGCTGTGAAGAAGCATATAATCTGTCCCATGCCTTTCTGCTAGTTTCTGGTAGTTTGCTGGCAATCGTTGGTATTCTTTGCCCTGTAGATGCATTGTTCTGATCTTGTCTTTTCTGTGTGTGTCTGTCTCCAAATTTCTCCTTTTTTGTATGGCCACAAGTCATATTGGTTTAGAGGCCCACCCTACTCCAATATGACCTCATCTTAACTAATTACATCTATAACAGCCCTATTTCCAAATAAGGTCACATTCTGAGACAGGATTTCAACATATAAATTGGTGGGAGTGTGGACATAACTCCACCTGTAACATGCTCTGACAGTTTCTCATATCATCTCTGCTCACAACATCTCTTCTAGAAACATTCCATAACCACCAATTTGTTTGGCAAACTAATTCTTACTCATCCCTCAGGTTTAAGTTAGATCTTACCTTCTTGGGGAAGTTCTCCCTAACATTTTGCCACCTCACTATTTTAGATTAGGGGCCAGTCTCATGTCCTCCCAAAGTCACATGTGCTTACACCTCTCACAACACTTTTCACATTGCTCTGTATTTGCCTGTTTACTGACCTGACTCCCCATAAGACTTTAAATTCCTTGTAGACAAGAACTGCTTAATATTGTGTTTCAGAACCCAGGTGTATCCTAAGTATATATTTGTTGAATGAAGGAATGTTAATTCTCTTCCCATACTCTGGACATAACCTATTTTATGATTCTATGAATGTTTAGAAGTAGAAAACTGCAAAAATTAGAAAGTAGATGTTTTTAAATAACCTACGAGTTAGAGTTTAGTTTGAAGATGAAAAATCATGCTGGATATTTCAAATAAGAGGTATTTAATACAGGGAATTGATTGCACAGTTGTTGAAAGTTTAAACCAACAAAACAAAAATGCTGAGACAACCTAGATATGAGTAACTACAGGAAGCAGCTACCATCCATAGGACTGAGAGAACAGAAAGTAAATGGAAAGGTTACCAGACACTAGAAGTTCATAGGAGGATCCCATGCTTGCCTAATGCTTAGATCTCAGAGGGAGGAGGAACCACGCGGCTGGAGCTCAGACTTCTGAGTTGGGGGCCACCTACAGCTTACAGTGGGGGTGCTGAAAGGAGCTGTAGGTAGAGCACTAGCTGTCCTTTGCCGCCAGAAGGAAACATTAAGATACCCAGCAAGAAATTCTAGGATATGTAGTTTGTAGATTTCCAGCACCAGCACCACACAACAGAGACAGAAAGGTGGGGTAGGAGCTGAGAGACAATAGGTGCATCACCAGCACGAGCAAAGAACCTGACATAAAAATGTACAGATTGCACAGAATTAGGAAAGAGTCCTGCCAGTGAGTTTCTAAGCGTGGCTCTGTCACAGGTTGATTATGTATGTCCTTAGGCAAACACCTTCCCTCCCATGAGTGTCAGATTCCCCATCCACGGCAGGGGGAAGGAACTGTTATAGATGATCTAAAGGCCTTTTCAAGTCTGAGCCAGGATTTGACAGGAGAAGCACCAGGGAGTTGCTGGGGATTTCTGAATGATGTTGTCGCTCTGGAGGCTCCTATCTCAGGCTTCAGCCATCAAGTGAATAGGGCATTTCCTGTTTCCGGTTCTGCAGCCACTGTTCACATGCTCCAATAAAGCAGGGGAAGGAAGCCAGGGCTGAATTTCTCCAACATGGTGACTCTCTTGGCCAAACTGATTCCAAAATGAGCCATTAAGGGGAGTGTTTCACTGTTTTCTTTAAGCAACAAATGGACAAATAACCAAAATGGCAGTGGGAGGGGGAGTGGGTGGAGGAGCAGGGGAAGCAGGCTGGAAGGTGAGTGAAGGGAGTGGGCCTTAAATTTGCCGTGATCTGACTCATAGCAGCAATGTCTTCTCCAGCCCTCTCCCCCTGGCAGTGCCTTTCCACCTCCCACGACCCTGATGGGAGTTCCATTACGATGTGGGGAGACTGGGCTCAAGTCTCAGCTCAGCCACACACTGGCTGGGAGACCTGAAGCAGCCATTTATTTTTGCCTCCTCTAAGCCTCAGCTTCCTCATCTGCATGCAATTCTGCCTGCCTCGCGAGATCGTGAGGATCAGATGAGTCTGGGTGCTATTTACAAAAGTGTAGTCATTTTATGAAAATGCATAAAAGCATCAAAATGCATTTACAAAACTGTATTACATATACTTGAGTTTTTTGCACTTATTTATATGTGTTATAGGTCAATAAAATAATTCCAAAAAGGCAAAACCAAGAGGAGGAGAAGTAAAAGGTGATTTAAATTTATTTCATTTATGGACAATGGTCATATCATGGGATAAGAAGTGGCCTATTTAGACAACAGAGCCAACAGTATGCGTAAATATACAAAAGGGAGCAAAGCACTCCATATTTTATATGTTAAATACATAGCTAAAATTCTGTGGGTATATCCTTTACTTAAATTCTAGCTTTCCAAAGGGAAAGCATGTTTATTGTAGAAATTTGGGGATCTATAGGAAAGCACAAAGAAGAAAACAAAAAATAACCATAATCTCAGTCTACACGCACAGAAAATAAAATTGAGCTGTGAACTGGAAGAGCTACTCAATGAAAATGCTGTTTCTTCATTCATATTTCTTTCTCTTCTGCTTCTTGACATGCTGAGAAGTTGAGAATTCTCACAAGCCAGATAGAGGTAGCAACACAAGGGCCTGTAGAAGGCAGGAAGGCACCACAAACAAGTGGAATGGTGGGATGAGTCACTGCAAATGCAATGACAAAGGGCAGCTGACCATCAAGCCTGAAAGTCAGACGTTAGGGAGTGGTGGAAACCGGCAAACTCAAGACCATGTGTCCCAGGGGAGCAGCCTCTACTCAGCTCCGCCTGGCTATTTTCATGTTTCCAGTGGGGATGGATCATTGATATTTTTAATAGAAACTGGGCATCTGGAACTTCATGTGAAAATCTAAAATTTTTAAATATTAGAGCCTAACTGATTTTTTAAACTCTGCAGATCACACCAAAGACATCTGCATGCCAGATGTGAACTGTGAGTGCCAATCTGCAACCACTGCTGAAGGCGAAGGCGGTAGGGAAGAGTTCACTGAAGGTCTTAGGCAGGGAAGTACTGGTAACAGGAGCAGATCTGTAGTTCAGAAAATTCCTGAGGCAGCTGGTGTGAGGGAGGGACTGAAGGTGACGGAAATATAATACTCCAAGTGAGTGACGATGGTTGCCTCAATGGTGCTGTAGAGACGGAAGCCGGAACGGAGAGGAGGGGACGTAGTGTTGGAGAGCTGGTGAAGGGTGGGGCCAGGAGCCCAAGGTGGGGGGGTGCCCATATTGCCTAGAGCCCTGGGGACCCACATTTTAAGTTTGAGGAGGAAGTGCCTTGTTTGATAACAGATAACTGTAGAGGAGGAACTCCTTGGTATTAGCAATGCCGCCTCCCCAAACAGCAAAAAGACTAAACAAGCCACTGACTGTGGGGCACGAGGCAGCCACCTGAAAGTGGCTGGGAGGGAAGGGGATTGGGGCTGAGTGGCGTCAACCAGGAGTCAGTGGAAGGAATGGGAACAAAGTCAAAACCAAGTCCTCTACCTTGAAGGGCCTGGAGACATTTAGTCCACGGAAGAAAAGACACATGGAAAACTGGAGCTTGCATGCTTGCTTGCAAAAATTATTTACTGAGCATCGACATGTTCAGGAGTTCCAGCTGGTGCTAGATTTGGGGACTATGGTGATAAGCAAAAGCCAATAAAATTAACATGTTATCCCTGCCCTGAGGTAGTTTTTTCGAAAAGATATTTATGGAATGATCTCACAAATAAATGCAAAGGTGCAAAACTAAGATAAGTGCTGGGAGAGAGAGTGGCACAGTGTCCTGAAAGCGTGTCCCAGAGGGTGGGGACATAGATTGAGTTCCAGAGGAAATGATGATTAAACTGAGATCTAAGAGATGAGTACACGAGAATGAGGTAAACAGGGGGAAAGGAAAGGCTTTTAGGCATCAGGAACAGCATGTGCAAACACCTGACTCACAGGAAGGACTGAGAAGGCCGGAGTGCCTGGAGCATGCCGTGAGGGGCTGTCACACAGAGGAGGGACGGGGTTTGTTCTGCACAGTCTGCAAACGTACCCATTAGGGGTGCTGCATACACATTTTTTCTAAGAGACTTATGGTGAAGGTACTTTGGGTTTGTTTGGTTTTAGTTCAATAAAAAGCTACCATGTATTCAGTTTCACTATATGCCAGGTCCCGTTCTAGATAGTTGTCTCATGAATCCACACAACAGTCTCAGGAGGTAAGTGTTCCCTTTACCTACTGCTGTGTAATCCAGAAGAGCTAGGGGCTGGAGTGGGTGGGTGAGTCCCTCTCCATGTGGCTGCTCCATCACATGGCTGGTTTGTGCTCCTTTATAGCACAGAGGTCTCTGGGCAGTATACTTCTTACATAGTGGAACTGTTTGCCTCTTTCAGAGCAAGAAGTTCAGGAGAGACAGGCAGAAAGCTGTCATCCCCTAAGACTAGCTCCGGAACTGATAGTGTCGCTTCCACTGTATTCATTGGTCGCAGCAGTCACAAGTCAGACCAGATCCAAGGGAGTAGAAGAAGAAACTCCATCTCATGACAGGGAGATGATGATGGGGTGAGGGGGCAATGGCATGTGCATGCAGGAGGGAAGGAGTCAATGATGGCCATCTTGGAGAAAAACCATGGTAGTAATTACAATGACTGTCCTCATTTTACAGATGAAGGAATCTGGGTTAAAAGACAAATTTGCCCAAGATGATCATAAAGTCAGCAGCAAGTGGCAGAACTGGAATGAAAACTGTTTGACTCCAAAACATCCTGCATTTAGCTAGTATGATATTCCCTTCACAGGGTGGTATGCAGCCATGGGGAAAGTCCTGGGCTAACAGTCCTGGGATCTGATCCCAGCACTGCCTCTAACTTGCCCTAAGACATTCGTAAGTGGCCTCCCTCCTGTAGGCCACAGGCTTCCTCCTCTGTACTTCTCCATGATCTTGCAGGGCAGTCCTGGGTCTAGCATTCTGGGGCTCGGAGGGTCTGTGCTGCACCCTCTGGGCTCACTGGCCACTGACTGGCTGCTTCCCCCACTTCAGCCATCAGCATGTCAGCTCCCTGCAGGGACAGGAGCCTCTGCTCTTCCTCTTTCCCTTTCCTCTTAGCAACATTCCCCTTAGCCAGGCTGCTCTTGGCTCCCGGGGCTGCTCTGTTTACCCAGGCTGACCTCCACTTGCCAGGAACTAGTAAGCAGAGTCCTGGGTCTCTGCCCCTTGATAGGCTCCCTTGAGCGCTGGTTTCACTCTTGATTCTGAACTTCACAGAAGCTGAGACCAACATGTTTTTTAACCAAGACAGTGCACATCACGCTTTGCTGAGCTTTGCAAATAAATTGGTGGCAAACTGGTAGCTCACGGCAATGTGTCGAATGAGCGTTTGTAGTGAATCCATCCTCTGGTTTTGTATAAACTACCAAACTGTACACTAGACTGCATACTACTGAGGACAGGAATTGTCCGACTTACTCATTACTGTATCAACAGCACCTTACCAAAGTGACTGATCCAGAGGAGGTAATCAAACCACCATATTTTGGGGTTGCACCTGCAAAATTTGTTTGGATCCCTGCCATTCAATTCTTTAAATTTCCATTTTATGAATAAATTCACCCATGAAAATATTTGAGCACAATTCTCCTCTTTAGTCTGTTCTAGTTACTGATATTTTTTCTCCTTGTTGGTTTTTTTTTCCTAAGAACATTCCTTTTTCCACTTAAGCCATTGAAATTTAAACTTGCCTTCAGGCCTTTTCGAGCTCAAATAAAAGGTAAGAATAAAAAATAGTAAAAGAGATTGAGATGTCCAAAGCCCCAGGTTCTAGATCCACTCCTTCTCAGTCTTTTCTCTAACAGCTTCCTCATTTGTTCAAGTTTTTGGCATCTTTATTTTCATTTCCTGGTTTCTTCTCACATCCTTCCTCTTTCCCCCTCCAAAGGGGTTACTAAAAATTCTAACTATTTCTACTTTTACTTCTTGGCTGTTATCTGTTGTGCATCCCCTCCCCACCCCCACCCCCGGTCCCCACAGTCACAGATTTATTATTGAGTTAGTCAACTTTTGCTTAAATTGCATCTCAGTTTCCCCATCAAAATAGGGGAATGGCCATGACAGTAAAATCTAGAATCCTGTGGAGCATTATTTCTTTTTATTACTATTATTAAACTGTACTTTGTAATAGTTCTCATAGTAAAAATCCAAGCAGACCAGATGAGTACTAAAAAGAAAGTAAAAGTAAACTCTCTGGTCCACCCCACAGGTCCCATCTCCCAATCCTCATCCAGTATGGTGTACATAGTACGCCAGTAACTCTGAGTATCTTTCCAAAATACATTTGTGAAAATAGAAACATATATTACATTTACTTAAAGGTGATATACATAGCTTTATTTCAACCTTTTGCACTTCAAATTTTGGAGATCTTGATGAATCAGTACATATATCTATCTCATTCTTTTGAACTGCAGCACAAAATTTCATTCTACAGTTACACTAATAAATAAATATATACAATTAAATATATTTTTAAATATATTAAATATTTAAATATATTTTAAATAAATATATATTTATTTATTTTTATGTACTTATTTTTTTTAATTCTATAATTTGGAAGAGGGTGTTGATTAATTTCCAAAATACACTTCAGAGTCCCACCTTCCACATAACTCTCTTACTCATAGCCCTTTGGTTTTTTAGACAAAATTTAATAGCCTGCATAAAGCTATAAGTATTAATAACCCTTCAGTGCACCCAAAAGCAGCGTTCACTTCAATCCCTTACAAAGACTATGTTCTATAGTCTTTGCTTCTCCCTATACATTTGTCTTATGGCTCAGTGGTAAAGTGGCTGTAGAGATACACATTAGGGGTAAGTGGAAAAGGGAAACAAAGGGGAAGCCCAGGCACATGGGTCCAGGGAAGACTAGGGAACGCCATTTCCACTTTCCTTTGTCTTTTCTTAAAAAAAAAAAAAGGCAGGGACGTGATTGGTTGGAAGGGTAGAGAACAGACCCCAGAATGGCAAGCTCCAAAGAGGGGTTGTGGGAACAGTACCCACAGAAGCAAAAAGGGAAGAGGTCAGGGCAACGCTTGCAGCATCAAGTTGCTCAGGAGTTTCTGTCGGCCCAGCTCATAGTCATCCTCATCCACATTCACCAGCAGTTTGATGGCTTCATGGCCCACAGCTTGCTGAGGGAGTCTGTGATGAAGACACCTTTAAGTGCCTCTGTTAATGAGCCATTGATGCAGTCGCGCCAGAATGTGTCGAGGTCGGTGAGCTGAGAGAACTTGATGCCACAGATGATAGAGCCCAAGTCCCGGGACTTGAGGATGGTGTTGGCCTGGTTAAAGCACTCATACTGGCGCTCAAGTGGGTCGTCCTTGTCAGAGAAGACGTTGCACTGCAGAGCAGTCTCCTGCTGGCAGTATTCAGCCCGAACCCGCAGTCTGATGTCACATGTTTGCTTTTCC
>VBSM01003214.1:482170-510935 GCA_008086735.1 Cheirogaleus medius
AGGAAGAAAAGCACGCGCACATCTCTGTGTGTCAGATGGGTGCCCACGATGTCAGATGTGCAGTGCAGGCTGTACGGCTCGTGCTCCTGTTCAGCACGTTCTTCGGGCCACCCCTGGGTTGCCTGCCGCTTTAGGCCCGCCATACTTGGAGCTCAGGTATGCAATACTTTCCAGAATTTCTGCTCAGCAGCTGCAATTCCGACCGTACCTCAGCTCAGGCTCCGAGCCGCTACATTGGATCCCTCCGCGCTGCTCAGCGGCCCTGTTTCATGGCGCCGCTTCCGGGCTCCAGCGGCTTCCGGGCTCCAGCGGCTTCCGGGCTCCAGCGGCTTCCGGGCTCCAGCGGCTTCCGGGCTCCAGCCGCTTCCGGCTCCAGCCGCTTCCGGGCTCCGGCGGCTTCCACCGCTGCTGGCGTGAGGGATTTAATATAGGAGTAGTCAAGAAGTGTTAGGTAAATAGCCAGGGATCCCGGGTCTCCTGGGGACGAAAGTGCGTCCTGCAGCCTCATCTTAATCATCTGTATTCAATTTATTTACACATGTTCCTATGATGGGCATTTATGTTGGGTAGATGCCACACACAATAGTTTGTTTACACAAATGGGGACATACTACTCGCACTTCTACAATTTGCAATTTTTACTTTGTGATATATCTTGAATATTTGTTTTATATCAGCCAGTACAGAGCTACCTTTAAAAAAAATAGTAGACTTTTTTTTTTTTGAGCAGTTTTAGGTGACACGAACACTTAGGAAGTATTTCCCATGTACCCAAGTACCCTCACACTCATACAGCCATCCTACTATCAGCATCTCACACCAGAGAGGTACGTTTGTCACAACTGATGAGCCTATGTTGACATATCATAATCACCCAAACGCCATAGTTTCTGTTAAAGTCATTCTTGCTGTTGTGCATTCTAAAGGTTTTGACAAATGTATGACATGTATCTACCATTATGGCATCTTACAGAATAGTTTCATTGCCCTAAAAATAATTCCAATGCCCTACTATGCTCCACCTAGTCATCCCTCCCTCTCCTCAATGCCTGGCAACCACTGATCTTTTTACTGTATCCACAATTTTTCCTTTTCTGGAATACCATATACAGTATGGGATATGTATCTTATCAACAGGGATATGTTCTGAAAAATGTGTCATTAGGCGATTTCATTGTTGTGTGAAAATAATAGTGTGTTTACACAAACTTAGATAGTCTAATGTACTATACGCCTAGGTTATACAGTATAGCCTATTGCTCCTGGGCTATAAACCTGCACGGTATGTTACTGCCAGTAATAATGCAGGCAATTGTAACACAATGGTAAGTATTTGTGTATCTAAACATAGAAAAGCATCAATAAAAATACAGTGTAAAAGATAAAAAATGTTACACCTGTATAGGGCACTTAGCATGAATGGACTAGAAGTTGTAGGACTAGAAGTTGCTCCGGGTTAGTAAGTGAGTGAATGAATGTGAAGGTCTAGGATGTTAATGTATACTATTGTAGATTTTACAAACACTGTACATGTAATTTTGTTTCCAGGTCAATCACTTACTGTGGCCTCTTACTGGCAACATTAGCCATGGATTTTGTAGGCTTTAGGGGCCATGATGATCAAAATAACATGAGATAAAATCAAGCACAACAGTAAATGAAACAATTAAGAGATGCATTTAAGCGCAAGGTGTATGAGGCTGCTGTTGGTGTAACAGCATACTGTATACAGTAAACTTTTTTTTAATAAGTAGAAGGAATATACTCCATCTAAAATAATGACTGTAAGTATAGGAAAGTAAATTCATAAATCAGTAATAGTCATTTATTATCATTATCAAGTATTATATGCTGTACATAATTGCATGTGCTATACTTTTATACCACTGACAGCACAGTAAGTTTGTTACAGAGGAATCACCACAAACAGGCGAGTAATGCATTGTGCTACGATGTTAGGATGGCTATGAAGTCTCTAGGGGATGGAAATTTTCCAGCTCTATTATAATTTTATAGGCCCACTGTCACATATGCACTCCATCGTTGACTAAAACATCACGATGTGGCACTTGACTCTAGTTGGCATTGTACAGTATGCAGACCTTTCAGATTGGCTTCTTTCACTTAGTAATATGCACTTGAAGTGCCTCCATGACTTTTCATGGCTTGGTAGCTGATTTCTTTTTAGTCATGAATCTATTCCATTATCTGGATGTGCCACCGTTTATTTATCCATTCTCCTACTGAAGCTGGCATCTTGATTGCTTCCAAGTCTTGGCAAGTGTGAATACACCTATTATAAACACCCATGTTTGTATAATAATCCATAGTAAGTCAATAAATTAATATATTTAGCCATTCTCCTTTGACAGACATTTAGGTTAGTTCCAGTTTGGGTTATTGTTGTTGTTGTTATGCCAAACAATGCTGCAATGAACAATTTTTTATGAATCCGTGTGCGTACATCCACAAAAGACATTCCTAGCAGTGGAATTGCTGAGTCAAAAGGTATGTGCATTTTAAATTTTGATGGAACAGTTACGAGGTCTACCGGTGTCTGGTTATAACCCTAAGTTTTGATAATACATTAAATTTTGCCAGCGTGGCAGATTAAAGAAAGATTTCTTCTTGTTGTTTCTGGATTTTGCATGCCGATCCACCCCTTCTTTGCATTCCGCATGGCCCAGATGACCACTCCATATGCTCCCGCAGCTTGCTACACACCCCTCCTGAAGGCTCCGTTTGCCTGAGGTCTGTCCTATATTTTCTCGCAGTAATAATCACCCTCCCCCATAGGAACGCAGCCCTGCTCCCGCAGTCAGCCCCAAAGTCACACATACATTTGTTCATTTAATTCTCACCGCCGGTCTGGGAGCAGGCACGAGAGTAGTCAAATCTGCTTTACAAATGAGGAAACAAAGACCTGGCGCACAGCACAGGCCCACAGGAGCAGCGCCACGTCCCTTCCCTTGCCAAATTCGTTTCTTTCCTCATCCGCTCCTTTGGCACAGGGCTGCCGAGCAGGGCTCTGTGAAATAGCCTCATTTATCTAACTGCTGGCTCTTTTCCAGACTGAAGCTTTCCAATGGCCTAGTGCACCTCCTTCCATGATTTCTCTCAAGACTCAACTCCTTATCTCGGCATTCAGGGGCTTTCAAAATATACAGCCCAGTTCGCATCCTACTGTTCCTCTCCTCAAATAGCTGCTGCCCTAGCACTCCCGGAGTACTGGCTGTTTCTCAAGCCTTCTTCAAAGCTTCCCACTTCCGTACCTCAGTTCCCGTTCTTTCTTCTCCCTGGTATTCCCTGCTTCTGTGCCTGACTACCAAAGTCACATGCCACCCTCAAGCCCAGTCTAACAGCCACCAACTGAGTGAAACTTTTTATGATGTCTCTTCATCTTTGTTAACACAACGAACAAGACTAGCCCTCTGTTGAGTGCAGATCTCTTTTTTATACCTCGTTTATAGCCTTTATCACATACCCTGTCATATCATAATTATCCTTCTTATCTTTTGCCATGTCATCATAAATCTTTGAGAAGCAGCACCCCATGGAATTGTAAATGATGCTCCCTGGAGCTTACAGTGGGACCTAGAAGTAGTGGCTTAGTGGTACCCCAAAACTCTCATACATATGTTTTTCTAACATAACAAAAATGGAATCATTTCATATAGTCTGGTATGCAACTTGCTTTTTTATTTTAATGATAAAGCAAGGACAACTTCCTGAGTCAATGCATTTAGGTAAATTTAATTCTTTTTTAATAACTACACATCACCATACATGGGTTTCTTCTCATTTATTTAGATATTTTCCCTTTGTGAACAATTAGTTTTTCTTAATCTTTATTGCAAACAAAATCTAAACAATATCTTTACACACACACCTGACATTTAAGGAACAAATTTCTAGCAATGAAATTTCTAGGTGAAAAGATACATGCATCTTAAATTTTAATAAATTTTGCCAAATTGACTCTCCAAAGGACTGTGCCAATTTATTTTCTTTTTAGCAATCCCATTAGGCTCTTGGCTGAAGATTCCATGTTATATTCAAAGCTCACCTGCTATTCTTGGAAGCCTTCCCCAGGCCTCCTCCCCAGTGTTTATGTGGGGAGATGGGGTACTAAATGAGTTCTCTGTTGCCGATAAAATCAAGTTCCTGGCTCTATCATAGCATTTACTACATTACATGACAGTTATTTGCAAGGCCCCTGCCTCCTTGTTCATTTCTTTATGTCCCTTAGCCCCTCACATGGTACTTTTTTAGAAGTGCGTGTGTGTGTTTGAGTGCACACACATGTACAGTACTTGCTTCCTGTATTCTGGACCCTGTGTTGGGGTGTTAAGGATACAAAGATGAATAAAGTTGTATTAGCAAGCAGATTGGGGAATAATAATAATATGATAATACAGGATAAATGGTACTGTAGGGCAAGCGTATGGGGCAATATAAAAGCGTACGGAAGAGGCATCTAACCCGCTGTACGATCAGCAAGTCTCAAAGGAAGCTGACCCAGTGTGAGTGCGTGTGTGTGTGAGTGTGTGGGGGTGTACTGGGGTGAGGACCAGTGCAGGAGACAAGGGGAAAAGAAGAGGAGGTGGCCTGGGGAGAATGCTGTGAGTGAGGGAAGGGGCATGGGTGAAGCCCAGAGGCTCACGGCCAATGACTTCCAAGACCTAACATACTCCCTCTCTTTTTAGAAATTGTGACCAGGGTGCTTGGCCCCAAATCTTGGCCATTTGGCCTTTTTCCCGTAAGCAATTGGAAAATGCTGCCTCTTTGCTCCAGTAGTCTGGTAAAACTCAGCTGCAAGACCCTGACAAGCAGGGAACTTCCTTCTCAGCAGCCTGGACACTCACTCTTTTCTTGAGCCTGGCCTGCTGCATCTGAGCCCAGTGTTGGTGGTGCAGAGTGAGGCTTGTTCAGACAGAGCTAGGTTTGAAGCCCTTCTCCTCCTAGTATCTACTACTGTGTAACCTGGAACAGGCTGCTTAATTTCTTTAAACCTCAGTTTTCTCATCTGTAAAATTGGAATAACTGTGTCTATCTTGTAAGGTTGTACAGAAACGAGAATTAAAGAAGAGAGTATGTATGTAAGGTGCCAGGCCCGGCTTCTGGTAAATAATACAAACATAATAAGCAAAAATCATGCTTATTGTCTTTCAGACCCCTTAACAACCACCAGTTGATGATGATGTGCTTAAAGATCACTTAATTAGGCTTTATCACTTTATAGATGAGGAAACTGAGGCCCAGAGAAGGGCAGCCGCACAGTAGGTGAGAGGGTCAGGACAGAGTTCTCCTTCCTCCAGGCCCAGGGTATGTTCCACCATCCTGTAGTGATTAGCCTTAGGTGGGCTCCTCTACCTCCTCTCCTTGGCCCAGTGAGATCTTCCCCTTCCCGACTCTCAGTAGAAGGCACTGCTTTGGAGAAAGACGGCCCTGTTTCCTTTTCTTCCTTTGTCTGTTTTCAGCTATCGTCCATCTTATCTGTTCGCATTATCTCCCCTTCAGCCCTGCCTCTTGACCTCCTCTTCTCCACAAGACACTGCTAGATGCCCAGTTCCATCTTCCTCCGGGACCCACAAGACACTGTGCATTTCCTTTTTGGGGTGGCTGGGGAGGAGCCTCCAGCTCTGGACAATTTGCACATTGGGGTTCGGGGTTCTTCAGTCCAAGGAGTTGCATGAAAAATCCCTTTCCTGTGGGATTTTTGAGTATCATAGCTCGGAGACTTTTCCACGGCTCCTCTAGGTTTACTATCAATAATTAATTGAACACTAATTATGTGCCAGGCCAGTTCTAACCACTTTGCAGATATTAACTTTTGTGATCTCCCTAACAACCCTATGAGGTTGTGAGATAATATAAACAGCCCCAATTTACAGATAAGGAAAGGGTGTCACAAGAAGATTAAGTAACGTGTTTAGGGTTTTACAGCTGAGAACTGGAGGAGGCAGGACTTCGAACCAAGCAGCTGGCTCCAGGGTTGCTGCCAAGCTGCTCTCAGAAGTGGGCTACTTCTGGGTCTTTGCTGTTGCTTCTTTCTCTCTCTGTGCTGCTTCTCCTACTTCCTGACTCTTTTCTTTTGGGAGTTTTCCTTCCTCAATCACTTGTACACAAATCTTCATCTCGCAGGCAGCTGTGAGAGAATCCAACATACGATATCCCTCCAAATCCACCCTAAAGGTTAACACTGTAGTATTTTGATATATACATGGGATTTTTTCCCTGTTGGATCGATTTATTTATTCACTTGAAAGGCTATCCTTAGAGAAACTAATATGATTTCCAGAAATTGAAGCTGTCCTAGAAAATCCAAGATTATAATGATGACGATGATGATGACAATAATAAACACTTTTTGGAAACACGGTGCTAAGTTCCTTAAACACATTGTTTCATTTAACGATCAGAAACATCCTCTGAGAGTGCTGCTATTCAGGGAATGCTCCTACCGTCATGATGACCACCCATGGACACATCACTCCAAATCTATTTATCTCCTAATCATTATGATATTTTTAGCTTCCATTTTGATGTCCAACCAAAACCTCAAATTCAATATGGTCTTATCGGAATGCATCACCCTTTCCTGTCCTACAGCCATACTCAGATCTGCTTACCTAGTACCCTGTTTGGTAAAGGCTCCACTCCTTTGACTCACCCTGCAGCCAATCCAAGTTATGCTGATCTGTTGTCTTGTTGGTTCTCTTCCTTCTTTTCCAAACCTAGTTTTTCATCCCTTCCTTCTATTCCTTCCACAATCATCCAATGCATTGTATCCTCACTTTACACCTGTACCCTCTGAGGCCCAGAAGGCTAAAGCATATTGCCTGAAGCACACAGCTGGTTAAGGGCAGATCCATGATTGGAACCCAGATCCATTCAACTCCAAATTCCATGCTTCCTCCATCACAGCAGTGTATCCCGTTAGTTCAAGTCCAAGGCTGAGATACTTGTAGGTGTAATAAGAAATTATATTAAATAATTCCATAACAGTATATTAAATAACAGTGTACTACTTAGGAGTTATCCCTTCTTCAATTTTCTATCTTTTAAAATAGATGGAGAAAGTCCCATTTGGCTAGAATACCGTTAATGTCTCCCTAGCACTTGCTAATCTTTCTTTTCAATAAAAAGAGAGAAAGCCTCAGGCTCAGAATTTTGGCAGGCATCAAAATCTAGCCAGAATTTACTAACATTGTTTTGTTTTCATGGTTACTTTCTATTTAAGGCAAATGACACCAGTTTTCCACATGTGGTGATTGCAGAGATATAAAATTTTCTTTAAAAATAAATGTATTTGAGTTTCAGAAGTGAATCAATAATTTAGAAAGTCATAGTATACCTACTATTTAGAATAGCAGAAATCATGATGATGAAATGTGAATAGCCAAAATATGGGGGGTGGGGGAACCCATAATCAAGTTGTTTTATAGGATATTTGCAATTTTTGTTTACTACTGCACAGCAGCTCTGCAGAATCCAGGACTCCTCTCCTCAGTGGCCCTCAAGGTACTTACTTCCCGCTACAGGTTTGCTCAGTTTAGAATAGGAAGGTCCTTTAGATGTCACCAAGCCCAACCTCCCATTTCATCGATGAAGATTGAGGCCCCAAGAAATGTGACTTTTTTGAGATTACCCAGAACATGGTAACTATTCTGGGACTAGAACCTAGGTCTCCTAATCCCCCATTCGGGCACTCTCTTCTGCACCAAACTGCTTCCCTCACATACATATATTACATCACATACATTCATCATCACACACTGCTCATTCCTATATCTAAAGGAGACTCCAAGCAGTCCCTCTCAGATTCAGCAAGAGAATTAAGCACTGTGCCCTAAGGCATCCATGACATTGTATGCAATGACTTAATTTCTCTCTTTTGTCCCTAGGAGGGAAATAGCCTATGTCCTATCCTTGGAAGAACTGGGAAGAGTAGTACCTCAAATAATTTCTGTAGGGTTTAATTCTCTTGCAAAATCCCAATTGAGAAAATCTGCTAGAGTTTAGCCCCTTTGAGTGATTGATTCTCTTCAGGCCAAGGAGTCCTTTATATGGCCAACTGAAGTCTCCCCTGCTTTAATTTAATTCCATTTCCCTTTGCTCGGTGCCCCGAAGATGTGGAGAATTTATTAGCATGTCTCATAAAACTCTAGCATAGCAGGAAATTAAATTCATCTGGTATAATCAGCTGTTTGGAAAGCTTTGCTGGTTGCTCTGCTCTACTTTATGGTTGCCAAGGTGATTGCAAATGGATTGTTTGATGACTTGTTCTAGGATCTTTCCAGGTATTGATGTTAAGTTTAGACATTGACAAACCCAAACATGAATAAAAGAGGTTTTCCATGATGGTAAAGGGGACTCTAGACCCAAGGGAACAAAGAATATATAAGGTGAAGAGGAGAAAGCTCCGGAGAACTTCAAGGGATTGTCCCAAAAGCTCCATGACAGTCAGAGAAGAGAGAGGAGACTTGTTTTGAGTGGCCTCAAGGGGGCAGACTTAAGATCCATGGGTAAAAGTTGTAAGAAGATGGATTTCAGTTCACTAGCTGGATAGTCAGAGAAATACACATCTACAAAAGGGGCTGGTGAGCTTACCATCATTAGAGATGGCCCTCCGAGAGTTTTGGTGGATGCGTTGTGTAAAGAGCTGACTAGATTGTGAGCTGCTTCTTTCAAAACCCACAGACATCCCATCTAGCTCTATAACTCAATGATAATGGTCATTTTCAGGATCATTCGTCTTTCTAAGGAACCAAGTTTTGTTCCTTTTTTGATTCTTTTTCACAGCAATTCAAATTAAAAATAAATTATTCATCCATGTTCGAAGGGTCTTTCCACACATACAATTTGATAAGATAAATGTACATTCTATATATATTTTTATTCAAAAATAAGATAATAACAATAAGCTATCTCTTTTCCAAGACAGCATGCTAAATACTTTACACGCTTTCAATCTCTTTTAATTCATTTAAGTTTAATGAGATAATGCTGTACAGAAATATTATTAAAGACAAGCATTTTAAATCATCATTTAGAAAGAAATCTATAGATGTTTATCTGCTTGAGGAGCATAAAGATGGAAGAACTCTTGTCGAAGCCAAGACCCAAAATAAGATTTTCCTAACATGTCCAGCTATTGGAGCAGGGGCATTCTCTAGTACCACGGAGCTTTATTACTATTTAAACATTCATTAGGTAAATCCGAATGTGGGATTTTCTTTTCTTGTTTGGCAAGCAGGAAACGACAAATCAGTGTCTTAAAGGATTGACAAAATATGTAATTAGACACTATCAATCACCATAAAAGAGACTGCTTTTTCTTATATCAGATAAAGGTGTATTTAGTCTACTAATTACTTTCCAGTTCAACTGAAGCATTAACTCTCTAAGGTCACAAAGACAATAAGCTACTCAAACTCCTCTGCTAGAAAATGAAATGACAGTGTTGGGCAGGGAAAACTCATGAGGCCAAGAGACAGATCTGGACTCCAAATTTTCCCTACCACCTTGGATTGAACACTTCTCATTTTTTCACTTCAGTTTCTTCATTTGCAAACTGGGAAGAATATACTAAAAGATCTATTAAACCCTTCCCCAGTCTAACTTTCTCTAACCTTACAATTCTCAAAGGAGGTCAAGAGAAAAGATTCTTGGTGAAAATACAGCATCTTGAAATTTCTCCCAGCTTGGTGATGCTACAGAGAGAGCCAGAGTGTGTCCATTTGTCAAGGCTAGTGGGCAAAGGCCCAGAATGTCTTGGTTGACATAAGCATTTTCCCTTCTTGACTAAGTGTTCATGGGATTTTTAAAAAGGTGTTTCCCAAAATATTAAGTCAAACTTTTAAGTGACTTGTGTGTGTGTGTGTGTGTATATATATATATATATATAATCAATTAATATTTGTCCTACAAGAGTCTTATCTTTCATTTTTTGTTATGGGAAGGTTAAACAATATGCTTATTTATTCCATAGTTTGACAAACAGGAAGGAGATTTTAAATGGTTCAGTTCCACAATTCATTGTAGATGTGTATTTAAAGAAACACTGTTGCATAACATACACTGCCTCTTCCTAAAATGCATCATACCAGAGCCAATTTTGGAAAGCACAAATATGGGGTGGGTGTATTTTGAAAACTATGTGAACATAACAGATCCTTAATTAATATTTATGGTTTTATGGGAAAAAATATTTGTTTTATAAGGCATCTGTCTTGCAAAAAGACAGTTTCTGCTATTGAAGGAAGTCAAAGGGTACATGTAGATTAAATATTGTTTCTGAGCTTTACTTCTAGAATAAACATCCAAATTACTTTTGTCCTAAAGTATTTTATTGTTCTACTAGAGAAGACTAACAGTGTATTCTAAATTACTAAGTAATTCATGTAAACTTTACTTACAATGCATATTTGTGTGACATTTATATGTGAGAAAGCACTTTCATGTATATTGCTATATCATTTGATTCTCACTCACCCCAATGGAAATGACTTTATTCCTCCTTTAGAGATGGAGGAAATTAGGCCCCCTCTTCATGATTTCCCTTTAAAAAAGTGAACTAGAAAGCTCCAAGTCAGGTGAGTCAGGAACCTGGCTATTAGGATTCTAGTTATAATGCTTCTTCCCTGAATTCTCCTTTCAGCATGTAATGATGCAGTACATTGAAAAAATTAAAAGACGGGTCTTAGAGTTAGGCAGACCTGGGTTCAAATCCAGCTTCTGGCACTGCCTGGCCATTGCCACTGGGCAAGTTATTTTCCTCTTTGAGCCTCATTTGTGAATTATGCTAAAAATAATTCCCCCTCCGTGGGACTGTGGGAAGGATTAAATAGAATAATGCATGAAAAGTACACGGCAGAGTGTTCCCTAAATGTTAGCCATTGTTATGTTATTATGTAATCTGCAAAGTATGTTTAGTTACACTGCATGAAACAAGTTTCGGTTTTTCAGACACCACTAATACATGGGAAATCAAACCCTGATAATTAATTTCTTTTTAGCAGTGAAGTCATATGCCAGATGCAAAGGATAGTATTTCACGAACAAAGACCTTAATTTTAATGCTTGGTCTTACTTTATTTTTTTTAAAGTAAGAATCATCTTTTGCTTTCTGTAGTTTCAAAATATTCTTAATGTTAACACATTCCTAATAACCAGAACCACATGAAATTGCCATTTTTGTAAGTCCGAGACACTGAACAGTGGCAATTTCATATGGTTCAACACAACAGATTAACACACTTCAACACATGAAATGAATTTTTTTTAGTTGCAACAGGGTCATTAAAGAAATTGTATGTAAAAGGGAAATTATCCCATTTTCAGTGCCACTACAGTCCGACAGATAACGAGTGACGCCACACTCCCAAGAATGAAACACAAAAGCATACAACTTTCTCTTTCCCTCCCAAATCCCAAAACACATACACGCATACCCTAGCTTTCCGAATGAAATCCAAGGGGTAAAATTATCTGTCTTGATGCCTGCAAATTCCCCAGGAGGGCACCAAAAGTACTTGACAGTGAGTGTGCTCAGGAAATCATCTGCAGCTGTCGAATCACCGCCTGTGGTCTTTCCAAGTATTTGAAAGGGAATATACCGGCTTACTGGGAGGGGGCAGCAGCGGCATGCATGAGTGCTTGGGTGAGGGGGTTTGTGAGTACCTGGATGGGGACATCGTGTCTCTGTCTCTCTACATGAGTCCAAGCGAGCGTCTGTGTGTGTTTACTTCCTACTGCGTGTGTCACCATGCCTTTGTGCTTCTGGGTGCTCCTGTGTTTGTTTCTGGCCGCGTCTCTGTGTTGGACAGGGGTGACTTTGTGCCTGTTGTGTTCTGTGCGAGCGCGCGCGAGTGTGCATGTCAGTGCCGCGGGCGGGTGTGTCTCAGTGTCTGTGGCTCCGTATAAGTCTGAGCATGTCTGTCGGGGCGCATTTGTGCCTGTATGTGCGTGTCCCCGTGGGCACTCTCTTCTCCCTTTCCCAATGTAGGCAAGTGTCCCTGTGCGGCTCTCTGCCCCGAGACCTCAGGCCGCGCAGCCTCCCAGGACAGACAGGTAGCAGCCACAGAAGAGCCTAGAGCTCCCGGGTTGACTGGTAAGCACGCTCGTCCCAGCTTTAGCACTCTGGGGCCAGCCAGGGTAGCCTGCAGGGAGTGGTGGCCCGCCCGCCAGGGAGCAGCTGGGCCCCGCCCGGGCCAGCCCCAGGAGGGGGGCGGGCGAGGGGAGGGGAGGGAAGGGGAGGGGTGCCTCGCCCCTTCGGGGCTGCCGGCGCCGCATTGGTCGAAAGTTCCTGTACGTCACCGGGAGGGCAGGTCCCCTAAAGTCCTGTGCACATAACGGGCAGAGCGCACTCCGAGGCGGCTTCTCCAGAGCGCAGGCTGGAACCGGCGGGCACAGCGAGCCCAGAGCACCCCACAAGCTGAGTGTGCAGGACGCGCCCCCACCACACCCACCCCACGGCGGCTGAATGAGGCTTCCAGGCGTCCGCTCGCGGCCCGCTGCGCCCCGCCGGAGGTCCGCCCGCTGAGGCGCGGGCAGCCAGTGCGCTCACCTGCCAGCCTGCGCGCCATGGGACAGCCTGGGAACAGCAGCGTCTTCTTGCTGGCGCCCAACGGAAGCCACGCGCCGGACCACGACGTCACGCAGGAACGGGACGAGGCGTGGGTGGTAGGCATGGGCATCGTCATGTCGCTCATCGTCCTGGCCATCGTGTTTGGCAACGTGCTGGTCATCACAGCCATCGCCAGGTTCGAACGTCTGCAGACGGTCACCAATTACTTCATCACTTCTCTGGCCTGTGCTGACCTGGTCATGGGCCTGGCAGTGGTGCCCTTTGGGGCCAGCCATATCCTCATGAAAATGTGGACTTTTGGCAACTTCTGGTGTGAGTTTTGGACTTCCATTGATGTGCTGTGCGTCACGGCCAGCATCGAGACCCTGTGCGTGATCGCGGTGGATCGCTACTTTGCCATCACATCACCCTTCAAGTATCAGAGCCTGCTGACCAAGAATAAGGCCCGCGTGGTCATTTTGATGGTGTGGATCGTGTCAGGCCTTACCTCCTTCTTGCCCATCCAGATGCACTGGTACCGGGCCACCCACCAGGAAGCCATCAACTGCTACGCCAAGGAGACCTGCTGTGACTTCTTCACGAACCAAGCCTATGCCATTGCCTCCTCCATCGTGTCCTTCTACGTGCCCCTGGTGATCATGGTCTTCGTCTACTCCAGGGTCTTCCAGGTGGCCAAAAGGCAGCTCCAGAAGATTGACAAATCTGAGGGTCGCTTCCACTCGCAGCACCTCAGCCAGGTCGAGCAGGATGGGCGGAGCGGGCACGGACTCCGCAGGTCCTCCAAGTTCTGCTTGAAGGAGCACAAAGCCCTCAAGACGTTAGGCATCATTATGGGCACTTTCACCCTCTGCTGGCTGCCCTTCTTCATCGTCAACATTGTGCATGTGATCCAGGATAACCTCATCCCTAAGGAAGTTTACATCCTCCTGAACTGGGTGGGCTATGTCAATTCTGCTTTCAACCCCCTTATCTACTGCCGGAGCCCGGATTTCAGGATTGCCTTCCAGGAGCTTCTGTGCCTGCGCAGGTCTTCTTTGAAGGCCTATGGGAATGGCTATTCCAACAACAGCAATGGCAAAAGTGAGTACTCAGGGGAGCAGAGTACCTATCACGTGGAGCAGGAGAAAGAAAACGAACTGCTGCGGGAGGACCCCCCAGGCACGGCAGACTTTGTGAAGTGTCAAGGTACTGTGCCTAATGATAGCATTGATTCTCAAGAGAGGAACTGTAGTACAAATGACTCACTGCTGTAAAGCAGTTTTTCTATTTTTTAAGATTCCCCCCTCCCCACCAAAAGAACACTAACTAGACTATTTAACTTGAGTGTAATAAATTTAGAATAAAACTGTATAGAGATATGCAGGAGGAAGGGCATCCTTCTGCCTTTTTTTTTTATTTTTTTAAGTTGTAAATTGAGTGTGTCTTGTACAGTTCAGTTCCTCTTTGCACAGAATTTGTAACTTTATGTCTGAAAAGCTTTAGTCCTCAAGGACTTGGGTCTGCTGTGTTTTGATGACTTTTTCATGTATCTACCTCACTGGTCAAGTGTTAGGAGTAATATATTGCTGCTGATAGTTTGTATCTGAAGGAGATTTTCCTTCCTGCACCCTTGGACTTGAGGCTCTTGAGTATCTCGGACCTCTCATCTGTGAACATGGACTCTCTCCTGCTCCTCTTATTTGCTCAAATGGGGTGTTGTAGGCAGGGACTTGAGGGGCAGCTTCAGTTGTTTTCCCAAGCAAAGTCTAAAGTTTACAGTAAATAAATTGTTTGGTTATGTCTGCATTGCACCTGTTTCTCCAAAACCCCTTGACCGGAGTGTCGTTGCCTCCCCGCACTGGAAACCACAGGTAACTATTTGTAATAACTGCCCAGTGACTTAATGTGGAATGATACCAGAATAACATGCACTGATTGCTTAACCCTTTCATTTGCCTTTGAATCTACTGCTGCAAACCGGCATCTCTCCTGACACTTGTGCCCCAAATCAGTTCTGTCTGCTCTCAGTATCACTCGGCTCACCCCACGGTTTTATTGTTCTGTGTTGTTACCGCAGAAACACTGACTCATAGGAGCGGAGTTATGGGCATATGCTTTGTCCCTCCGTGTGCCCCCACCACCCACCTTCCAGTTCTACTTGTTTCATAACTGCCTGTATTTATATCTTTGCCATGTCGTATAGTGGAGCTCTTTGTACTGCATCGGGGCTTGGCATTTTAAGGATAAGGAAGATGTTCTTGTGAAAAAGCTGCTCAAACGTGGCCTTGTAATTCCGAGGAAAAATAAAAGGGCATTGGTCACAGAGAGAAAAGCTGGAAAACACATAACTGATGAATACCTCATGACCTAGAAACAGGGCTGCAGCCCCTGCTCCTCCTTTCCTTCCGTCCCTGTTTTCTTCTCTGGTTGACTCTTCTCACTTCAGTATAAAGCAGAGTTTCTCAGTTTCGGCACTGTTAGCAATTGGGACCAGATAATTCTTTTTTGTGGGGGGCTATTCCATGCATTGTAGGATGTTTACCAGCATCCCTGTCCTCTACCCGTTAGATGCCAGTAGCATCCCCTGAGTTATAACAACCAAAACTGTCTCCAGATATGGCCAATACCTGGCCATACCTTGAGGGGTGAAATCGCCCCTGGTTGAGAGCCACTGATACAAACTTTAAAGATCTAAACAGATTTTTAGATCCTAATTCAAGTGCTTTATTTTACTGTGCCCCAGAGGGATTTTTCACAGTTCACCCAGTCAGTGACAGACCCTAAGCCAGGGCTCCTTCCGCTCCACCATGCTGCCTTCTACACTGGCCTTCCAGCTGCCCAGATAGTGACCACGAGACGTTAAGAAGTCTTTAGGGCCATACATGAACTGCTAGGGAGGGCTTATCAATGGAGGAGGCCTGTGGGTCAGGACTGCCTGTTTGTGGAGAGATTATAATACTATTAAGAGGCGCATTAGGGGAAATCACAAAAGTAAACACATTTCTTCTCCCGGCCCCTTTCTATTTTTGCCTGTGTGTCTGAGCCAGAGCTTGGCCCAGGTCTGATGGAGTGGATCGTCCTCCTTGGCAACGCCAGGCTGGAGAGGATCCGCCTGCAGGGTTCATTGCCATTTCACTGGCTCCTGGAGCTGCCTCCAATCCTCTCTTCCCTTCTGTCCCAGCCAAGGTCCCCAACCAGAAAAGCAATGGCCTTCTCTGCTTCCTGTCAGCTCGGTGGGGGGTTGTCTGGGCCAGTGCTGAGCTCTCAGGAGAATGTTAGGCGCCCGTGTTTTTTGGAAGGTGCCAGGGCAAATTGGAGAGTGTGTGTCATTCGGCTCTTTTGCTTTTTCTCCAAGAGTTTTCATACCTATTATCACATTCTCTTTGTACTGCTCTGGGCCTCACACCTAGAGATTTGGGCAGCTTCTCCAGCTAATCTTCACACTCCTAGTAGCCTCATGGGAGCTCGGACATGGAAGAGCCCATAGAAAGCATTTGACATCTGAAGAGACTGAAAGCCTGTGGGGGGGAAATGACCTGCTCAAGGTAAGCAGCCAAGGGTGTCAGAGCAGGGCTCCAGCCAGGGAACCCGACTGCTGTTCCAGGAACTGCTGTGTTCTCTCCTCCACGTTGACATGAGCTCTGTCCTCACCCGCAATTGTGGAAGCCTTTTCTGGGGCTGTAACATGACAAATTCATTTCAGCAGGTACTTTTTTTCTTTTGGATACTTAACACAAAATTCAAGAAATAAGGTAATAATCTGCAGGAGGGATAAGAGAAAGAATTGTTCCTTTTTCTAGGCAAGAATCCACTAGGATATCCTCTGCCTTTAGGGAAGCTGGGAGATACCTCAACTCTTTATGATGCGCCAAGAATTTCAAGCCACTCCAGGTAGAAATTTCCTGTGGTGTTATTTAAAAAAAAAAAAAAATAGTTGGAAACTTGTCTGTCATCATTTGTAAGTCCTGTGGACAGCAAATATCATTAATAAACATTGTCAATGTTATATATGTACTCTTTTGGTTAAGGAGCATCTGACATAATTTCAGCTAAAAATTCAGCTATGAATGTTAGTTTGGATTCCCAACTAAAAGGGGAGTTTAGCCATATGAATACTTTAAATACAAGAACTTTGATCAGCTTTAAGGATCTTGATAAGCAAGAATATTCTAGGTATATCCTAATCCCTTGCTTCCTTGCTTTCTACCTCCATTATTGTTTCTTTGTTTCTTTGGGGGGGAAGGATTTTGTCAGTGTCCCTTTGTCCCTCTCTTTGCTAACATGCTGGTTACCTAAGGTTTGTATTGGAATCATCATCACACAGGGTTTTTTGGTTTGTTTTTTTATTTTTGTTGTTGTTGTTGTTGTTTTTGCCTGGACAGCAAGTTCTTGGAGTCTGTCAAATGAGAACTTTATCCTGAGATGCAAGCTGACAGGTGTGAACAGTGGCAGGACAGGGTGGGCCTCCCCACTAAGATAATTAATGGGAGAAAGAATCTGGGGTAAAGGGAGCTTGGGAATAGGAACTGTCCCCACATGATGCTTAGAATGCTTCTTAGGAAGAACCTACTGCCAAATGGAGACTAGACCAGAATCAGTCAGCGGTATTTATGGAGCACCTGCTGTGTGCAGTATGGGAAAAGTATAACTTTCAGTCTCTGTCTTCGGGAGCATAATATTAATAATACTAAACAGGTGGAATCTTATCAAACATTAGAGACTATGTTAGGCACATGTTAGCATTATGTCATCTTTACAACCATATGATATAAGGAGCATAATTATCCTCATCTAAGAGAGAACTGAGGTTCAGAAAAGTTAAGTACCTTTCCAAATCCAACTGGTTGCAGAGTCAGGACTAGAACCCAGGTCTATGTGATTTCAGTTCCATGGAGCCCAGCACCCATGCACACCAGGAAGCAGCATGAGGCAGCTTATAATCCGTGCCAGAACAAGTGTAAGAACTGGAAATGTAATACCTTGTTGAGAGAAGAGGGAGATTGCTGTGGGTTGGGGTGGGGAGGAATGTTCCCTTCCAAGCATGTGACTGCAGGGTTATTGGGGACTGAGACAGGAAACCAATCATGAAGTGCACAGTTTGCTTCTCTGAGTTTTTTGCTTTATCTTTTCATCAGAGAATCAGGCAAAATTGGAAAGAGGATATGAAACTAAAATGAACACAGCAGGGCAAAGCAGAAACACAGCCTGCCCTACGCCCTGGCAAAACCATGCTCAGTCCCAGAATTGAGAAGTTCTCCTAAATTGATGGCTAGCTGGACCTTACGGAAATTTGGTAGGTGTGTGTGGTCCAAGAGGTGAACTGTCCATTTTGAGGTAGCATTATCGAACAAGGGAGGTGATTTCTGACAGCAGAAAGCAAGGAAGGTTAATACACTTTGAATGTGCCTTTTCATTGACAGTATAACCTCTACTAAATTCAGCTCTGTGCCAATCTCTACTTCACTAACAGTGCAAATATAATTTGAAGGAGGAATTTTTGAAATACCTAAGAGAACAAACTTCCCAAGCACTTTTAATAACTTGAGAAATGCTGATATCTTATGAATAATGAGAAGCAGGGTGAGTTGCTAGAGCCCTGGATGGGGATTCATACAACTAGAGTCCTGGCCTCAACCCTGCCTGGCTCTCTCTCTCTCTCTCTCTCTCTCTCTTTCTCTCTCTCTCTCTTTCTCTCTGTCTTTTTCTCTCTAAAGTTGGATAAAACAGCTTTCTTCAATGGACCTTAAAAGTGAGCAAAAGCTCATCTGTAAACTGAGGCCAGTGCAAGTAGAATCTGAGTTCCACTCAGCTCTGAATCTATATAGATATTAATTTAGAGGCAATTTAGAAATAGCCATTTATATTTCTGTTCAGAGTTAATGACATTTGTAACATAAATAATGGTTGAATATTCTCAGTGCAGTCAGCCTACAGAAGAGTATGCTCTAAGTGACTATTTGGTGCATGATAAGTGCTTTCAAATATTTCAGGACCATCTAGGGGAAAAAGGAACTACCAGTTCTATATGAATAGCAGAAGACATGAAGAACCTCCCCAGCTCAGATGAAGGAAGACTTTTCTAAGAGTAAAATAGGTTATCAGAATAGAGAGCCTCCTGTCTTTGGAGGCATTCAAGAGAAGCCCAGATGAGATTCGGGGGTCGGGGGGGATGAAGCCCAGGAGTTCTTGCACTAAGCAGGAGGCTGGACTAGGCTCCTTCTAAATCTGTGATCCTATATCCTTGAAAACAATAGATCTGAATGTCCTTAAAAAGTATTCAGACTGTTCCCTAATTCCGGCTGGCCTTCTCCCCAATTCCTCTAGATTTCAGAGGTTTCACTGCATTCCTAAACAGGAAACCTCTCGGGGAAATGAGGATCCCAACAGTCCTTGGCCATGGGGGGAAATCCAGAAATAGAGCAATAAGGTTAAGCAGTTTTCCAAACTATTAGACCTTTTCATCAGCTGCTCTTCCCATGCCTTTTGCAAATGACCTACTAACTCCCAGAGAGAGAATAATGAAAGCTGCAAAGTCCTCTCTGCAAAGGCTATTACATCCTTCTCTACCCTCAGAATCATTGCGCTTCCTGTGATCTTTCCGTCACCCTAACAGGGCGGGAAGGAAGGGAGGCGAGTCCCTGGCCAGCACCGGAGCACTTGAAAGCCTCCTGGCCCCAAAGCCTGGAGATCTGGGGTCTGTGGTGGCCACTGCTAGTCTGGGTAACCTCAGGAAGGCCACTTCCCTTCTCTATACCTGTTTCATCATCTCTGAAGAGAGATACTTTGGTTTACATGAGCCCTCTATTTCCTTCTTTCTCTAAAATTCTATAAGATTTCAGGAAGTCTTCAGTTTCACACATCTGACTACATTGCTTTTATTTTAAAGCACATTTTTTTTCTTTAGAATGGTAATATGTACTTATTATAGAATATTTAGAAGTATATGAAAGGGCTTGGCACTGTGGCACATGCCTGTAATCCCAGCACTTTGAGAGTCTGAGGCATGAGAATCACTTGAGTTTGAGGCCAGGAGTTTGAGACCAGCCTGGGCAACATAGTGAGACACTGCCTCTACAACAAATTAAAAAGTTAGCTGGGCGTGGTGGCACATACTTGTAATCCCAGCTACTTGGGAGGCTGAGGCAGGAGGATTGCTTGAGCCCAGCAGTTTGAAGTTGCATTAAGCTATGATTGTGTCATTGCACTCCAGCCTGGGAGATAGAGCAAGACCCAGTCTCAAAAAAAAAAAAAAAAACACTATATGAAAGTACAAAATGAGACAAATCACACGTAATGTTACTACCTAGAAATAGCCATTGTTAAATTTGATAATATATATGCTTCCAGTCTTTATTCTAAGCATGGCCATACAAATGTGCATAAATATGTTTTTAAATAAAAATGGAATTAAATTATTCATACTAATATGAATCCACTGCTAATACTTTCACAAATACCCCTTTGGATATATAAATTTTTCTGGATGCTGTGATCCGAATATTATAATACCTGCTGACCCACTGGCCTGGTAATACAGAGTGGTCAGCAGTTCTCAAACATTAAGGTGCAAAAGAATCACCACTCCTAGGCAATCTGAATCTGGAGGTCTGAGTTGGGGCCAAGAATCTGAATTTTAGTAAGTTCCCCCAGGTTATTCCAACATAATTGCTCTATGGACCACATTTTGAGGGACAAGATTACAAAGGTATAAACTTTGCAAATTAAACAGAATGCCCCCTTGCCCTTGCTGGTGGATGAAAAAGATGTTTCCAAAAAAAAAAAAAAAAAAGATGTTTCCATACACGTCTTGTTGAAAGCACGCTTTCTGCACCTGGGCTCTACTCTGCTTTCAGAGCATGAGAAACTAACCACTGAACTCCCAGGACAGAGTTCTTTCTGCATTGTTGAATGCCGCCAACCCAGCCTGTTGACTTGTGTTAAAATAAGTCTATTCAGATCACATAGTGACCAATACCTGCTATTTGAAAAGGGCAACAATAGGTTCCTATTCCAACCCACCTCTTGCGATAATAGCAATGCTGTAGCTACAGAATGCTTCCTGCAAGCCACAGCCACGCACTGCATTTGGCAATTGTTGTGCGTGGTCTTATTTAGGACTCACAGCAACTCTACCAAATAGCGCTATTACATGCTATTATGTTTGTCGTCATTTAATAAATAAGGACACTGAGACTTGGGGAGGTTAATTAAGTTGTCCAAGATCACACAACCCACTGGAGGGAAACCCGGGTATTCTGAACCAGAGCCAGTGTGTTTTGCCACTAGAATGGGACATCTGTCTTTCCCCTGTTGAGGATAGGGGAGAGAGAAGGAGGGAGAAGATTATGAGAAGAAAGTTTGAATGGGCGCATTTTGTTCGAATTCTCCAGGGATCCTTTTCCGAGGGGCCTGATTAATCTCTGACCCTTGAAACTACGGGGCAAGCCCATGCTATCTATTATTAGGAAGGTCGTGACTAAGTATAGACTAGGAAACCAGATTGCACGTAGAGTCGGCATCGCTGTCTTGCACCATTGTTCAGGCACAGTTTGAGTGAGCTGCCCCTGCCAGGTGGGAGGGCGGAGGGAGGCGCCTGGTGACAGCGCATTGGTTTGCGCTGAGTCAAAGCACCACTTTCGGGTGAGGGAGCACTTGACATCTGGAAATCGGGTGCTTTTCTCTTCCTTCTGCCCAGGTCTGTGTCAACACCTGAAGTTTCTCATTAGGGAATATGAGGGCAGGACGGGCCACGCAGAGCCCATTAACCCCTTGGTGCACTGGCTGCAAAACCCAGGCTCAAAGCAGCCAGAGTCACCGTGCAAAGTAATACAGGACCCAAGAGAGAACAGCCTCTTCTGACTTGTTTCCTTAATATTTTTTCCAGTGCTGTGTGGGGAAGACTGAAGTTTCTAAATGTGTTCATTTATCCAGGAAGAGAAAACAGTTTTAAAAACCGTAACGGCAACACCCATGACAAAGCAAAAGTGGAACCCCAGGGAACTCCTGCTTTCTTTTCTACCACACTGCCTCGATTTTACCACCTAAGGCCCGTGCCCAAAACCTGCAACTGCCTTTGTCTGAGGATTTTCCTTCACTATCCCAATTCTGTCTCTATCGTACCTCCTAGTTTTTCTCTTTATAAAAAAAAAAAATCACTTTAGATATTTCTAAATATTGCAGACAACTCTGACAATTTTTTTGAGAGGTACTCACAGTTCTCCTGGTGTGTATTGCAACAGTAAGTCTGCTCTTACAATGCTACTTACGAATATTCACACTTTGTTTCTTGCTTCGTTTTCCACACCACCCCAAAGGACGGAGGGTTAACCCCAAGGACAGCAGGGTGCCAGCCTTAGAAATCCCTTTTTATAGAATCTTGGAAGGGCTAATTGTATCAGTTTAGGTGTGAGTTTCTTAACATGATTTTATTTTATTAGTGGGTCCCAAGCCTTACAGAGCACAAAAATAATTTAGGGAAACCTCTGGGAAAAAAAATGCACAGTCCTGAAACCCACCCCTGAGATTCCGCTCTAATGGGGCTGTAATTGGGAGCCAGAAATCTGTGTTTTGCCACAACTTCCCCAGAGGCTTGTGAAGCAGGTGCTCCCGGGATTACAGTTTGGGGCCCTGGAGATCACCTGGTCTTCCTCTCCCCTTCCTACTCTGGAGCACGAAACATAGCCATGCAAAAACTGGCTTTATTGGGCTGCATATATTCACACAAATGTCCATTCTGTCAAATAAACGGAATCCTAATTTCCCTGTGTTATTAAATAAAATAGTGTAGAAGAAAACAATTTGTAAATGATAAGACATTACCATAAAAGAGGAAGATGACAGCAAATGCCTCAAGCAACTTGGCACTTAATTAAAAATATGTTTTGTCATGACATGGCTCTGTACAATCACACCCTTCCATAGCATCATCATTGTCACCTAGTCCCTGACTATCCGCATGTACATGGAGAGGTGGTAGCCCAGGAAGAAAAAAGAATTTTGCCCCAGTGATAGGGTCCTAGTCCAGTGCTCCTTCCCTCACACCACCCTGCCTTGGGTTAAATCAAATCATGCGAAGGTCTATATGAATCAATTCGCCTCATGTACATACACCCTCCTACTTAGAAACCTGAAGGGGGACCCGCCCAACTGCAGAGAACAATATGACTCACACTTATAACCCCTACATCTACAGATATACACACCCAAATAAACACACACACAGAGACTCTTACGTTGACGCCTACACCCATACCAACACAAATGCATACACATGCATTTTCACACAGACAGGTACACAGCTAGGTTCTTCTGTGTATACAGCCACGTGAATATGTGCCTACATGCACTCACACAGACATACTCGGACCTAAACATTTTCCCTTAGCTAGATACAGGAATGGGGATTCCTAAGCACACTTTTCGTGTGCTGTAATTGAGCAAACATGCCATGTCATGTAATCACGGTCACACTGATACATAAGTACACACAGATTCCTGACCCCTCTCCCTATTAAGTACGTACATCCTTAATTCAATCCATTTTTACTGAGTTCTCATTATGTGCCTGGAGCTGTTACATGCTGAAGATGAGCAGGAGAACAAAAATAATTTATCTTTGACCTCACTAAGTTTGCATGCAATGGAAGAGATAAGTTTTTAAAATGCATACAAAATGGTAACTGTGCTAAGTGCTATGAAGGAGACATAGGGTGTCTTGAGGGAATCTAATTCTGAGAGGGCAGTAAACGTTCCCGCAAAGAAATAAAGTTTCCCCGGCTAGCTGACAGATGACTAGCTGATTCTCAGAAAAAGAGAAGGGGGAAGAACATTCTGCTTGGGGAGAAAAGCATGTGCAAATGACCTGTGGAGATAGGAAACCTCATGCATAAGAAAGACTGAGTGAAGGTCCACGTAGCTGGTGTGCAGAAAGAGGGAGAGCACAGTGGGGTGCAGGATGGGGGTGCAGGATGAGCCTGCAGGTGGCAGGCAGGGGACACACTCTGGAGGCCTTTTTAGGCTGTATTAAGGATTTGGGTCTTTATCCTGAGATCATTTAGAAGCCACTGATATATTTGCACATCAGTTGGTATTTGGAGAGACTATCTCTGAAGATGTGCCTTCTCATACAAAAGCATTCTCACATAGATACGTGCACACATGAGGGCTCAGATTTACACTTGTGGGCGATTTCTTAGAAATGCATATTTACATGTAATTATTCACTCACAAAGTCTGCCTCTCAGAACACACCCCTGTGTATTTATACGCACAGCATTTATAAACCCAGTGGGCGTTGGGAGGCGGGGAACACCCTTCTCACTGGGTACTACCAGGCCTGACTGAGCAAGTCTTTGGGGAAGGGTGGTGCAGGGACTAGGGAAGTGGTACATGTGACAAGAGCCCTCTGCTTTGGAGCTTGGTCTGGTCTTTTGCTGCTTGGCCTCATGCATGTACCACCAGCTCTGCTCCCCCTCCCCTTGGCTCAGAGCACCTAGTGACAAGGTGGGATTACTTCCAGAACATGACCATTGACTATTCTTGGCCTCGGCAAGGAGTGGAGGATGGGCGGGTCAGGTTGCACAAAGATTGCCTTGTGCCCTCTTAGAGTTGTAAGCAGAGCCTCTGCCCAGCTCCAAGAGCCTGGAGTACTCTCTGCATACAGTTGGCAATACCAAGAAGTAAACATAACCACAGGGGAAAGCTCAGGTCTTCAGGTCCTGGTGGGGGCCAGGGTGGGACTAGAAGTAGTGCATCCCATAAGCAACCACTGCATGAAATGTGACACGGGAGGAAGACACAGACAAAGCTGGGTGGGAAAGCCTATTGAAGGCAACATGTCTGTCTGTGTTCCTTGTTGCCTTGGCCCAGAAGACACATGCACACACACACATGTTTACACATTAGCGAATTTTCCTCCAGTGGGTGTAGCATCTCACAGCAGAGGAAGTAGCAACTAATTTATCAGCCACAACTCTCTGAATTATTTCCCTCTAATGAAATAGAACTATCCTTGTGTACATTTTGCTCCTGTTTACCAGCAAAGCAGTCAAGGGTCCTTGGCCAGAGCCAGTGACAGGCTACAAGGAGATCAACAGAAACATTCTTGCAGAATTAAAGGCTCACCTAAAGTCTTACATCTTGGGCTTTAAAGATGTTCTCAGGTGATTTTTGTTATTCTAAATATTTCTACCCACTGAGATTTTATGTTTTCCAGCATGAGGTTGGAAATGTTTTCTTCCATAATTAAAAGGAATTCTATGTTGTAAGTTGAAGTCCTTTTCACTTTGCTTCAGACCGTGTAAGGGACACACTTTATTTCCCCCTGTTGGGTGCTCTTTTATGCTATCGTGGTGGCAAATGACCAGATCCATCAAGCTGCTGGAGACCATGGCACTCAAGGGGACACTGTGTAATAACAACTTATCATAGTGAACAGCATTTAGAAGTTTACAAAAAGTTTTTATATCTGCCATCCTTTTTTATTATTATTTTTAGGGACGGGGTCTCAGACTCCTGGGCTCAAGCAATCCTCCCACCTCAGGTCCCCAAGTAGCTGTGACTACAGGTGCACACCACCATGCCCAGCTCAATATTTGCCATCTTGTCTGATCCCCACAACAACTGCAAGGTCAGCATGCCTGTTCCCATTTCAGAGATACAAAGACTGAGGTTAAAAGACTTGCCTAAGCACATGGCTCTAACGTACGGCAGGGTTGGAACTTGAATTCAGGTCTTCATGCTCATATTCAGAAAACAACACAAGTTTTACCACACTCTACCACCCTCCTAAGACCCAGGGTTCTTTTCATTATATTCTCTGATTTCTGATGCATTTTTTAAATGTATAAAAGGTAATTTATTTACTCAAACGATGTAGAAGAACTTTGTACATTTATAAAGTAATGAGGGGAACACGATATGACCGACAGATTTGACCACAGAAAATGTATAAACTTTTATGTACAGAAAATGTACATTCCCCCAATATCCTTATATATACATAAAATAACTAAACAGTAAACAGCAAAGGTGGTGGAAAAACTCCAATTCTTTTGTTTGACAGAATGCAATTATAAACAAGAATAAAAACACTATGAACCCACTGTACGAAAGCAAAGAACTCACACAGAATATTTGCAATAGCAAAAGCAAATGTCTAACAAACCCACAAATATATTGAGACCTAGCAGTAAGGAAACAGTTGCAAATAAAACTCATTAGTATACCCTTTTTCACCTAGCAAATAATTTTTTTCATCTGAATATCTAGCGTGAGGGAGGATAACTGCAAAATGTACGCCTGTTGTTGCAAGGTAGTATTAGCAAGCAATCTATGGATCCGGATCTTTCTCATCAATGTGGATGCATACTCAGATATGCCCCATCTTAAAAATAGAAAAGAAATGGCCTCACTTCAGTGTATGTCCCTCCTCAGCTGATACTCTATTTGTCTATTTTCCATAATTGCAAAGATGCTTGAGCATTTGTGCTACTTCTACTGAGACGACTTTACACCTGTAATTCCCTCTTCTAGTTAGTCTTCCATTACTTAAATGTCAATGACGACCAGTGCATTGCTGAGTTCAATATACACTTCTCTTTTTAGCATTGCAAATAAAAACCTTAGTCAATCAATCACCCAATCAATCAAACAACCACTGTAATGTCTGGTGTCTGGGCTAGACAGGTTAGACTCTCAGGTGACCTCAAGTACATGTTCTCTGCTTCCATTCTCTCTGAAGCTTTCCTGTAGAGCCTATTGGTCTCTCAGACTCACCTAGATGGGATCTCTTAGAGGAAGGTCTTTCTGCAGAAATTCTTTTTTTTTTTTTTTTCAGATTTTCAAATGTATAATATTTTAATAGCAGTACCTATTGTATGGAGTTCTTGTGAGCATTAAGTGAAGTAATATATAAGAAATCTTAGCGCACTGTGCAACACATACATAAGAATTATACAGTTGTTGACTATTACCATTATTTAGAGAGAGAAAAGTGGCTAAGGAAGGTTTGTTTTGTCATTAAAAGTCTAAAACTCTCCCTCTTACAATAATCTTTTGCTTAACAGCAAAAGAAATAATTTTAAGTAGAAACTTCATGTTAGTGGACAGCCTAATGCTTATAAACATTGAGCCTAGATTATCAATGAACTGATATATATGAACAATAAAAAAGTAATCTAATATCTGAAGTGAATCAGAAAGCTAGCCAGATAAAAATATTAAATGTTAATAATGGTTAACAATTAATTGTTTCTATGTATAGCATGAGAAGAATCTTTGGTCCTCTTTTTCTCCTACATCTGATGCACTTTTATCTTACAAAGTCAGGGTTAACACTCTCTAGCACCGAAGCCACAGCTGCCACGCTACAGATAAGTAGCTGACTGCTCAGGGGACAGTCCCTAGGACACTTTCAATATTGGCAAGCCCCAGGCTTGGGTGCGCTCGTGCTGGGGGTGGGCAGTGGCGAGCTCTATCAGCTTCGACTTAGAGAAAAAGCTCTAGACCTTTCCCGTGGTCCTCGTGCCTGTCTCAAAATGCACTATCACCAAGTCCAATCTAGGGATCATATGTCCTGCTTCCCATACCTGTCCTGCTGGCCCCTCAGGCTCTTCTGAGGCTGTTCTTGTTCACTTTGCCTAATTCCTCTTGGATCAAGATGTTTCTATGGGAAGATCCAGTGTGATTTGCCCCAATTCCACACACACTGGCTACAGCCCAGCCTGTTTTAAGGGCCAAGTTCCACACTTCGGTAAAAATTGCAAGCTCTGGGAAGTAATTCAACTTCTTGAAAACAGCTTGTGTTTGGTCAAAATGTTTTATTTTAGTCATAGCAATTAGATGTTCCTGTTTTGCACATACATCTTCCAACAGAATTGCCTTTGGCGCAGGTGAACAGTGTATTATGGGTTTGGGCGAGCTTGGGGTAGAGGACATACCCTAATCATGAGGAAAGAGTCCACTAGCAATCTCTTCTCTGAGCATCAGCTCATCTGGTTTACTTAGCTTTCCAAGCAATGTTGTGACTCATTCATGCATTCATTAAAAAATTTGTGAGCATGTAGATATGCTAGAACCTATGCTAGCTATCAGATATTAGTGACCAATATAGACATGGTTTGTCCTTGCTTTTAAGTTTCTTATAGTCTATTGGAGAAGACAGGCAATGAAAAGGGAATTATGAATAGCATTTGGATCTTGTTCCCTAAGACTAACATTCAGGGAAACTTAAATACGCTTATCAACAGAGTAAGGGATGGGAAATTGGCTTCTGGACTTTGCCAGTATATTCAGAAAGCGATCTGGTATCTGTCAGCCTTGAGCTTGCCTCTAACCAATGGGAAAGTACAATTATCTTCCTTTTGAAAATGCCTCAGGGAAAACAGAGTTGAAGGTGGCTCCTGAGGTTCTCAGTGTCTCAGGCCTGGTCTACCCCTGGAGTGTTGTGTCCACTTCTGAGAATCTCATTTTTCAAGGGAAAGGGGCATTTGGAGCCATTTTAGGGCTGCCAGATTTAGCAAAGAAAAATACAGGACATCCAGTTAAACTTGAATTTCTGATAGGCGATGAATACTTTTTTCATATAAATATGTCCCAACTATTGCATGGGACATATCTATACAAAAAAATGATTCTTTGTTTATTCGAAATTTAAATTTAACTAGGCATCCTATATTTTAATCTGAACGCTCTAGTAGAGAACCATAGGGGAGATTGTGAAAAAACCTAAAAATTACTTTTCAAAACAAGTAGCTGAGAGGAGCCTGGCTTTTTGCTTAGAAACAACAGTAAGGACTTAGATTTGCATAGGGAAGCATTTCTCAAACACCGTTTCTAATGATACATTAGAAAATAGTAAAAAGTACATTTGGAGAAAAGATTTTGAGGTCAAAAGTCAGGGAGATTGAAAGTTTGGGAAACATTACCCAGCCAGCATTTCCCTTGTAGAGTTCATACTATGCGGTAGCATCGTAAAAGTTGTGAGAAGTCTTGCAGGAAACATACCTGGTTGACCTGGTTTAACCTGGCTTGCCCACAGAATGCTATTTATGGGTTTTTGTCTGTTTGGTTTGGTCTGTTTGTTTTATAAGGACACCTAGTAACATTATGCGAACTTACTATGCTCAGCACACTTTGGGGAATACTGGTAAAAAAAAAAAAAATGAAAGTTATCTTCAAAAATCTGGAATGCTG
>VBSM01003214.1:511035-530715 GCA_008086735.1 Cheirogaleus medius
CTCTGAATTTTATTTCCTTCTGGGGGGGGGGGGATGAAACCTGCATAATAGCATTACAAAAATTAGAAGAGGTTAAAAGTACATAAAGGACCCAGCAGAGTGCCCAGTACATAGTGGACATTCAGTGAATGTTTATCTAATGGATGGCTGTGATTGCTATCATCAGCATGGTAGCAAACATTTAAAGAAGTTTAAAAAAAGACTTCTTTAGAAATTCACGAATTCGTGTGCCAAGGTTTCAGGCCCCAGCCAAAGTAATAAGTGGGACATTGTCTAGATCCCTAACACTTTCCTTCTGATAATACATGCTTGAGAACAGAAACTAGTGTACATGCATTAAAGAGCATCGTTCTCCTTCCTGCCATCTAGAAAGAGCACTGGGATTGGGGACAGGTTGCTTCAGCTCTTGGTTTAAGTAACTCTGCACGCTCAACCTTTCAGGACTCCAGTCCCCCTCTGACATGAAGCAGTTGGATTTGGGTTGTTCGGGGTCCCATGAGCCGTGCCTTTGAATTGGGCGGTAGATGCAGGTATTTAGTAATGCCACTAGTCCACAGTGAAGGAAGGACCTCACCAAACCTAAAGCAACGTGTGTGTGTGTGTGTGTGTGTGTACATGGCAACACACAGCACGCACAAGACGCCTGACATCACTGTGTCCCCTTGCTCTCGTGCCTGTCCATAAGTTTGCAAGTAAAGAGTTAGATCCAGGATTAGTTGTGAAAGAGTGAGATGAACACTGACGGGCCATGGGGAGAAGTGGCTTTGAGTCCCAAAGCTTGAGTTCTAGCTCCGGAGGTGGGGGTGGGACGCTTGTTTCCCTCCTCGCCTCTGCCTCCCCACCTTTGATGGAAAAGGTTTGGTACAGGATCCCCAAGCTCTGCGTCTCTTGGGAAACTGTCTCTGATCTCTTTGCATTTGCATTTGCATGTTCTCCACACGGATTATCGTCTGGCTGACTCAAGTTTTGCTTCTTTCTTTTGTTTGATCTGCTCTGGTTTCATAACCCAAGCTTGACAGCCAACTTCTGCCCTTCTTAGATTATGAGAGTGTCAAAATTAAGGTATCGGAGCATTTGTCATGGTTTCTGCCAAGAATATTTGTCCCCACCCCCACGCCCCCCCCACCTCCATGTGCCTTTCCACTTCGGCACAACAAAACCCCTCCCGCTCCCCAGATGACTCCCTCCGTGGAGTCTGGTTTTCACATTAGCTGAGAGGAGGCCCTGAAGTCAGAAATCCTCGGCACATGAGTCACTTTGTCTCTTTGTGCCTCATTTCCCTCAACTATAAATAAGCAGAATCTAGCACTTTCTCATCTCCCGGTGTTTGAGGGCCCACCATGGAGTGGTTTGCGCACATCAAGAGCTTCCGCACTAGAAGTCTCTGCCTTTACAGGTGGGCTCTCTTGAATATCCTGACCCAGCGGGATTCTCTAATAAAACCAAGTGCCTTTCTATCTCCCCGCTGCCACTCCTGGCCGGCTCCAAACCCCCTTCATTACCGCCTGAGCGAACTTTCTAGAACATGGAAGCCAGCCTTTGCTAAAAAGCTTTCAATGGCTGCCTGTCCTTCAGGATAAGGTCCTAAGCAGGTGAGGTGAAACCTCACACCGAGAACTAAGAACACCTCCGAACATGCACCGGCATACAGCGTGCTCATTTATTTGCACCTATAAAGCGCGAGGCAGTGTGCTGGGAACAGAGAGGGGTGAGACTTGGCCCCTGTGTCCAAGATGCTTACATGCTTTTAGAAAGATAAGTGCACAAAAATAATAATGTTTTTGTTTTTTAAGTACTGGATGTGACTTACAAATTGTTGACCTTGCCAAAGTGCCCATTTTACGGTTGTGGAAACAGGTTACAGAATTGGCAAATTATTATTTTTTTTAAAAAAGTGTTTCCTAATATATCTCCCCACTTCCGCTCTGCCTCCACTTCCAGGAGCCTCTGTACCAAGAGTCAGCTTTCTAAGGGGCATACGATCTTGTCACCTCCCTATGGGAAATCTTTCTGTGACTTCTTCCCGGGCCTGTGATGCCGTGTGGTCAGTTCCCTGCAACCTCAGGTCGTCCTCCTGGTACACTGTGCTGCAGCTACCCCAGCCTTCTCCCTGCCGTGTGAACACACTGAGCTTAAGCCTTGCCATTTCCGCAGAGGGGAAAAGGCTGCCCCCAGATCTTCAGGCTTTTTTGTGTCATTCAGTCTCAAAGAGCACCTCCTTAGGGCTGCCCTCCAGACCATACGTGCAAGATAGATGCACGATCCTTGTCACCCTTCCCCATCACCCTGATTGGATGCCACCATCTGCATCATTGCTTTTTTATTCATTGCTCTTGTTAACTGTCTGTGTCCACTCGCTAGAAGGTAAGCTGCAGGAGGGCTGGGATTTGTCTCTATTTCCAGTGTCTGGAACACAGTTGGCTCCTAGTTGGTGCCTAGGAAATATTTGCTGAATGTCTAAACAAACCAAAAAATGAATACATATTGCAGGAAATTTGAAAATGCAGGATAACATAAAGAAGCAAATAAAAGTTACCCGTAGTTCCTCTTTCTGGATATGACTTCTGTTAACATTTTGGAATATTTCTTTTTTCCAGGTCTTTTATTTTTTTGTGCATGTATATATGACATACAGTTTACATTTAATAAAATTGAGATTATGACAAATTATGGTTCGTATCTTGCTTTTTTTCTACTTACCATACTGTACTTCCACATGTTATAAAATAATGCTTTTCAAATGCTATTTTAAGTGCTGCAGAGTATTTCATCTGAATTTATCAAAATTATGCATTTGCCTATTGTCGGACACTGATAACTTAATTTTTTTTTCTACTTGATTTACTTTCTGTACTAAACATTCTAATAGAATTTGGCTTTTGAGACGCTTGTGGTAACGGTGCCTGGCTGTGAGTAGTTGGGTAAAAGACATTACTTTCTTTCCAAGAAATAGCAACAGTCTCATCCTTAATTTTGTATGTTGTCTGTGATTTCTTTCAGTTGATGACCTAATTATTAAATCAAAGATTTGTGGTAAGTGAAGAGTTGTGTTTCTAATACATCCTGATTGAAAGATAAGCCATCGTGAGTGGAGGATCGGAGACAGGTCCCAGTCACATCTAATGCAGACTCTTACCCCAGGAGCATTTTGCTGTTGAAATTGATTAATGCTCAGGGGTGGAAAAATTAAGAGGTTCCAAATACTCATAAACATATCATTTTAGTGAACTGAAAGAAATAACTGTGTAGCTCCTTCACTTTAAGAAAGAAACAGAAACTCGAGGGGGCGCTGTCTTGCCCAGCGTCCCAGAAGAACCAGCAAAGCTCTTGACACCTTGGGCCAGAGTATCTTCCACGCAGATGAACTGAGATCTTGCTGTATCACGAGTTTCAGGCTATCGTGACCAAGTTAAAAGGGATTTGAATTACAATGTTTTAGAGAAATCTATGAAAGAAACACTGTAGTTGATTGTCCAATTATTAGGCTCACTTAATTGCGGTACCCTAGATCCTAGACTCCAAACTTTTCCAAAGATGCACCCTCATCGGTAAACCTTTGTTAGCACACCCTTAATATGTTTATTTGTATTATGTGCAGAATATATACATACTACTGTAATAATATACCATGTCTATTTTAAAAACATATACAAAAATAAACATTTTACCAGAATGAAAGAAAAACAATAGAAATTAGTTGTTTTAGTATTTTTTGTTTATCTCAGTAAGTTGTCTTTTGTGCTCCCAGTGGGGCCTGCAACCCATGCTGGAAACTGCTGCTTGCGATCATTATTTTTCACATGAAGGTATGTGACTTATAAGTGAACCAGGAAATCAGTTCAGCAAGTTGCAGCTATAATATTCTACATGCACTGTAATACGACAGATAGAAAATAATGAGTGGATTGCAGGTGGTAAGGGTAACTATTGTTTAGTGGCACATTTTTTCAATTACAGTCCAGCACCACTTAATGACAGGGATACGTTGTGCACACATCACAGAATGTACTTACACACACCTACATGGTACAGCCTACTACAGACCTCGACTATGTGCTATAATCTATTGCTCCTGGGCTACACACCTGTACAGCATGCTACTGTACTGAATACTGCAGGCAACCGTAACACAGTGGTAAGTACCTGTGTCGTTCAATATATCTAAACATAGAAAAGCACAGTAAAAATATGGCATAAAAGATAAAAACTGGTACATATTTATACGATACTTACCATGCATGGAGCTTGCAGGATTGGAAGTCGCTCCGGTTGTGTCAGTGAGTGAGAGGTGAGTGAATGTGAAGGCCTAGGTCATAACTGTACACTACTGTAGACTTTATAAACATTGCACACTTAGGCTACACTAGGTTTACTAAAAATATTTTTCTTTCCTCAATAATACATTAACCTTTGCTAACTGTAACTTTTTTACGTTATAAACTTTTTAACACTTTTTGACTCTTTGGTAATAACACTTAGCTTAAAACACAACCACATGGTACAGCTGTACAAAAATATTTTTTTATATCCTTATTCTACAAACTTGTTTCTATTTTTAATTTTTTAAAACTTTTTAAGCTTTTTTGTTACAAATTAAGACACAATAACACACATCCAGGGGTAGGGACCTGCAGCCTTGGGGCCATAAGTGACCTTCCGGACCCTTGAGTGAGGCCTTTTGACTGAATCCAAATTTTACAGAACAAATCCTTTTAATAAAGAGATTTGTTCTGTGAAGTCTGGATTTGGCTGAGGGGCCACCCTTAAGGATCTGAACAAGGTAAGGATCATCGAGATGTCACTAGGCAATAGGAATTTTTCAGCTCCATTGTAATCTGTTGTTGACCAAAATGTCATTATGCAGCACATGACTATATTTGTGGGAATAAGTGTATATGTGGTTTGGGAGATGGTGGCATACTGGTGGCTCTGTAAAGTGTGAATCCATCCACATCGGCAGTTTGATGTTTAGAAGAGCCATTCCCATATTACTTCCACAATCTCTAACCTCACCACCTACTTTCAAATTTGATCCACATAACATCCCTGTATGTAGATATTATTGCCTCCATTATGCAAGTGATCAAGCTGTAGCAAATAACTTGAGAGGTGAAATAACTTGCCCACGTTTGCATAGCCTGGTGCAGCCAGGATCTGGACCGCTGAACCCACAGGCTGCTCTCAGCCCACCGGGAGGCCTGCTGCTCCAGGGACTGCGAAGGGAGAACCCAGGAAAGTCTAAGACCCCAGGCAGGGTTCCACCTGCCAATCAAGTTCATTAGCTCATCCTTCCTTCCTTCCTTCTTTCCTTCTTTTCTGCTCTGCCTACTGGCGTTCCTCTTTCTACCTCTTTCTTCTCCCTCCTTCCCTCTTTCTGTCCCTTCCTTCCTCATTCCAAAATCAGTTTTTCATGAACTAGATTTCAGAAAAGATTTCGCGGAGCTGGAAGGGATCTTAGAGATGCACTTCTCCAACGGCTTCGTCTTTGAAGATGAGGAAATGGAGGCCAGACAGCGGAAGGGTGTTGCAGCAGGTCACCAGCAGCTTGCGGCGGGCTGAGGTGAGAACCCACTTCCTCTTCCTCCTCATCCATCAGTCTTTCCGCTGCCCCAGCTTCGTGCGGCCTGAGAACGGGCAACGCTTAGCAGAGTCTGTGCTTGGGCTCTCTTTCCTTGAGTGCTAAGAAGTCAGGTTAACACACATGGAGAACCAGAGAGAGCGTAGCCTTCAACAAAAGCCGACCAACATTTACAGCACAGCATTGTGATAGCGCCTGGAATAAAATAATTGCACACACCAGAACACGCCCTTCTCACCCCCACCCACCCCCACCGAGCTTCAGGCACTCTCAGAGCATGGGGACTCCTTCTTCCTTGCTCTTACTACATAGACTTATGTTGTCTTTTGACTGTCAGTCTCTCCCATTAGCCTACAAGCTTCCAGAGAGCAGCAGCCCTTTTTCTTTCTTTGTTTTCCCAGCACTCTATCTTGGCATATAATAGATGCTCCGTAAATATTTGTTGCATGAGTGAATAAATACATAGTCCCTGTATTCGTTTGCTAGGGCTGTCATAACAAAATACGACAGACTGTGTGGCTTAAACAGTGGAATTTTATTTTCTCAGTTCTGGAGGCTGGAAGTCCAAGATCAAGGTGTCTGCAGGACTAGTTTCCTCTGAGGTCTCTCTCTTTCACTCACAAATGCCAGCCCTCTTGCTGCCTCATCTCATGGCTTTTTATCTGTGTGAACATAATCCTGGCATCTCTCTGTGTATCCTAATTTCTTCTTCTTATAAGCACACCAGTCAGATTGGGTTAGGGCCCACCCTAACAGCTTCATTTTAACTTAATTGCATCTCTAAAGGCTGTATCTCCAAATACAGTTACATTTAGAGATACTGGGGGTTAGGACTTTAACGTATAACAGTCCACCCCAGTCTCCTGGCCTTGACTAGCTCATAGTTTAATTAAAGTGATGAATACATAAAAATATAATGATAAAGCAACATAATAACTGATTTAACAGGAAAGTACAAAGCCTTATGGGACATAAATAATGGTTAATAATCATAATAGCTGCATCACCAAACATTGCCTGTGCCACGTACTGTTCTAGGCACAGAATATATTATCTGATTTAATCCTTGCCAGAATTAAATGTCAGCAAACACTTACTGGTACCTGCCATGTCAGTCATGGTACAAAAGCCTAGAGAGCCAAAAATATATAAGCTTAGATCATAGTGGAAAGACTCTCACTGCTTAATAGGAAAATGCACATGTACACACACACACACACAGACACACACACACTGGTTGTATGCTGTCTCTGTCCATTTCTGCCGTGTATATGGCTCCCATAACAGTTATTTCCCAGTCAGATAATTCAGTGTGTGTCCAACTATGAAAATGAAAATCATTCTAGGTCTTTCGACATAAGAAATTTAATATAGGTACTATTAATATCAACACTTTGCAGATGAAGAAACTGAGGCATAGCCAGTAAGTAACTTGTCCCATGTCACACAGCAGCTAGTAGATTGCTGTCCCAGAGCGTAAAATCATTCTTGCTCTAAAGTCCACTCTCTTCATCGGGACCCCATACTGCCTCACAATAACAAGGAGTCTTATTGTTTGTATCCCAATAGGAGGGGGAATTTGAGACCATCGCAAAAAAGAGAGAAATTAAGCAGAGCCACAAAGTGGAATAAAGAGAACGTAGAAGAGAAATAGAGAAAACAGGATTGCAGAGGCCGAGGTTTATAAGCAGCTGGCTGCACAGGTAGCATAGAAGGCTGGTGAGGGGGGTGTTCTGGCAAGAAAGGTGAGGCTGGAAAGGTAAACTGAGGCCAGAGTAGGTGAGGTCTCATCTAACGTAAGAATACATCTGGGTTTGATTCTCTAGACACTGACGTGCTTTTGGATCTTTTAGTGAAAGATATTTAATCTTACCACCTCATTTTACCAGTGAGGAAACTGAGGCCCAGAGAGAAGTGACTTGCCCAAGACCACACAGCAAGTTCTTGTCAAAGCTAAAGCCAGCAACCGGGTCTCCCAAACCCAGTCTACTATCCAAATCTGTTAAAACCTTTGTGCATAAGTATACAAGAACAGAAATAATTTAAAAGAATGCTTCTTTCCATGTTTTCTCATCCAGTTTTCACCTACTTTCTTTTTTTAGGCAATCGTGCCTATCCCCAAGTTTCAACGAATTAATATCTTCCCATCTCAAATAACTACTATGTTTCAAAGCCACAACGATCCTATAGAAATTGCTAGTGATGGAGTTTTCCTGTGTGGCTCTGTAGCAAGTAGAAGAATGGCTCACTAGTATACTTTATAGACTAGAAGGACCTGTATTTCTTCTGTCTAAGTCTAACAGATACTTAGAGATATAGGGATTAACTAAATAGCCACTCTGGCTGGGTTTGTTTTATCAGACAAACACGTTGAGTCAGCAAACATTTACTGGTGCCTGCTATATGGCAGGCACTGTGCTATAAACTCAAGAGCCAAAGATATAGAAGCTCAGTTCCAGATGAAAAGGCTCTCACTGTTTAATGGGAAAATGAACATCCATCCACATACATGCACATTTGGTAGGTTGTCTTGGTTCGTTTCTGCCACCCTTATGTCTCCCCAGGGTAGTGATTCCCCAGCCAGAAGATTGAGTCTCGGTCCAACCAGAAAAGCAGAAACCACTCCAGGTCTTTCAACATAAGAAATTGAATATAAGGACTTGGATGCACAGGTGATGAAAAAGCTGAGAAGCCAAACAGGGGATGGGGAAGCACCACGGACATTAGCAACAGCAGGAAGATGCTACTGCTCCTAAGACTGGAGCAGAAATACAGGAGAAGGTGGTGGTAGCAGATTTGGGAAGCCAGGACATTTGTCAGGAGCTGGAGGCACTGAGCACATGAAGCCATTGCTGGAGATGCCACTGGAGGCAGAGAGAGAAGAGAAGAAACACCTGGCTTTTTCCCTTCTCTCCTTCAGTCTTCTTTCATTGACTCCCATTAGCCAAGCCTGCCTTGAAGCAGCAGGGCAAAGGATCCTCGAGCATGCAGGTCCCTAGGACGCCCAGCAGAGCAGGAGGAGCATGAGGAAGGGAACTGAGAGCAGATGGCAGCTGAATGGCAGTGCACCAAAGTGACCTTGGGCAAATCAGTCTCCCAGAGCCCTGGTTTCCTCGTTGGTAATTTGAGAAGAATGACTCCACTCGGGTTTGTTTTAAGACTTATGTGAAATAAAGTATGTAAAACATTTCATAAGCTTCAAAAAGCATGTATATGAATGTAAGAGCCTTTATTCTTGGTTTTAGTCCAATGTTTTGGACTTTGGGCTCCAGGGGGAAAAAAAAAGTGGATGGTGTCCAGGTGTCATCAGGAACTTTATAATGCCTAATTATTACCTAAGTAAAGGGAAGTAGCTTTTAATTTGACTGCTTGTTATCTCATTCTGTCGCTCTGCCCTATCAGCCTTTGAAAACCACTGACTGATTTTGAAGAAATTGGCACATAACTGAAAGGAGGTCAGAGTATGCTCTCAGTTCTATTTCGGGATCTGTCTGTGGTTTTGAGTCAAAAAGTGACAGAAAAATAGGATTCTAGAAATTACTTTAAGACTACTTATTCCATCCTTTTCATTTTACAGAGGACCAGAAAGGAGAAGGGTTTTATACAAATGGCATGAGCACAATCAATCTCTGTTGCAGGAATTTACACAACGTCACATGCCAAATTCTTGGCAGAGAGAGACATAGAGCCCTGGAAGACCCTCAGCCCTTCCATGACTAGTTCTCTCTTCCTTGGACCTTGGGATTTCAAATTAATCTCATATGATACTTTGTACTTTCAACTTTTCTCTTTTCCTTTTTCATTATCCTTATGCCTCCTTTCTTTCCTTTTGGTCTTTTATCTCTTCTTTCTAATAATCTTTCATACTCAATTTCATGGACTTTTTCCTATACTATGCTGACGGACAATGAAATTCAACATTAAGCCATATCTATTTTAATTCGAGAGGGTGTAAGATTTTCCTAAATAACTCAATTCCCCTTTGATATCAAATCAGAACATATCACAAACTCTTTGAGACTAGCTTTTCTGCCAACCCCAGGGCTTACAGTGAAAATTACAAAGTATGATCTCTTCCTTTCTACTGTCAAAAGGTAGAGGCCAAAGCCCAGACTTTTGACTAAGCACCAGGGTACTCACACCTGGCCCATGAGAACGGCCATACTTTTACCAAAGACACAAGGTGGTGGTTTGATCCTCTAAGCAAAAGCGATCCTATCTCCTTTAACTTTTAATGTGTTTCAGTGGCAATTGTTAAGTGAAGGATAAGGTAAAGGCTATATTCTCCACTTGTCAAATGAGGAGACTGTGCTTTGATCGCCTCTTCGTTTCCTTCTAGCGCTGACATTTGAAAAATCAGCATCATTCCACCAAAGAAGGCCTATTATGGTCATAGAGGCACTAAGATAGTAATAATCCCCTGAGTGACTCATGGAATTCCCAGTGGCCCACTGTGAACTGACATTTTACGGGTGCAGAGCCTGTGGCATCTTAAAATGTTAGAGCTGGAATAGCATCGCTCATCATCTGCCACAAGTGCAGTGAGGAGCCTGGGACCTGAAGCTTCTCAGTATCCAGCCACTGATTCCTTCCACAGAGACTTACTCACGCCATGTGCCAAGCACGGTACCAACCCTGAGGTACAGAATAAGACAGATGAGGTACCTGACCTCATGTATACTGGTGGGACCAGATGCATGGTAACAGTGAAACTAATAAATAAGAAAATGACTTTTTGTAATAATTGCTTACAAGATATAAATAATGTAATGGGATTCATTCACTTTATTCACTGGAGTGTGAATAACTTGTGAGGCAGGGACGGATGACTGTCTGAAGAAGTGGCACTTAAGATGACATCTGAATTCTGAGAAGAAACCAGCTATAGAAACCAGCGTATAGAAAAAAAAAAATGAGAGGCAGAGGAAATGGAATATGCAAAGGCCCTGAGGCAGGAAAGTATTTGGTATATTTAAGGAGTGGAAAGGCAGCCAGTCTGGCTGGAATTAAATAAAGGTAAAGTAATATGAGGAGTGGCTTGCTGGGGGAGTTAGCTGGGGCCAGATCAGCTTCATAGTCCCTAGTGAGGAGTCTAGGTTTCATTCTAAGAATGGGAAGACTTCGAAGGCTCTTACATAGGAAAGTGACAGGATTTGGTTTACATTTCTTACAGAGCCTTCTGAGTGCAATAAGGAGAAGGGATTGTAGAAGAGAAGATGAGGCTATTGCAATAGTGCAGACCAAGAAAAGATAGACAAAACTGGAATATCTGGAGATGGGAAGAAGTGCAGGGGTTTGAGCTATGTAGATACAATACTTCCCACATATGAGATATACGAGATATGAACAGGAGGTAGAATCCACAGGACATGCTGATCACTTAGATATATAAACTCAGAGAACCAGAGGAATAAAATAATGCTTCTAGATTTTTGAGCACGTCATTACTGAGGTGGTAATGAACATTAGAGGCGAGTGGGATCAGAGAGGTCTATTTACTTGTAAAGGGCAACGGGAATCCCAGGTGATGCGCAGTTGGGGAGTGTACAGGTATGTTGGTGGCAAAGGAACTAGAATATTAGCACATCTCACCCATACCTTGAAAGCTTGTGAAACCTTAAATTTCTTTATTTATTAAATTACTGGATTTGCCTGTGTGGCAGAGGCTGGTAGGAGACAATGAATTACGGGGCTTGCAGAGTGAGTGAGACTGAGGCTCCAAGAGAGGGGTGAGCCCTCTGGGAGCTTGGTGAGAGCAGAGCACTGGTTGAAGCCAGGTGGAAAGCACCGAGCCCAGCGGGAGGCCAGGTAGGTGCGCTGCCAGGTGAGAACTCACCTACGGAGTGAAAGGATTGATGGGGAAGCGTCTGGGCAGCGTCAGGGGTTTCCAGGGGAAGAGGAGGAGGCTGGGAATCCAAGAGGCATTAGGAAACAGAGCAGGCACGCCTTCATGAATCTGGGCTTCTAGGGGCAGCTTTCCAAACGAAGATCCTCTAGAGTCTGCTGGTTCTCATGTGTGCCTGTTCAGTAAAACCATGTAGGGTGATTTTAAAAGTACTAATACAAAAAATAACATAAAATAAAATAGCACTAATACTGTACCAGGCCCCACCCCTGACAACAGTGATTAAATTAGTCTGGCTTAGGGCTCCATCACCGGAATTTTAAAAGCTCCTCCAGGTATTCTGGGTTGAGAACTACAGATCTAATCCAAGTATTGCACACTCCTATGCCTACGGGGCCAGGCACGTAGGGGAAAAGAGGGACAGGGTAAGCCCCGCCGAAGTACCCTGCTCAGCTGTTGCCCATTCTTGCCTTGTAGACATTTGGGCTCAGTGTTGCCAAATCTTCCCGTCCTCTTGTTTTTGTTTTTCAGTCTTTTGTTTCTTTTTTATTTTGAGAAGCCTAAAATCCAGATTTTTTTTAAAGCTAGCTCCAAATATTTTAAAAACCCCATGCCTAACAAAACATATCTGCATAATATGTTGGGCCTCTGAGTTGTCATTTAGCAACCTCTGGTCCAGTCCAGTGGTTTTCACACTTTTTTTTAACCACGGGAGGTTTTCTCCAAACAAGTTATTGTGCGGAACCGTTACAGATGAAATAAATCTAAGCAGAACTGTGGTTAGGGCAGGACAGAGACACACTCAGCCTTTCCTGCCAACCTAAGGCAGTACTTAAGGCTGCTGCTGAGACACCTCTGGCTCTGGGGAACCTCTCTGGTCTGTTTGCCAGGTGAGACAACTGAAACCTTTAGACCACAGCTGTGGAGCTGACCTTGGCCAGCAGGGCAATTTGGAAATGTACGGGGATGTTTGGAGTTGTCACAGTGACTAAGTGGGCCCTGCTGGCATTCAGTGGCTGGGAGCCAGGCATGCTAAACTTCTTGCAATGTCCAGGACAATAAAGAATCACCCCACACAAGATGCCAGTCGCTCCCCACTGGGAAACACCAGATGAGGAAGCGGAGACCCAGAGAGGTGACTTGACATTGTATAATGTCCAAGCACGTGATAAGATCATGGCAAGTGCACCCTAGAACTTTGGCCTCCACAGCATAGGCCTGAGGGCATTCATCCTTACCCATAAGGACAGGGCAATAGCTGGGCTGCGTTGGGTTGGCCATCCTCCAAAACACAGGAGAGAAAGGGATATTTTAAAATCAGAGCCAAGGAGCTTCTTGATGTAGGACAGCCGCTATGTAAAAAGCTAAGTGCTAGGTTTTTAGAAGCACCTGGGAAGGAGACGAGGACTGCAGTATCTCTTTAGCCTGGGCTGGGGCCCGTGGGCGGTTCTGGAGGGGCCGACTGGCTGCTGCCAGGAGCAGAGGAGCCGGGAAGTGCTGGGCAAGGGTGGCTGCCCAGGTTTGTTGGCTCCACTGGGTCATCTAATCCCTAGGGCAAAATATGCCAAGTTCAAAAATAGGATGTGGGAGCAAAAGGTGAAAGGAGGGTGTCCCCAGCACTCCGAGGAAAATAGAGCCAGAAGAGAGATCATCTTCCTATTTTTATCATCACAATGCCACACATTGTACAGTTTCACCGCTTGTAAAATCATTGCTACGGGATCGCCTTCCCAGTAACCATCAGGCAAGGAAGGGGAAAATTATTCCCATTTTACAGGCAAGGAAATGGGGCCTCAGAGTCATGCTTATGTGGCACCCACCCTGCCAAGATGTGACTTTGTTTATATTTACTTTCATCATCCTTGTGAGGAAGGCCCAAGGAGGGATTCCTATTCCCAGTTTGTAGTTTAGAACAGCCATGCTCAAACTGGGACAGATACCAGGGTCTCCTAGGAAAGCTGGTAAGAACACAGTAGGTGCTATCCAACCAGAAGGAGCCTGGGTCTCCTTCACCCTATTAGCTCTCACTCCAGGTGATTCTGACCATCACCAGCACCCAACTGGTGTAATGCAGGTCAACAAGACAAGACCACTTATACGTGGGTGGATATTATACAATGCCAAATTAATTTATGTTTCTAAACATTTATTCATTCAGCTGGTGATGGAGTTGAGACAACATTCAGTGGTTTGCTAGTAAACTGGCTCTCAGTGAGGGGGCAGTCTTTGATTTGTGGTGTTTGCCTATTCCCATGGTGTAAATATCAGTATCATGGCTGATTTCAAAGTACCAACATGACATCACTGAACGTGGAGTTGAGAAGAGGTGCACACAGTCAGCTTTTTGGAGACAGTTTGAGCTAGCTTTGGCACACATCTCTTGTGTTCTATCTCCAAAGTTGGAGATCTTTCCCCCTAAAATATCCAGAGCTGGGAGGTGGTACATGCTCGTGCGGGTAAGAAGGAGCACATGTTCTAAAACAACATCATTTTCAAGGGGCAAGCACACTGATTACTGCTATTCCAGCATTATCTTTGAAGAGCAGTAGATGTGACTTTGTATCTCAACTTTGTGACTCTTGGTTGTGTGACCGTGGACAAGTCTCAAACCTCTCTGGGCCTCACGTTCCTCATATCTAAACTAGAAACAATGATGCATTCCTCAAAGGGAAACCGTAAAGGCTGCAGGAGACTATGTACGTGAATATGTAAGACAGTACTTGGCGACTGGTTGCACACAATGAAGGTTTGTGCTGTTCTCCTCTCCTACATCCTTCACGTTTCTCTTCCCACCTAGATGCCTTGCTGGGGAATCGTAGATTCAAGGAGGGCAATTGCTTTGCTCAACAAATTATAGGCAGCTGGCACGGGAAGCCACCCTGCATCAAAATATTTGTCACTAGGCTATAGACTTCTTTCCACAGATCAACCTGGAAGCTAGGTTCCAATGCAAGCTTGCATTGCAATGATTTTGTCACAGTCACTCCCTGTGCAAAAGTTTTGACAGACAAAAAAGTCTGAAGGCCTTTTGCTTCAGCAGCCTGGGCTTTGGAGCTAGGCTTGCCCTGCAGAAGGTCGCTTTCACCTTTCTGCTGCAGCTGACGGAAACATTTAAAGCTATGGATTGTGTCTCTGCATCCTCTTCCCTTCACACCAGCTAATGTGTTTTTCATTTCTCTTGGCTGTCTCAATTTCCCACATGTTCTCCCAAGCTCTTCCTCTCAGCTCCCCTGGGCTTCCCGCTGCAAACCTGCGTGCTTCGGAGTCCTAGTAGGAGGGGCTGCTGAAATGAGTACAGGATGTGAGCTGTGTTTATCAGCCCCAACCAGGCTCCCTTGGCCGAAGGTGGCCCCAAGCTGAGGGCTTCAGCTGTTCAGGTGGCCCCCACCTGCCTGCACCCTGCCCCTGAAAGCAACCTCCCCACCCAGCCCAAGGAGACAGAAACTTCCAGCTCCGCCCTTTGTCCACAGCCCGGACAAAGACCTTCCTTTCTGCACTTCAGTGTCCTCATCTCTGAAAATAACAACAGTAATAGGATCTTTGTTTTATATGGAACACTTTGCATTTTACAACATCTCCTTTCCGTGCAGCTTCCTGTTTAGTCCCCATTGCAACCTGCGAAGCGAGGGATATACTGCAGCAGGCAAACTGCAGCCTAGGACCATAGCCCAGCCCTCTCCCTGAAATGGGGCAGCGGGGCTGTCACATCAAGTCTGTGGTCCTCTTTGGCTGCGTAGGACCTGCTTCAAGTCCTTTGTTGTGTGTCCTATTCCTCCCCCCCGCCTTCCTGTGACAGTAGCTTTGCTCTCTGGGAGCTGTGGGGGCAGCTGGGCACCCACAGAGGGTTAACTAGACGGCATTTGCTCTTTAAACTCCCCATTGGAATCCCCAGTTAGAAAAGGCACCTGCTCTTTTCTGGTCCTTTCTTTTTCCTCTGTCTGTGCACTTGTGTCCTGTGCACCAAGTACTCCTTTTGGACACTTCAACTGCAACACTGGCTCTTTCCGGGTCTCGAGCCTGCCGGCTTTTGGACTAGAACTATTTGGATATATTAATATGTATTTGGTGTTTTGTGTCTTTTTTCATGCAGAACATAAAATATTTGTGGAATCCATCAGTTCCACAGAGGTTTCTTAGGCTGAATGAGAACCGCAGAGAAGACTTGCTTGTCCCATTGATGTCGCTTAGGAATGTAAGGAGGACAACACTTAGAATCCAGTAAACATCTTGAGATAATTTCCCAATACATCCTGGAATGTCCCTACTCTGCACCCCACTTTTCCCACCAATCAGAGCTTTCTCTGTCTGCCCAGTTGGGGTTAACTTCCTTCTCAGGGCGAACCCCACCCTACAGCCCAGTGGTCGAGCTTCTGTTGAGCACTTCATCCCTCTCTGTGTCACTGACCTGGTTCTCTTGGTGGTTCTTCTATTATAAAGACCTGGTTCTTCTATTATAAAGACCATTTCTTAATCATATTTTTGTGGGTGTTCAGCATCGCAGCTTCCACCACCACAACCTCATATGTAACAATAATGATAGCAGCTTCTATTTATTAAGTGCTTTTTCTTTGTCAGAGACTATTCGAACAATATCTTATTTAATCTTGCATCAGCCTATTGAGGTACGTAGTTTTACTATTTCCATTTAAGTGACTTTCTGAGAATCATTATCGAAGTAAGAGAAGAAGGTAGGATTTCCAACCGAGGATTGTCAAACCCTCTAATTCCAAAGCTCGTGTTCCCAAGTTCTGTGATATTCTCCGCCCCACACAGTGGCTGGCAGCGTAAGCCCTGCACAAGGGACTTGCAATCTTGCCCTAACAAGAGTCAGCACTATCTGAACAAAAGGAACACTTACGAGGTCATTTCATCCCACCCTTTTATTTCACCGATGAAAGAATTAAAGCCAAAAAGGGGAAAGTGCGTCAACCTAAGTCACCTGAGCGGTCAGTGGCTCAGCACAACACCCGGCCTCACGCCATTTCCCCGCTGCCGGCAACCTCTCGGCCTCTTGCTTTCCTTGAGCTTCCATGGGACGGGAATTGCACGGTATTGGAAAGCTCAGGCAGGAAGAGGGTGTGGGCACAGATGTATGTCATGCTCCATGATCACACTCTATAGGACACCAGGGACACAGCTTCCGTGAAGCTTTACTTTCCTGAAAAGTCGTGCGTAGATCAGCTGCTTGCTGTCACATTCCAGTAAGTCAGCCTCCAGGGCGGGTGCGTCGGTTTGGCTGGTGGCTGGGAGTCTGTGCCACGGCTTTGTCTCCGTGCTGATTGTCAGCTGATTGTATGTACAAGGACTCTAGGATATGCAAGATCACATATGCATATTATTTCTTACTGTTTAGCCTACGATTGGCACCTTATACCAGATAATTCTTTGTCGTGGGCCTGCCCTGGCCATTGTAGGATATTTTGCTGCCTCCCTGGCTTCTGGCTTCTACCCACTAGATGCCCGTAGCACCTCCCTTCCCTCAATTGTGACAACCGAAAATATTTCTAGCCATTGCAAAATGTCCTCTGGGGGCAAAATCACTTCTAGTTGATTTAACCTCAAGTCTCTGGAGTCCTGTGGTGGGGAAGGAGGTGCTAATCGGTGAAATATCCAAAACTCCAGCTAGAATGTATATCCTGAGGATGCTCTGACTTAGATTTCAAAATATTGTTATGGTTTCTGCATATGGCACGCTTGCTTTGTGTCCAAAAATAGCTAAGTGATTTAACTCACTTATTCCTCCCAAGAACCCTGTGGGGCAGCTGTTAGTGTTCCCACGTGCATCAGTCAGGCCCCTCCAGAGAAGTAAAACCAGTAGGGTGTGTGTGTGTGCATATATGTACATATTTTTCTAAGTGATTTATTATAAAGAATTGGCTTATGCAATTATAGAGGCTGACAAGCCCCAAGATCCACAGTCCACAAGCTGCAGACCCAGAAGAACTGAGGGTATAATTCCAGTCCAAAAGTCCTCAGGCTCAAGATCCAGAAAGAGCCAATGTTTCAGATCCAGTCTGAAGGCAGGAAAAAACCAATGTCCCTGCTCAAAGACAGTTAAGCATAGGCATTCTCTATTATTCAGAGGAAGATCAGCCTTTTTTTCTATTCCGGTCTCGGATGGACTGGATGAGTGCCACTCACATTAGGGAGGGAAATCTACTTAGTCCACAGACTCAAATGTTAATCTAATCCAGAAGCAGCCTCACAGACGCATCCAGAATAATGTTTGACCAAATGTCTGGGCACCCTGTGGCTCAGTCAAGTTGACACATGACATTACAGATGAGTAAACTGAGTCTCGGTGTGGCTTGTCCAAAGAGTCCCACGGCTAGCAAGCTGCAGGAGAAAATGGCAAGACCAGGTTTGTGCTTTTAGCCTCTACGGGAGTGTTTCTCAACCCAGTAGGCTCATGCCGGGTGTGTATTGCACCCTCCTGGGTTCATGGGGCAGAAATAAAGCTTAAGAATCTTTGCTCTGTGCACTGCCCATCATTAGTTGGCTATCCCAGAATCACTGAATATCATGGTTAGAAGAGGCCATTAGGAAATCTAACCCAGTTAGACATTAATATGATGATCACACAAATAAATGAAAAGTGCAACCATAGTGAGCTCTCAGGTGGCACACTGCATATTACTAGGGAATAGACCTTACCGAGGGTCAGGAGAGGCTTGCCCAGGCAGTAGATGAGTAAGGGTTACATGGGTAGAGAAAGTAGGAAGGCATTCAATGCAGAGAGAATCCTGGAGTGGCAGGGAAGGGGCAACTTGAGCCAGACTGGCTCTGCAGAGAGAGTTCTTACGGTTGGTGGAAACACTCTACAGAAAGTCACCCTGGGTATGAGGACTTGAAAGTCCTGTAGGGATGGGTTGAGAGTGAGGAGTGGTACTGACCCAAAATCACAGAACCCCGTCCAATGCCATCTCTCATTATATAGAGGAGGAAAGAGACCCAGAGAAGTTACTTGCTCAAGGACACACAACTAGGGAATTGCAGAGGTATCATGAACACTCAGCTCTCCTGCCTCTGTGTCATTGACATTTCCAGGTACCGTACCACCTCCCGTGTTCTCCGGAGTTGCCTGGCTCTCCTTTTACCCCATAAGGAGTCCACCAACTCTTGGAGCTCCAGAGTTCTTGTCCCTGAGTGTCACACTTTCCCCTAAAGAGTGGTAAAAATGCTCTCCTGAGTCCCTGTGTACCCTGAGCCCTGAGCACATGACCACACCACAGGAACTGCCACACAAGAAAGGGGAAAACCACATGTGGGCTCAAGTACTGGATCAGCAACTGGGAATGCTAAAATATTAATAACGCACGGCCCATAGAGGCATAAGTTACAAAATGGTAGTCCGCAGGCAGGATCTCACCCACAGATGTGTTTTGTTTGGCCACATGGTGTTTTCAAATATGTTTAAGATTTACTGCCACTGTTAAATAATCAGAAGATTTTATATAAAAAGTCAAATCTCTAGCTTGCATTCCTGCATGACAACAATCCCCTGGAGCCCCTGCCTTCCGCTCCTCACTTTCCCCAGGTGTCTATGTGCCCACTCTGTTCCCGACCCCTGACGTGGCAGGTAGTGTCTGTAGCCCGGGCTTCCCAGACATGCAGCACAGCTTGCCTGCCCTGCTCTGACCCGACAGCCCTTCGAAGAGCTGCAAACAGTGACCTTGGGATGGCCACTCCGGTCTTCTGTCTGCAGGCCAGCCAACACCAGTTCCTTCAGCTGCCACTCCCGTGATGGGGCTGTGGTCTCCTCCTATCCTGTCACCCTCTTTCTGGACACAGTCCCCTATGTCCCTGTCCCTCTGAAAGGGATACATTCAGAATCAAGCACCCCAGGTGAGCTGACCCACATAGAAGATTTAAAGGAAGTCTTTATACACCATTTGTTTTCAACTTGGCGACCAGACCAGTAAACACAATGTCAACCCAAATCAAAAGAAGCTTCATAACATACAGGGTTGATTCTCTCTTATGATTCTAGCTAAGTAGAATAAACTCCCATGAGAGGACATCAAATCATTTCCTGAGACTATACACAAGCAGATCTCTAACAATGTGGGAGGAATGACAAGCATCTTGAAAAAATTTGTTTCTGTTTATGAGTATAAGCAGTAAAAAGAGTCTAAGGAAAATACTTGTAAGAGTCTGTGTAAACTCTGACAGCAATCTAACTGGCTACATGAAGTTACTGCCGGTTCTCTCTGCTCCCAGAATGGACCGAGATGAACTGTTCTTTTTTTTTTTTTTT
>VBSM01003214.1:530815-558524 GCA_008086735.1 Cheirogaleus medius
CTCTAAAAAAAAAAAAAATTAAAAATTAATTGGGTGTGTCGAGAGGCTGAGGTGAGAGGATCACTTGAGCCCAGAAATCTGACACTACAGTGAGATATGATTGCACCACTGCATTCCAGCCTGGGCGACAGAGCAAGACCCTGGCTCTAGAATAAATAAATGAATTAATAATAATAATAAAAAAGAATGACTTCAATTCCAGTCATAATTTTCAGGTTAGCCTCATTCCAAGCAGAAGCATTAACAAGCTCACAGATAGAATGTGTTAATTATGATTTTAGTACATATTAAAATAAATACTCAGGAATTAAAATTAAAAACCATATCTGAGAGGGGGAAGGAGAGGATGGGTAAAGCCATACCTAACGGATGCTCTGTCTGGAGGATGGGCACACTGGCCGAGTGGTGCAAAGGCAATTTATGTAACCAAAGTGTTTGTACCTCCATAATACTCTGAAATTAAAAAAATAAATAAATAAATAAACAAGATTTGTCCATGTACTACCTAAAATTATCTTGCTTGCATATATCACTTTGGAAACACCAAACTGTGTATTCATGGATGCACTTCAGGAGGCCCTTGAATATTCTAAAATTGTAAACTGTCGTGTGTGTATGTATATATATGTGTGTATTTTTGAGAGATCATATAGATTTCCTGTGATTCTCAAAGATCCGTCTCTTCCATTCAAAAGCTGAGAACCATTACCTCCAGTGGGATCTCTAAGAAGCTGTCAGACCTCTCTTGGGAAGGACTACAGTGTCCAAATAGCCTGCAAGGGCTCTTTTTGGCAAACCTCCCACCCCTCATTTTAGCTGTCTCCTAAATGGCTAAGGCAATAAATATCTCCCAGTTCCTTGGTGGGCCTATGAGAAGCACTCCTTTTGGACTGGGCCTGGGACTTCAACAGGGCTAAAACTCCACATGCAGATAAGGGATGGAGAAATGTTGAGAGTCACCTCCATGGAAGCCATCTCCATGGATGGAGTCTTACCTAGGCCTTGGAGTCAGCAGAGTTTCTGGAGTTGGGTAGATCTGGTGTCTAATCCTGGCTCTTCTAACCATGGATGCCCTTTTGGAAGATGGAACTGCCATGTCCTCCTCCAGCCTCTCCCACGTGTTTTTACAGACAGGCTTGCATTGAACGACGCGATGCCCTCCAGCCCTACAGCTCTGGCATCTCTAGTGGCTGAGGATGTGGGGTCTGGCCTTGATGGCATCACGGAGACAAGTCATAGCAGTGACCCGGGGCTGGTGAGCTGGACTGGGAGGCCAGGCCTGGTAGCCTCGTATGCTGCAGCAGGGAGAAGCCCGTGGTTATTAATCTGCTTGTGGATAAAACAAGCAAGAGAGGTGTCAAGGATAGCTAGAGACGAGAAGCAGGCTATCTGACCAGACTAGTTAAACCACTTGATTAAGAACTACAACTGAACCAAACCAAGTCTGAATCTGACTCTACATGTGTGTGTCTGTGTGTTTGTGTGTGTGCATGTGTGCTGCCCACCCAAGCTGGGAAGGCAGAGGGGAAAACAGGTCTGAGTGTGCATCTGCTTCATCTGTTTGATTTTCTCAAGTTCATTCCTGTGTGAATGGACCTTTCTAATCCCTCGTACTCACAGAGAAGGAAATATCTGCCGCAGCTCTGTTTCCAGAAACCTTCACAGCACCACCCCCGCCTCAGTCCACCATCTGAACACTTTTCTTGGGTCTCCCGGGTCAGAATCTGCAGCCAGGCCTCTTTGTTCTAGAACCTAAAGTGGAGATGTAGAGAATCCTACAGGCAAGCTCAAATGTTAGAGCCACCAGTGGGCTCAGACTTCCTGCCAAGGGATAGCTGCTATTCCAGGGGCTGTACTGCAAAGCCGGGCAGGTCGATGCACGCCCAGCAGGGACAGAAGAAGCACTGCCATTGTCCCAGCTGATCGAGGTGGGCATGCTGGGAAGGCAGGGTCCTCTTTCAGCAAGGTGCTTGGTAGGCCCGAGGTGAACATTCGGTCTCCTCCACTTCGCCGGGATATTTGACTTCGAATCATGATTACTTTCTGCCTCTGAAAAGATGTATCCTGTGGCTCTGTGACTCATGATATTTTAAGAAAAGAGATCTCTAATTTTTTTTAGCAGCAAAACTCTTTCTTTAAAATGACATCTTGCACTAAACCCCCATATATAAAATATATTTTGTCACTGAGTGATTAGCGTGTTCTTTAGTCAGTTTGAACATTTATTCTTGGTGACAAAGACCTTATTATTTTCAAAATCTCAAAAGTGCCTAACAGGAAACTTGGGAGCATGTTGTGAGAACCATTGATACAGTCCTCGCTTTCTGGGGTGTTGGGATTCTGAGTGATGAGAAGTCACATTTCGTCTTTCACAAAGGGAAATTAAGATGACAGAATGGAATCACAGCATTTCACAGCATTTTACCGATAAAGTTTGAATAGGAGGTAACTGGCATACAATATGTTGGAAAGAGAAAGAGTCATGCAGAAAAAAGTCAATGCCCTGTGTTCTAGTTTGGGCTCTAGAGGGTACTGGCTCTAGTGTTTTGAGAGTGACATTGGAGAAGGCCCTTCTTGTCTTTGGACTCTCATTCTCCATTTGTGGGTGACACTTCACCTGGGGGTCTAGGATCCGGCTACTGCTCCGTGTGTTGGCACAGAATGCTGCATTGCCACAAAACCATACAGACATACCCAGCTTGCCACAAAATAGACCCATCCCCTCTACACCCCCAATTTATATACTGACATGAAGTTCTACAGGGTGATTCCCTACAAAGCAATAGCAATGAACTGTTGGAAGGTTTCCGGCGAGCACACGAGCTGCAGAAGAGTAGCAAATGGGGCCACAGTCACAAGCCCCAGCCCCGGAGCCAGCCCTAGATTTTAGTCCCGACTGTATCAATTCCTAGCTGTGTGATCCTGGGCGAGCCACTTATATACGTTCTTGCTTTCCCCATCCATAAAATGGAAACAGTATGGCGCCTCCCTCCCAGCGTTGCTGGGTCGGTTGGTTTTATACAGTGGTGGGGAAGCCCTCGGGCTTTCACTGCACCCAGACCTGGAGTCAAGTTCCTTCTCTTTAATTAATAAGCAAAGTGACTTCATAAACCTCAATTTACTCATTTGCCAAATAGGGATGATGATTAAATCAGATAGTTTCTAAGACAATATCCTTGGAATATTGTGAACACCCAGGAAAAAAAAAAATGATGTGGCCAACTGTAAGGAAACTTTGGAGGAAACAGTGCCAGCTATGGATAAAGGACAGGGATAGTTACATGACATACTGGGAGGAGCTCAGCCCTGGGAACGAGGACCAGGCTGTCTCCCTGGCTATCCCCCGCTTTCTAGGTGACCTCCAGAAGGAGTTTTCTCATTCTGGGCTACATGCTCTCTGTATGAGGAAGATATTGCACTCCACAATCGGATTCTAATATTCTCTGGGGGTTTTTTGGTGAACTGTTTGCTTCCACTTATAGCCCCGTGTAAGGCTCTGGGAGTCTGTGTCCTGCACCCCAACTCAAATGCCTTTAGGATCAGGCATATATCAGGCATGAGTAAAGTGAGCCATCCTCAGTTGTATTTTTCTTAAAATAGTTATAAAGTTGGCCTATTAAATAGCAAGGAATATTCTTCATATCCACAAAGAAATGTGCTCACTCCCATTTTGCATGAACCACTGACAGCCTCAAATTTGGAGAGACCATCAGGAGAAGGGGCCCCTGAAGTATATGGGGCCCTCGAGCCCTATCTAAAGATGGCATCTGTATTCAGTAACAGTTGATTGTTGCCAAACACAATGAAGGCCCAGTGGGCTACTAAATCTCCCAGATTTTCTAAAGAAGTTAGAAATCAGATTTTTTTTTTTTTTTTTGAGACAGAGTCTTACTTTGTTGCCCAGGCTAGGGTGAGTGCCGTGGCATCAGCCTAGCTCACAGCAACCTCAAGCTCCTGGGCTCAAGCAATCCTTCTGCCTCAGCCTCCCGAGTAGCTGGGACTACAGGCATGCGCCACCATGCCTGGCTAATTTTTTCTATATATTTTTTAGTTGGCCAATTAATGTATTTCTATTTTTAGTAGAGACGGGGTCTCGCTCTTGGTCAGGCTGGTTTCGAACTCCTGACCTTGAGCTATCCACCCGCCTCGGCCTCCCAGAGTGCTAAGATTACAGGCGTGAGCCACCGCGCCCGGCCAGAAATCAGATTTTTGTGTGTGTGAAATCTTCTGATCATTAAGAGTTGGAAAATAACCCAAAATCCTTTAAAAAACAATACTTCTGCAATCTGCAGATTCAGTTCATGGGTGGAATTTTTGCAATTTCAGGTGTAACCAGTTCCTAATGCCTATCAGCAGGGGTTGCCTTCTGTGGGCCAATCTTCTCTACCTCCACCACGCTCCCCCCCAAAAAGGAGAGTTCACCAGGCAAAGCCTTAGACCAAAAAAACACAGGCTCTTCAACCCATATGTTGCATGCTCAGCACATACAGCGGGACACAACATCCCAGAAGCAGCTCTCTACGGCTGTTGGTTTTCAAACTTTAAGATTTGTAAAAATCACTTAGGAATAAAATTGCCTGGGAAGTTTGGGTAAGGTGTCTCAGGCACCACCCACAGAAATTCTGCTCCAGCAAGTCTGACGTGTGTCTCAGGAATCTGCCCAGATGGTTCCTCAGTCTCCCTTTGGGAAACTGATCTCAGGTCTAGCCAGGGGCCAGTCACTGTGGGAGTTCTGCCCAGCTGAATGCTCACTGCTAGGGGTGACCAGCTGAGCCAACAGCTGCACTTAACAGGGCGACAGACTGAAAAGGGTCTATTTGCCTCCTCCGGGGAGCATGGACAGAGACCTGCTCATGTTACTCAGTTACTAGAAGTTTATTTTAAGGATTCAGGGAGAAGTAAGGAAGCTGCAGAGCCAAAGCTTATGGAGACCAGAATATTGTTCCACGACTAGAATGTTTTCCACTCTTGTCCGTCCATGAACACTGGGCATCTGTTGCTGCCTTCCCTGATTATAAGTGTTACTCTATGTCTTACCCTATCTCGCCGTTCTCCAAAAGAAAAGGCCCGATTGGTTCACCCAGTCACCAGCCAGAACACAATGCTCCCGTTGGACAGAGCACACACACCTCACAGGCTGCTGCCCAGCCCACAGCTGGTAGTCTTTGGGTCCAGCCATCATTCATGTTGCATCCCATGTGGCCAGGATGCTAAGGTCAGGTGATGCTAAGCCTCCCAACCTTAGGTCAGGAATCTCCGAGGGAAAGGCAAGGGGTAGACTTCTTGCATGGCCCACCTGCTGTGATAATGGCAGTGAGGAAAAGTTACCAAAAAAAGCCAAAAAGATAAAGGCTCCACAAGTCTGAAGGGACAGGCGACCCAATAGGAGCACTCAACCCAGACTGATGACACATGCTAGACATGGAGAGCAAACTAGCCTGGTGGGTGAGTCTGCGGGCTCTGCATTCATATTCCAGCTCCACTATTCTCTGGCTGTGTGACTTTGGGTAAGTCACTCAACCTCTCTGAACTTGAGCTTCCCAGTCTTTCAATAAGTATGATTATCATAATGCCTCCCAAAGGGGTTGTGAGGGTTAAATGAAAGACCGAGTGTGAGTCCTTTAGCACAGAACCTGGCATAAAGCAAAAGATAATATTTAGTTTAAAAGAAAAAAAGAAACCTACAGAGAGTTTCCCTTCTCAGAAAACGTCCTCAGGGAAGAACAGAACAACATTGCAAGAGGAACCCCAAGTTCTGGGGAAACATGAGCTATTATTGTTGCTCTCCAAGTATATAAAATAGATGTGGAGTAAAGGTGACATGTGGGGAGTCGGGAGGTAGAAGGAAAAAGAGCACCGGATCAGTAGGACACTCTGTGTCCCCACTCTGTCATTTTTGTAACTAACTCTGTAACCAGACAAAACCACAGCCCTTCCCATGCCTGGCCTTTACTCTTTCCATTTGTGAAAGGAGGGGTTTGGGTCATGAGAGGCCACTTCCAACTCTAAACCTCTGGAATCTTGTGAAGATTAAGAATGACAGAAGAAAAAGAATCAATGACTTAGTCAATTGACCCCAGATCCTAGAAGGGCTGTTTTGTTTTGTTTCTGTTCTTTAAAGGAAATGGAAAGGTAACTTTGAGCTGAAATAACAGTCATACTTACTGGGATAAGAAGGTTTGGGTTGGGACCTAAGAATGGTCTTCAAGAATGTGCAGGATGGCTGGGTACGGTGGCTCATGCCTGTAATCCCAGCACTTTGGTAGGCTGAGGCAAGAAGATTGCTTGAGGCCAAGAACTCGAGACCAGCCTAGACAACATAGCAAGACCCCATCTCTACAAAAAATAAGAAAAATTAGCTGGGTGTGGTGGTGCATGCCTGTAGTTCCAGCCACTCAGGAGGCTGAGACAGTAGCATCACTTGAGCCCAGGAGTTCAAGGCTACAGTGAGCTATGACGATGCCACTGTACTCCAGCCTGGGAGACAGAGCTGTCTCTCAAAAAAAAAAAAAAAAAAAGAATGTAGAAGAGTCCTGAACTTGACAGCAAGGTTAGGCTGGTCCTGTGTGATCTGTGGTTGGAAGGCAGCCCCCCTCCATTTCAGGGGCAACCATTCTGACAAGTAGAGGAGTCTTTCCTCAGATACTTCAGGACACATTCTCTAGCTTCATTCAGGTCTCTCTTCAAATATCACCTCTTCAGGTCTCTCCCCCTAACCCTGGCCCTAACTCGATGTCCATCTCTAACAACCCCGTCTAAAATGCTACCTCCTTCACTCTCTGTGCCCTTAACCTGAGTTTGCTCAACACACAGGCTGACAGCCCGTTACACGCTGTCTGACGCCCCCAGAGGCGTGTCAGCTGCACCGGAGCAGAGAATTTGTTGGCTTCATTCACTGCTGGGTCCCAGCTCTTACAAACAGGGCTTTGAACATAGCAGATTCTCAATAAATATTTGTGAACCAAAAAACAAAAAAGAAGAAGAAGACAAGAAAAACATAATGTTCTCTTTTGTCCTGGTGAACAAAGCCTGAAGTTAATGAATTAATTCCTAATTGTTAAAATCCAGAACTCAGCCTATTGATGAGGAAAGGAACTAGACAAACAGGTGATCTTCCCCCTTAATACTAAAAAATGTCCCCGATAACTGTTCCCCATGTGGAAGATCAGCAGGGTTAGGGGGGCCATGTGGGGCTTCTGAGTTGAGAACAGGCATTTTCCTCTGTAGCAGATGTGGACTTGGGAAGGACCCCCCCCCATTCTGGAGGCCATATACTGGCCTTGAAGGGGGCTTTGAAGGCCTGAACGTTCTCCCCTCTTCTGCATCCAGGAGGCCTGCAACTTTCAGGAACTGTTGATTGTCTAGGGAACATAAACAAAAGAACAAAGACAAAATCCACTCATTGGAAGACAAGAAATCTCAGATTGAACTGAGCACATAAACCACTTGAAATGTAAACACCCAGGGTGGTATGCAGAAGGCACACGATGACAAACCCTGGGGAGGGGTCCTGAGAAATCAAAGGAATTCCATCTTGGTTCTCAGCCCCTGCTCGCAAGAATTCATAGAAGGGGAGCGAGTCTCCAGAGCCTGAACTTCTTGCGAATAGCAACCCTGACTGCCAGCCGCCTGTTTGCTCTGAGACCGGAAGGGATTCTCCAGCAAGCTGGCTCTGATTCATCCGAACAGACCTGTTTGCTGAGAGTGGGTGAATCGAGCACCAAGGGTCTGAGACCAGCGTGGCATTTGTCATTGTCACTGTACGGGCTGCGTGACTTTTGGCAAGTTCCTTCCCCTCTGCAAGACTCAGTTTCTCCTTCCGTGGAGAAAGAAATCCAGGCTGCATTTTGACCTCCTTTTTCTCTGTTCCTTCAAACCTCCTTGTCAGCAGCCTCCAGGGCGGCGGTGTACTTTTCTGGCATGTTCTCTTCATCCCCCGCGCCCACGCCTCCTTTTCTGTTGGCAGATGAACTGCTTCCGGCTTCATGTGGAATTGCACCCCCAGAATGGGAACCAGCTTTGAGTCCCAGTCATGGACACCCAGGATAGGAGGACTCTCACCGCTGGCCAGACTAGTGCCTGGACCTCAGGTCGCTGTTCTTCCGTGACACCAGGGCTCTCGGGCCTGTCCTTCCCCCGTCTCTGTCTGTCTCTCTCTCTGTCTCCACCACTGCCTGTTTTGCCAAGTTCCCCTCCACGGCATGTGACAGCGTGACACTCCAGGGGGAAAAGCTGCCAAGAAGGGCCGGAGTCCTTGGCGTCGGGTGAGAAGGTGGAGCTCTCCCAGCTACGCCTCTGAGGCCACAAGGGGATGCTTGTCTGCTAAGCAGCCTCAGTTTCCTCACCCAGGAAATGGGAACGAGAAGAACTCTGACCAGCCACGTCAGAGGCCTTTTTTGAGAATCAGATGGGAAAAGAGAGTTGGGGGAAACCTTTGATCTGCTACTTAGATCCTTGGGCCCCAGACTCTCAGTCCCCATTTTGACCTCCTATCTCTCCAGCACACTGTCTCCTCACTTCACCCACCCTGTTAGCCTCTCCAGCAATAACACAGCCGCTCAGAGCGTGGGCTCTGGAATAGACTCCGGGCTGAGTTTCCTACGGGCTCTACTACCTACGAGCTGTGTGATTTTAGGCATGTTAACTCACCTCTCTGATTCTCCATTTCCTCATCTGAAAGTGGGGATAAAACAGAACCTACCTCAAGGGTCGCTGTGTGATAGATAATGTATGAAAAGCACTTGGCACAGCGCCTAAGACGAGTTGGTTCCTGCTGCTACTACTGTTATCTCTTGGAAGCCCTGCAACCTGTTATCACGGATACATCAGTGGAAGACTTACGGTGTTTATGGTGACTAGCAGGCATTCCAAGTACTGGCAGTTCTGGAGGTGTGGTCCGCAGACCTTTGGCAGTTTTCCAGACCCTTTTGAGGGGTCCACAAAGCCAAAACTATTTTCAGAGTAAAAATCATTTGCCTTTTTCACTGTGTTGACATTTACACAGATGGTGCCAAAGCAATAGCAGGAATCAAGACAGTGGTGCCCAGTTGGGCAAGTTTTCACTGTATTCTTTACTGCTAGGCACGCCCAGAGAGGAAAAAAGCCAGCTTAACCTAACAATGTCTTTTATTAGACAGTAAATATTGTTACTTTTATTAACTCTTGACCCCATTTTTACTTGAAAGAATGACTGACTATTGTTATTCAGATGTGGGCAGACATTTTCTCAGGAATGAATGAAGTAAGCCTACCACTTCAAGGAAAATCACTACCAGTGTTTGTTGCCGATGATAAAAGTCAAGCTTTCAAGTGAATTTTGGAAAACTTATATCTGCTGCTATGAACTTGTCAGCTTCCCAATACTTAAAGATTTTTTGAATGAGATTGATGGCAATAATAAATGTGATTTTTTTTCTCTATGATAGAATGAAATGTGTCACATTTGGAAGATCTGCATAACTCAGTGAATTCATATTTTCCCAATAACTAATGCATGATATTATGAAATCATACAATGGTAAAAGATTCATTAAAAGGGTAAGTTAAACCAATGGATTATATATAATAAGTTATAAAAAGTTAAATGATACAGTCTCAGATTCCATATTGCAACTAATCTTTCAGAAATTACCACTTGGAAGTTTTAGTGTAATATCAAAGAAGAATATCCATAACTATCTGAAAAGGCTATTAAAATAGTCCCCAATTTTTTCAACTACGTACCTGATTGAGACCAGATTTTATTTATATACTTCAACAAAACAGCACATTGCAACAGAGTAAATGCAGACTCAGACATGACAATCAAGCTATCCTCTGTTAAGCTAGATGTCGAAGTCTGCCAAAACATTAAAAAATGTCATTTTCTCAATACTATTTTTTTGCTTTGGAAAATTTTTCCCCAAAATATGTAAATTATGTTACCATGTAGAGGGTTTATTTTTGTTATTTTAAAATAAATTAATAAATCAATATTTTTAAATTTCATATTTTAATTTATTATCTGGTGATTATCAGTAGATAGAATGAATCTACATAAACAAAATCTATTTGTAGTCCTCCATCATTTTTTTAAGAACGTAAAGAGGTCTAAGATCAAGAAGCTTTACAACCACTGCTGTAAATGTTCTAGAGAGAGACTGAGAGCAAAAGAGAGTAAAGAGAAGTTCCTCGTGCCAAGCACAGGAAGGGACAGTCCTTTTGTGCACTGTGTTCATCAGCCCCCATCAGGAGCCCACTCTGGAATTCCCTGTCCAGCTCAGAGCCCCACGTTTTATTTTTTTTTTATTTCAGCATATTATGGGGATACAAATGTTAAGGTTACGTATATTGCCCATGCCCCCCTCCCCCCTTCTAGTCGGAGTTTCAAGCATGTCCATCCCCCAAACGTTGCACATCTCACTCATTATGTTTGTATATACCCATCCCCTCCTCCCCTCTCCCACCTGCCCGACACCCGACAAATGTTATTTCTATATGTCCACTTAGGTGTTGATCCGTTAATACCAATTTGCTGGTGAGTACATGTGGTGCTTGTTTTTCCATTCTTGAGATACTTCACTTAGTAGAATGGGTTCCAGCTCTATCCAGGAAAATACAAGAGGTGCTATATCACCATTGTTTCTTAAAGCTGAATAGAGCCCCACATTTTAATAGGATATTGACACATTACTCCAGAAAGGATAACTGGACTATGTAAGAGTATGAATATTATGTCCCCAAAGGAACAATAGAAATAATTAGGTAAGTTTACCCTAGAGAAAAGCAAAAATAAAAAATGAAAATAAAACTTGTAGAATCATATTAGCTTCTTCCAATCCCTCAAGGGTTGTCAGAAAAAAAAAAAAATTAAACCAAAGGTATATATAAGAATGGCCTCAAAGATATACTTCGCTACACCAAGATTTTGCTATATTTTTCCTTCAGTTTTCTCCCTCTCTCATTCTCTAATTATTCTTCCTACTTTAAAGTGTTGTTTCTGGTCTCACATCCTTCCCTTCTATTTTTCCTTCTTTTTCTAGCTTTACTTCTTTCTCTCCGTCTCTCCCCTTTCTCTCCTTCCTTTCCTTTCAATGCATTTCTCCCTTAATTACCCACAATATATAATAAATACATTTTCATTTTTTTTCAAAAAGTTTTGTTTCCTTTCTTTCCTTAAAAAAGTGTGAGGAGGAAGAGGAAGGGGACGGGAGTGGGAAGGCAGTGAGGAGGAGGAGAAGAGGAAGGGACAAGGGCAGGGGAGGAAGGAGGAGAGGAGAAAGGGAGGGGGAGGAAGAATAAAAAATAATAATCTGTTTTCATTATCCCTCTGTAACCTGATATATTTAACAAGACAAAGGTGTAGATGTTGGTGGCTCCTAGTGCAGGATCAAGAACGCCTCCTCTCAGCATGGAGAGCAGGAGGGTGAGTAAGCCTGGGCCCCGAGCTTTGGGTGTTACTAATGTTTATCCCACGCTCATCAGGGAGAAAGGAAAAGTCAGTAAGTGTGAATGTGTCACAGGCAATGCAAGGGAAATAGAATAGAGAATTCCAGATCATTTTCCAAAAAAAGACTTTTAACAAGAAGATTCCTTTTCTAGGAAAGGACCTAAGGAACAATCTAAGACATAGGCATAAAATTATGCATAAGGATGTTTTTCACAATATTAATTAAAATAATGAAGAACTGACATGCCCTAAATGTCTAAAACTAAATGGTTAAATCATTTCCGAGATACTTATGTAATAGACTATTAAGCAATCAACAACAAAAAAAAATTAGTAGAGAATTAATGGCACAGAGAAATACAAGATGATGTTAAAATTTTAAAAATATTCAAGATACTAAATCATATCTAATAATTTAGTCAATATATTTTTACTGAACTGCCACTGCACTATGGCAGATATTGGACATTTAGTGGTGGACATAATCCCTGCCCTTATACAGCTTAAATTCAAATTAAAAATATAGATTTTACATAATTAATTAGACAAATAATTGGTACATGCCTTTTAATCCCTATTTCAGCACTGAAACAAGGATTTATGAAAAGCTATAAGGAAATACAAAATATTATTGATAGGTTTTTTAAAATGATAAAACTATAGGAGTTTATATATTCTTTGTAAGTTATGTATTTCCCAAATTTCCTAAAATAATAATTATTACTTTTAAAATCATTTAAAATTTTTATGATGGAAACAATCAATCAAACAAATAGACAACCTACAAAATGGGAGAAAATATTTGCATGCTATACATCTGATAAAGGGCTAATAATAAGAATCTACAAAGAACTCAAGCAAATCAGCAAGAAAACATCAAACAACCCCATTAAAAAGTGGGCAAAAGACATGAACAGAAGCTCTTCAAAAGAAGACAGACCAATGGCCAATAAACATATGAAAAAATGCCCAATATCTCTAATCATCAGGGAAATGCAAATCAAAACCACAATGAGATATCACCTAACTCCAGTGAGAATGGCTTTTATTAAAAAGTCCCAAACAACAGGTACTGGTATGGATGCAGAGAGAAAGGAACACTTATACTTATACACTGTTGTTGGGACTGCAAACTAGTTCAACCTCTGTGGAAAGTAGTCTGGAGATGTCTCAAAGAACTAAAAGTAAAACTACTATTTGATCCAGCAATCCCACTACTGGGTATTAACCCAAAGGAAAAAAAAAAAAGACATTTTATAAAACAGACACTCACACTCGAATGTTTATAACAGCACAATTCACAATTGCAAAGATGTGTAAACAACCCAAATGCCCATCAATACATGAGTGGATTAATAAAATGTAGTATATGTATACCATGAAGTATTATTCAGCCATAAAAATAATGGTGAACTAAACCTTTTGTAACAACCTGGATGGAACTGGAAACCATCCTCCTAAGTGAAGTATTGCAAGAATGGAAAAACAAGCACCACATGTACTCACTATTAAATTGGAACTAAATCATCAACACTCATGTGTACATATGGTAGTAAAAATTCAGTGGAAATCAAGCAGGTGAGAAGGAGGAGGAGGGGATGGGTAAATTCACACCTAACAAGTACAATGCACGCTATCCTAGAACTCTGGGAGGCTGAAGTAGGAGGATCACTTGAGCTCAGTAGTTTGAGACCCTCCCGAGTGACAGTGAGACTCCATCTCTACTAAAAATAGAAAAAATTAGCTGGGCATGGTGGTGAGCACCTGTAGTCCCAGCTACTTGGGAGGCTGAGGCAGGAGGATTGCTTAAGCCCAGGAATTTCAGGTTGCTGTGGGCTAGGCTGATGCCACAGCACTCTACTCAGGGAAACAGAGTGAGACTCTGTCTCAAAAAAAAAACACCAAAAAACAAAATCCTCATGATGAACCCATGAGATAAATCATTATCCACATTTTACAGATGCAGAAATTAAGAGGCAGAGAGTTGAAGTAACGTGTCCACATTCACACAGCAAGTATTGGAGTCAGGATTTTAAGGGTATTTCTTCCTGACTTGTCCCAGGGACAGAGGAGAAAAAAAAAACCTGAAAGGGTCTGGGGCATAAGAGGTGAAATAATTCTGAGGTTGCCAGGATACTTCCGTTCCAGAAAAGTCCTGGCATGAAAGAAGAACAAACTGGTCTGTAGGTACTCTCAGTTCCTTTTCCCTAGTGGGTCAGAAGCAAACAATGGTATTTCCTGAGCCAAATGCTCTAGGACTTTCTGGCACCAACCACATGGACATGTTCTTTGAAATTCTACTTGTCTGAAAGCTGGAGCCTGGAGGCGAACCAAATATCCCAGAGGAATACTGAAGAGTAGAAAGTGAAAAGTCCTACTTGTAAATGATCTTCTCAATTTGATTCCATGGTTGCACAGGTTTATGCCATTTATTGAGTGCTTTCATACTCCTTATCTCATTTAATCTCCATGTCAAGCCAAAGGTAGACAAGCCTCAGAAGGGGTTGTGGATCTTTGCACATCCTTTTCCTTCTTCCTGAAACATTCTTTCTCCTCTCTCATTTTCTTATGTTATTGCTTAGTCATATGGCTGATCATATCCTGTGCTTTGTTCTGCTGGGTTAAAGGGAAGGAGAGTAGTCATAATCTCAAACAAATATCTTTATTTGGTTTTGAACTAAATGAGATGATGATCTATGTCTCTCCTTAGAGGGAAGAAACACCAGTATCACCCTTTCTTTGACTGCCCTGGCACACCAGAAATATGCAAGGATACATGAAATCCAAGCTATTTAGAAGTTTATGATCTTTGCATCAGTCAGATTCAGCCAGGGGTTGTTATAGAATAATGGTTTCCCCAAAATTATGGGGAAACTAGTGAAGTGAAACTCTAGAAAGGATATTTGAAGGGTCATAAAATGAGTCACAGTGAATCTGGAAAGTGAAGCACATACAGCCACCAGAGTGGGGTCACAAAGTGGTAGTGCATAAAGAGGTCTGTGGGAAACCATTACCTCTGAGAGACTATTGCCTCTGGGTGTGGCAGATGAGATGGGGGGCCTGGAGAGGCTGGTTGTCAAGAGGAAGAACTGGAAGAGCTGGAACCTACGCGGTATCTCTGTGCCTGTAACTCCATCTGACCACATGACTTTCAGAGAGTAATAAGGACTGTTGCTCCACCTCTGCCTTCCACGTCTTATGCAAGTGCCTCTTTTGCACACCTCTGGCCTGGGACCATAAAGGACACCCATACATAGTGCCCAACTAAACCAAGTTGACCCGGTAAAATCCAACACACACCTATGAGAAGTAAAAGGCAAAGTAAAATAAGGGTGAATTAACACAGGGGGGAGGATGTCAACTTAGAGCCACCTTGCGTCCTCTTACACCTTCCACACACTCAATGTGTCATCACATTGCATAACACTGTAGCATTATCTCCACAGTGACATGCTCACTTATCCCCACTCCTCTATCCCCAGGGTCATCACCCCAGTTCAGATTCTTCTTCCCTCTCATCTGGAAGATCCAATGTCTTTCAAGTCCTCCACTCACCCTGCTCTCTCTGGCCTATGCATCTTTTGCAATTGACATTGCTTCAGCCTGGAGTGCTCTTCTACTCCTTTATACTCCAGGTCTCAATTTAAACATGACTTGCTTCTGGAAGCACGTTTGGATCCCTCTAAAAATCTGAGTTAGGTACCACACTGATGTGCTTCTCTAGTCTAGTACTTATTACATTTTAGGTCTTATTTAATTATCTATCTTCCTTTCCATTCTCACCACCTAGTGCCTGGTACATAGGGGCTCAATAATTGTTAGTTAATTGACAGAATGAATAAATGAGTGGATGAGTGAATAAGTCTCTCCATTTCCAGTGCATCTTCTCTCTAATGTCTTCTATATTCTACACTTAAGTTATCTTTCTGCAAGCCTGACCTTCTTCAGTGGTTTATTATTGTCATTGGGATAAGATGCAAAATCCCCATCTGTGCACTCAAGAACCACCACATGTGGGCCCAGACTATCTCCCAGTATTCTTCTATAAGTATCCCCTACACTCCAACCAAACTGATCAACAGGTTATTCCCTGAAGAAGAATAATTATTTATAATAACTAAAAAAAAACCCTTTTATTTATTGAGAATATATTATTTGCTAGACATTGTGGGACACATTTTATATATTTTTTCTTATTGAATCATCACAATAAATTTATGAAGTTCTCTTCTCTTACCCTTATTTGAGAGATGAGAAAACCAAAGTTCAGAAAAGAGAAGTCACTGCCCAAAGTCACATAGCTAGCAGATGATGAAACCAGTATTTAAACTCATGTATTATCTAACTCCAAAGTCAAGACTATAACTACTCCATTGTGCTATATCCTCCCGAAAGAAGTCCTCAATAATTGATTATTGAATCATTTACTTAATTAGGTGCTAACTTACTATATCCTAAATACTTTGTATAGCTGATCTCATTTGAACTCAAAAAACAACTTTATGAGGGAAGAACTACTATTATTCCCAGATTGCAGATAACAGGAGTGAGACTCAAAGAGGTGAAGTGGCTTGCCCTAGGTCACACAGTTTAAAAGGGGCAAAAGTAGGGATTGAACCCAGATCTGTTTGCCTCCAGAGCAGGAGCAACTAGCCACTATGCTACACCACTCTTGATCAGAATTGTTGACTGCTGGAGCTGGGCTGACCCTAAGTTACTGTCCTGTCTCAGAGCACTCACTTGATGGATAAGAAGAACAATTCCCAGGAAGACTAAGTGACAGTACCTGACGGTGGTGAACCAGGAGTCTGGCTTGCCGTCCAGTGTGTTTCTATCATAAAATCTGTCTCCTTTTCCAACCAGAAATGTATCCCAGGCCAGGGCATGATGAGAGCCAAGTCTGCCCCATCAAACAGCAGGGATCACACCCAGCCTCCTCAGTCTTTGCTTATACTGTACTCTCTGCCTATTAAAATTCAACTTCACTCTTCTTGTCCTGAGAACATCTGTTTCCTGTTCTCTAAGGATATAAGGAATTGTGAGTCAGAGCAACATCATGCCTACCTACCAAGAGCTTCAAAACAAATAGCGACATTACTGATAGGAACATTGCAACCATTAGACAAAGGTTCCATGAAAACAAACTCTTGAGACTTTTCATTTACACAAGGACTGGAGCCAATGAGTCCTGAAAGTGGAATGTTTATCCTTGGTGGATCCTAGAGAACTGCCACCTTCCTGGAGGAGATAGAATTTCAAGAAGAGCTGAAATGCTACAACAGCTGGAGCCTATCCACCTGGAGACTAGAAGTTGAGTAGGGCTGGGGTATGGCACAAGAAGGTACGGAGGTGGGAAAGGGGTTTCAGACTGAAGGGACAATGAATTTTTTGACTCATTCAATAATTTATTTTGTCAAAAAATATGTATGATGCACTTACTATGAGCTAGGACTTCAAACAGAAGGACTTAACATAGATAGCATTGGGAGAAGACTTTTCTGCTGAGATCTGGTGCTAAGAGATTGAGTAAAAGCAGGGAAAGCATTCCAGGCAGGTGCAAACAGCAAGTGCAATGGTCTGAAGGTAGCAAGAACATAGTACACTGGAGGAACTGGAAGAAAGCCACTGTGCATAGGGAAATATTGTCATGAACTTGGATAATGGATTATGAAAAGCCTTTTAGTTTCTTTTATGGATTTCTATAGTTAGGAGGTGACATTTTTAAAACTTGATCCAAAATTCTTTGATGCTCCTCCCATTAAGAGGAGCTCTCTGTACCTCCCCTTGAATCTGGCCAGACTTGAGTCTGGGCTCAGGTCTTAAGGAATGGCACCTTCTACTTCCTGACTTTGGGGACATTTTTGGAACCCAGCCACCATGTTGCAAGGAAGCCCAAGCAGCCTATGGAGAAGCCCTCATGGACAGGCCATATGGACAGGAACTGAGGTCCCTGACACTCAGCCACAGCTGAGCTTGAAGACAATAGCCAGCACTAACTTGTCAACAATAGGCATGAGCCGTCTTGGAGGTGGATCCCCCATCCTCTAGACAAGCCACTTCAGCTGATGCTCTAAGGAGCAGTGATGAGCCTGACCTGCTGAACCCTGCCCAAATTGTAGATTCTTAATGTAAATAAATGATTGCTATTGTTTTCAAGACAATAAAATTGAGTAGTCTGTTACATAGTGATAGATATCGGGAATATAGATAAATGAGAAGCCATTGAAGAATGTTGAGTACTAAGAATTTGCTTCTAATTATTAAAAGTTTAGTTTTCTCTCCTATATAATGAGGACTATTAGTTGTTTACTTTATAGAATTGCTCTGAGAACTGATGGAGATATTGAAAGTAGAGTGCTCTGTACAGTGTTGGGTATTTAATAAGCCCTCGAGAAGTGTTACTTACTATTGTTATTTTTAGAATTTAGAGAAAATGATGCAAGAAAACTATTTCAAAAGTCAAAGGATGAGTTATTGGTCACTTGTACCAGAATGGAGACAGAAGTGATAAGTGGCTGGATTAGGGAGCCATTTGGGATGTAGAATTGGTGGGCAGTCATCACTGATGGACTTCGAGGCTGAGGGAGAAGGAAAACTCAAAAATAATGAAAGGTTTCTGGCCTTGGAACTGGATCAACAAGTGTAGTTGATAACTGCTGAATTTGCCTCCCAGCATCCTTTTCCCCTCAAGGCAATTTTACCCCAATATACTTCTGAGAAATCAACCTGCTTCCATTCTTAATCCATTTGCTTTGAGCAGGGCTGACCCAGTCCTCCTCCTCCCTCAGGTCAGATACATTACCCAGGCCTTAGCCAAGCTCCCAGGCAAGTGGTTCCAGGACTGGCACATGACCCAAACAGGCCGGTCAAAGCCAACAAGACTCCATTTGGGAGCTTTTTATTTATTTGAGTTTGAAGAAGGAATCTCTCTCTTTACTTTGGAACTTGAACCTATAACTATGAAAAACTGGAACTACTGCAGTCATTTTACATCTGATCCTAGAGCCAACACAATGCATGGAAAGAGATAAACCAGAAAGTGATGACATCATTTGAGCTCTGAATCAAGCTATTCCTAAGATATACCCACAAGACCTTTTAGTTATATGAGCTAGAGAATTTCTTTTTTTTTTTTTCTTTTTTAGTGTTTTGTTTGGTTTTTCTTTCCACATAAGCCAATTTGATTTGGGTTTATGGACACTTGCATCTGAGGAAGCCCAGAGTGATACATTAGGAATTCCAGGGAAAACTGGAAGAGGACAGGCATTGTGTTACAGCTGACTGGGATACGGGTGACTTTAGAGAGATCACTGTTAGTGGAGAAGTTAGGGTTTAGCATAAATTGTAGGGAATTGAGGGGCAATCAGAAGGGGAAGAATTGGAGATGAAATACCCAAACCAGTCAAAAATATGTAGTCATCCCCCACATTATTAGTCATCAGAGAAATGCAACTTATATCACAATGTGAAACCATCACACACCCACCAGAATGACTAGAATGACAAAAAATAGACAATTTCAAGTACTGGCAAGGATCTGGGCCAATTAGAACTCTCATACACTGCTGGCTTTGGAAAATTGATTGGCAGTAGTAGATTACTACTCAAGCTGAATGTATGCATACCCTGTGATCCTAAACTTCCAACTAATAGAAATACATACATATAAGCACCATAAGACATGGTCAAGAACACTTATTGCAGGTCTATTTGTAATAGCTTGAAACTGGAAACTACCCAAATCCCCTTTAACCATAGAAAAATTGTGGTGTATTTTCTCAATAAAATATTATAATGAAAAGTAATAAACTGCAAAGCTCAAAACCAGGCAGAACAAACCTATGGTGCTCTAAGTCAGGATATTGATTAGCCTTGGGGAGGGAAGTTCCTGGAAGGAACAATGGGGGAGTCTCTTGGATGCTGGCCATTTTCTATTTCTTAATCTGAGTTCTGACTACACAAGTGTGATCACTGTGGAAAATTTCACTTACAATTTGTACACTTCTCTGAATATTTGTTATACTCCACTAAAAGTTCAAAAAATAAAAGTGCAGGCATCAGGAGCCATAAAGCAACGGAATAAAGTTGGAAAGGAGGCTGGTGAGCTGAACGTGGGCAAACTGTTTGGATTTGTGTCTGGTATCTTCAAATCTTGGAATCCTAGAAATTTAGTCCCTTGGGAGGGACTAAATTAACCTAGAAATGGGTGGTCTTCACTAATTGAGATGCCAGCTCTGGGTGCTGGAGAGCCTCATGTTAAGTCTTTCTGATAGAACAAAGAAAGACCAACCCAATGGAGCTGTCCTCTGCCCTCCCTAAGAGGCAGACCATTGTCCTGCATTTGGGAACTGCGGCAGCTTCACCCTTGGTGATCTGATAGGCTGGGAGCCCTGCTAGGAGTGGAGATTGCCTTTTGGGAATTGTTTCACTGCTTGCCTTGGAAAATCTGTCACCACTCCCTGCCTTCCTTCAGTTGCTGGCTTCAAATAAGCAATTCAGTGAGGTCGTGTCATCAGAGGGCAAGGCACATTGGTTTGCTGAACTTTTTATTTGAGACTCACTTTAAACATTGATGTGCTTACTGCCTAATGATTCTGGGCATTGTGCCACACAGGGAGCAGGTGCAGGGGTAGAGGTGGTCAAGAATTATGCTGTGTAAAAGGGCGATTTCCCATGGGTACTGGGAAGCCTGCAACATCCTTCAGAAACACAGTGGCCCATATGCATTATGTTTCATTTGTGTCTAGCTAGGAGGGCCATTACAGGGCTTGGACTAGACGTTAAAACAATGTGTCAGTTGTTTCTAAGCAGAGATAATACTGTTGTACAGCCTTCCTAATAAATGACAAATTCTATGTTCTAATCCAGAACTACCCTAATTACTCAATTCTCTGCCCTAACTCCACCCTACTTATTGAATGCTGAGAATGGCTCCAACCACCTGTTTCTCTAGTAGTGGCCCAGGAACAGGTCCTAAGGCGTTGTTTTCCATGACCTAGTGCATTTCTTTTATGCCCTGAGACTTCCCTGTGGATCCTGGTCCCTCGGGGGCACACCATACAAGGCTCGCCCTCCTCCCTGACATCCAGATCTTGTACGCTGCTAGCCCGGTTTCCCATCCCCCAACTGCCAGCTGGCAAATGCACAGCACTCCACTCCACCCAGGAAATTCTTAGCAGGGAGAGAGAAAGTCAGCACATCCAGAGTCCCTGTGACAATGACACAGTGACTTGGCCAAGGTCACAACGTGATGAAATTAAAAATGAAACTCAAACTTGGAGCCTGTCTACTGGCATCTGTGGAGGACCCACTGGGTTCAGAACTTGACTTGGACACCTTAGAAGTGCCAGGTTCACAGTGTACTGAGAAGCTGAGCTGAGACGGTTTTTTCTTTCCTTCCCTCTTCTTTTGAAGGAGTGTGGTCTGGCTAGAGGTGAACAGCTGTTTCTCGGGCATGCGAGTTTGGGTTGGTTTATTTCTGGTGCGCTGGGTGGGGCAGGCCAGGAGACCCAAGTAGGATACCCCATCCTGCTGCTAGGAATAGAATTAGGAGGCATCCAGTTTTCCACAGAGCAGGAGCCCAGGCTGAGTGACTGCGACAAAGCCTAGAAGGAACACAGGTCATGAAAGTGGAAAGCACCCTTGGCAGGGATGATGCAGCTGATGATGATGATGACAAAGAAAATAATATAATAGTCACTGCAGCTAGCATTTATTGAAACTTGACTTCATGGCAAGCATTGTGACAAGCATTTTACATGCATTAGCTTATTTAATCTAACCTGGTATTATTATTGCTATCACATTTATACATTTGAGGAAAGACAGGCACGGAGTGATTCATTCACTTGCCCTAAGTCATACAGCTCAAAGATAGCAGAGTTCAAAATCTGATATCTGATATTAATAGCTGAGTTTAAGGATATTCTTTTAGACAGCTGAAACATTTTTTTTCCAAATGCAATTTGACCTAATACCTAGATGCCTAGATGCCAGTCTATGAAATGGACAAAACTGGAAATTACTCTGGTTGGAGGGAAAGTGGCAAGGGGTGGTGCTGAAGCCCCACCCTCTTGGCCCCTCACCTATGGCACCCTGGCAGGGAAGGGGAGCTTCTATGGAACACAGTTTGAAAACCACTGGTCCATCATCGACACCACTCTCTTATTTTTAACGGATACATACATTTCGACATATTCAAACACCAACAGTACATAGCAAAGAAAAAGATTTACTGTTGCTACATGAAACAACATGGACAAATTTCACAGATATAACACTGAGTCAAAAAGCTAGATATAAAAGAATAAGGTTTGTTTTCATTTATAGGAATTTCAGAAACTGGAAAACCCAGTCTATGGTGACAGAGGACACAAGGGTGACTAACTGTGGGAGCATCTCTCACTTTAAAAAGTAAGAAAAAAAAGGTTTGATAAAAGAAATGGCTTGATATGTGATTTATGATCAAGTGGAATTCAAGGTTTCCATCTCCTAGAGCAGTTTGACAAATAGCTAATTTCTTGCAAACATTTATTGAAACCTGTGTGTCAGCTGCTCCTTTAAACCCTGATGATACCACAGTGAACAAGACGAGCCCATGCTCTCAGGTCGTCTATATTCTAGTTAGGGGACACCAGCCCTAAGAAAATGAATGAATATGTGAATGAATCAATGAAGAAAATACCAGATGGTGGTAAGTGACATGTAGAGAATTAAAATTAATGATGGATAACAAGTGATTACTAGTGGGCAGCTAGTTCAGATTCAATGGGCAGGAAAGGTCTCTCTAAAGAGGTGACCTTCAAGCAAAGACCTGAGGGACAAGAAGTGACCAGCCACATGACAAGGAAAAGGCATTCCAGGCAGAGGGAACAAAGTGCCAAGGCCCTAAGGTAAGGAGCTTGTTCTGTCTGAGGAAGAGCACCTGGTCAGTGTGGTGGAGCGGAGTGGGCCAGAGAGAGTGGTAGCAGTCAAAGTCAGAGTGGTAGCAGGAGCCAGAACGTGCAGGGCTTGCTACACTCTGGGAAGAATTTTTTTTCCGAGTTGAGTAGGAAAGCCATTAAAGGATTTTTAAGCAGGTGGGTATAGTGCATGACCTGATTATGTTTTGAGAAACTGCCCCTGACTGCTTTGAAAGAGTGGGTTACAGCCGAGCCAGCAAACTGGTGCCTAAATCCAGGCAAGAGATAACAGCAGCAGGAACTAGGGAAAACAGAGTGTGTTCAGGATATAATTTAGAGGCATTCACTTATGGATCAGATATAGAGGAATAAGAGAAAGAGGACTCTATGACAACTCCAAGACTTTTTATCCGATCAACTGAGGGAATGAGGAACAGTGGGAAAGAGCATTTGAGGTGGGAATACAGAAGCAAGGAATGGCATTTTGGCAGGTCAAATTTATGATGGTCTTTAGATATGCATGAGAAGAAGTTGAGTATCCAGTTGGATATAAACGGTGTTCAGGGGAGAAGTTAAGTTTAGGATTAACTTTAGGAATTCTCACATATGGATGATAATGAAAACCATGGAGCCAGAGGAGTTCACCTGGGTAAAGAGAGGACACAGAGACCCAGGGCAGTAAAATATCAAGGAAAAGAATGGCTAAGGAGCCAGCATGGCCAGAGACGTAGTAGGAAACCAGAAGAGCATGATTTCATAGCCGCCACAAGACCATTTTCCAAAAGGGAATGATGATCCATGGTAAATACTACTAAGGGGTCAATACAATTTGGATTTAGCAGTATGACAAGAACCTGCCGAGTGGAATAGGAGGGATATAGCTCATTTTTCTTTCTTCTAGACACCACCAACTACCACCCCCCACGGCTCTTGTCCTCAAGGATCCAAATCCCTTGTACTCCTCACCACCTGTCTCTCCAGCTTCATCTCTTCCCGCTCCTTACCCCCCACATTCCAGCCATGCCAAATGTCCTCCAGACCTCTCACTGGACCAGGCTCTGGTCTCTAAGGCCTTGCATATGTCACCTTTCCATCCAGATTGCTCTTACCTGCCCGCTTCTGGCTCACATAATTCCTACGTAACCTTTGGTCCCAACTTTGATACTATATTTTGGGAGAAACCATTAGTGATTCTTCTCCCCCCACCCCAATCTAGACTAAATGTCTCCCCTATGTTTTCCATGCCACACTATGGCTCCCCCTTCACAGCAAGTTCCACCTTGGATTGTAACTGCCCAGTCACTTGTCTGTCTTCAGCTACGTGTAGGCAAGGACCGTTGTCTGTGTTGTTCACTGTAGGCACAGAGCCTATAGAGTGCCGGGTGTATTCCTGAGCTTAATGAGAATGAAAGAATGAATGAATGGTGAAGCACTTAGCTCAGGACCTGACACATAGCAGACGTTCATTCATTATTTCTTGATATGAGCACAGAGTTAGGAGTCCAGAGGCCTGGGATGGCTCTTCAGTCTCTCATTAACCCTGGGATTACTGGTGATAAGAAAGTCAACCCCCTTTCTTGGGCCAGTTTCTCTGTCTGTACAGGGAGAGCAGTGGGCCAGCTCCCAAAAGGCCCTTCCAGCTTCCCTTTCTGTCCTTCTGCAGTAGGGAGCCCTATGTCAGCTAGGCCTCATATAGCAAGGCAGGGAGAGACCCAGGGCCCCAAGCCACGGTGCTGTGTTGGCAGCACCGGCAGACCTGGCTGCCAGCCTCCCACTGTGAGTCCACTGTCTGCCTGCCTGGGAGACCTGCTGGGAACTTGCAGGAACATTCTGAAGAAATGCGCTCTTCAGCCACAGGGAGCCTGTGTGAAAGGAAGATTGGGCTGTTACCTGGGGATATACGCCCACCCGAAGCCAAGTCCCAGATAAATAGGGCTTCAGTTCTCCCAAGGAGAGGCCTGATGTATGCAATGCACAGCCCCTGGCTCCAAGCACACATTTCCTAACCCCTGTGGGATTCCATTTTATCTGTACTTGGCCCCATTAGGCTAAACAAGTTTAGAACAAGCTGTCTGCCTCCAGGTCTGAAATTTTAAACAGGCTGAAAGGTGTGGGGGATGGAAATGCCTCTCTCTGGGAAACACAAGGCCCAAGTTCTACACCTGCCTCTGCAAATAACTAATCCATAATGTGACTCTGAGAACGGCCCTCTCCCTCTGAGCCTCAGTTTCCATACCTATGAAATGGGGGTGTTCTCCAAGAGCCCTCTGGCTCTAACATTCTCAGATTCTTTGACAACTTGGAGGTGGTCCCTGACCACCCAAAGGAATCGTGGTAACAGTGATACTTCCATCCTCACCTTGCGTTATCGTTATTTTTTGATACTCTCTCACCACTGTCAGAACTGAGCCTCCAAAAGACCTGTAAGATCCATTAGCGGACACATAGAGTAAGCCATTTCATTTCTGTGTTTTAGAAGGATATAAAACATTTGGCTTGCAAGCTTTTTAAGACAGGGTCAAGAGAACATAAAACTGTATTTAATAAGTACAATGTACTAAAAATATCCTTTACTGAGACTGATTGATGAAATTAAAAGGGCACCCATTTAAGGATCAGGAAGCCAGATGCTGTCCTCTGCTCACGTAGACCCTGAGTCTCAATCATGTGGCCTTGGGCAGGTACCTCCTCAGCCTGACCGCAGTTTCGCCATCCATGCAATGGTACCTCTAAGCCCTTCTTGGCTCTGCTATTCTGGAATTTTCCTCTGTAGGATAAGACTATCCAAACCTGTGTGGGTCTCTCCCTGGTAGATTTGACTGGGGTTTTTTTGTTTGTTTTATTTTTGCTTTGTTTTGCTGTTTGCTTATCCTGCTACTGCCAATGTAGTCGACAGTACAAGCAGACAGCGAGCCAGGAAACATCTCCCATCCGTGAGTCAGACTCGAGTCTCATCAGGTGGGTCGGATGCTCAATTTTATTAGGAGGTTGGGAGGCCAACGCTGAGGAAGTCTTGCAGAGTGGTCTGGGCTCCTGTTGCTCTGCCCTGAGGTCAGAGGACAAGGTCAACATCCTGCTCTCGTCTCCTAACTGATGGCCAGTCCCATCTTCCAAATTGGAGATGGACCCCACAGAGAGTCTGAGATCTAGATGGCATCACCCCAAATACTTGCCAGGAAAGTCATCATTTACTGCCCCACTTCCTAAATCATACGAGCAGAAAATAAGACCCAGGGGCATGTGGGCTTTTGTGAGGTTGAGAATGCCAGATCCTGAGGCTCACAGGCCTTGGGGGTTCTTACTGAGTAAGGCCGAGTGATTACACCTGTGCCCTGTACCTGCCAATGAGGGTTCAGTGTCAATATCATTTACAAGGAAGTTTTAAAAAGAGGAGAGGCTGATTAGGGGAAAAGCAGGGAAGAAAGTGAGAATGTAGAAGAGAAATGAAGGAAGAACTAGAGGGAAAAAGAGTATGAAACGTTTAGAATACCTAAAATGAGTTTCTGAATAAAGAGAATAAATGGTTCAATGTCCAAGTAAGTTTAGACAATGCTGACAACTTTATCTCTCCTCTTGGAAATTTATAGTCTACAAAAACATATTAAAATCCTTGTAAAGTTCTTATTTTAAACATACTATTTGAATTTTAACCTAGTCCTAGACCAACTCTTTGATCGAAGAAGCCAGTTTTCTTGCAATGCTTATTAGCATTCCTGGAATATGTAGTCAGAAAAACTCATCTAAAGGAACCTGGGATGTTGGAGTGAAGAGGTGTAAAGGGGGGACTGATCCTTGTTTGTAAGGAGCTTACAAAAAAGTAGAAAAGACTTGCCTAGGTGCAGAATTTTATGAGATTTAAAGAACAGTTGAAGATCATTGGAAAGGATCATTATTCTCCAAGTAAGTGCTACAGATAGAACCTGTTGGGCATTCATTGGTTGATATGCAAGGGGCCCCTACTACATACAGACACCATGCTGGGCCCTGGGATATGCTGTGAGCAGGGCAGACCAACCTCTCCAACTCTGTGGTCCAACCTGTAGTGGGGAGAGACACAGAGAGACAAAAGGTAAGTGTAGATGTGAGTAAATATAGAATTGCACGTCATGACGGGATCCTGAAGGCAATGAGTAGGGTTCTTTGTAAAGTAATGGGGACACCTGCTTGCTCTGGAGTCAATAATGAAGGCCTTTCCAAGGAAATTTCATTTAAGTTTCAGCTTGAAAGATGAAAAGGAACCAGGCATGATGCAAATGGGGGAAAAGGATCAAAATACACTTCATGGAGCAAGTTGGGGATGTGGGCTGGGCCTCAGAGCATAAGTGGGTGTAGAGAGGGAGACAAGGCTATGCAGTCATTTCTTAATTTAAAGAATATGGTATCGAGTCTCTAACATGAGCCATCAAGCTCAGGATGCATCAGTGAGAAGGCTTACAGGCTTTGGCTTTTCTAGAGCTTTCTAGCAGGGAAGACACAGAAACTGCATAAGCAAATAAAGGAGTGAGGTCATTTCAGACAGTGAACCATGTCATGAAGAAAACAGAGCAATGTGATAGAGTGAGATGAGGGGGCAGGGAAGAGGCAGTGTTAGAAAAGTTGGTCAGAGAAGACCTCTCTGGGCATTGAATACTTGAATGGAGATTTGGATGACAAAAAGGAAAGGACTCTATGAAAAGCTGTCTGGGGAAAACACATCCCAGAGAGAGCAAGAGGCAAGAACCCTGAGGTGGGGAATGAACCCATGTTCCAGGAACCCAAGGAAGGTCTCTGAGTAAAGGGAACAACATGACAAAAGACAGGGAGGGAAGAAAGTTCCATTTTCTTTAAGCATCCTTTGGCTAAAATAGAGCCCTCGAGGACAGAAGTGAGGGTGAAATATTTGGAAAAGCAGGCTGTGGCCATGTTGCAGGGAAACTCGAATGTCAGGGTATAGCGTCAAGACAAGTTCTCAGCCTGTTTTCCAATGCCTCATACAAGACATTTTTCCTAGGCACAGCACACTCCTACTGACACACCCGTGCTTTTATTATTACCCACAAAAATGCTGTAGGGGGTAAAAAACCACAGTAGTTTGTGAATAACTATTAGTAACACTTCAGTAGTGGCTAATATGACAGAAATTGTTCCTTGTCCTCCAATATCTGCTCTTCCCTTCTTCCTCAGTAATATGGCCACCAAATTTCAGGTCAGAACATGACTACATTTCCCAGGATTCCTTGTAGCTAGGTTCAGCCATGTGACTAAGTTATAGCCAATGGAATGCAAGCAGAAGTGGTGAAGTTAAGATGTGGGATGTATCCTTAACACCTTTCGGACCACTCACGAGTTTTTCGTGTTTCGAGCGCCATCTGTTATGGACCTTAGATGTCAACACACTGTC
>VBSM01003214.1:558624-589652 GCA_008086735.1 Cheirogaleus medius
TCAATTCCTTTCGTGTTGTTCCATTCTAAGGAAAACGATGAAATGGACAAAAAGGCAGTGCTGTCCCTTATAAACTGTGGACTTTTCAATTCATTTAGAGTGTACAACGTCCTCAATCTACAAGCAAGAATGAAGTATAAACAGTTTCTGCTATCAGTGGCGAGAGACTGGATAACGGATGACGATAATGAAGGCTTTCCGGAACTAGAGACAAATCTGTCCAGCCCTTCCCCTGGGGGTGCAAGGAGAGCACCTCGTAAAGATCCACCCAAAAGGTTGTCAGGTGATATGAAGCAGCATGAACCTACGTGTATTCCAGCGAGTGGAAAAAAAAATTTCCTACAAGAGCCTGCAGAGTTTGTGCCGCCCATGGAAAAAGGAGTGAATCTAGATACTTATGTAAATTTGGTTTGGTCCCTCTTCATAGAGGAAAATGTTTTATGCAGTACCATACATTTAAAAAGTACTAGGAACTTTAATTGTTTAATTAGTTGTTTAATTGTTTTTGTAAATAAAAATGTTATAATTATTGAAAAACAACACCTAAAGTGCATTATGATCTGTAGTTATGATGATTTAAATAACAAGCAGTTTGCCCAAAAACATGCGGTCCCTGGCATTTGTCTTAGAGATTTCTATGTGGTACGACATTTAAGAGACAAATTTTATCACTCAACAACACATGATGAGCTTGGAGTTTATTTCCTGCTAGTTTATGAAAACAAAATTTCCCCTCCTCCCAGCACCTTTATTAACTAAATTATAAGAGGCTCTGAAAATTAGCAGGCAGTAGAACATAATGGTTTAAGAAACACAGGCTCTGAAGTTGGACAGCCTAGGTTTTGATCCCAGCTCTGCTACTTATTAGGCAAGTTATTCAAGTTTCATAATCCTTAATTCCCTCACCAGTAATATGGAGTTAACAATAATTATCTGCTCAAAAGGTTAGTCTGGGGATTAAAAAATAAGGTAGTTAAGATGAAGTACTTACTTAACACAGTGCCCGGCAAACAGAAGGCACTCAATAAATGTTAGTTGCATTATTGTCCTTAGGATAAGTAGTACCCACTTTCAGTCTTTGTTCAAAGCCAATTTAGATAAGGCATTCATCTTCCCTACTGCTCTCCAAAGCTTTGACTAGGGTGACTTTTTGGTTTAAATTGCCACAAAACGTTCTCTGTCTTGCCCTTGTTTGTAAAACTAACATTTGTTGAGTGTGTCTGTGTACCACTCTTTCCTGGAATCACCTGGTTGGTCCTTCACCTGTCGGGGAAGTCTACAATAGGAAGAGTAAGCTTGCTCAGGTTAGAGCCCAGGGGTAGGAAACATTTTCCTGCCTTTTGCAGTTCAGAACATTACATGGTTCTCTGGAAAACACAGCTTCATTTTCTTTTAAACTTCAAGGATTTGTTTTAAAAATGTTTTTAAAAAACCCCAAAGTCTGAAGATTCTGTACCCTGCTGCATGAAGGAATGGGTAGGTACGTTCAGGTGCCTGTGCTATCTTTGTTCTTTGAGACAAAAAGCTTTCCTCCATCAGCAGTTCCTGAATGTGACTTTAGGAAACAGCATTTGTTTTGCTATTCTGTGCACAGTTCCTACCCACATCCAAATATTAATTTTTCTTTGTGGGGTGGTTGTTGTTTTGTTTGTGCTTAACTGGATTTTTCCAAGGACTCTATTAGGGTAGGACCCCACCCCTGGCAAACAAAACAAAAACAAACGAACAAGAAAATCCTTCAGCCCCAACTCAAATCCCAACAAAAGCAAATGACTCAGTACAAGCAAACTTTTTGGACTTAATTTATAGATTATTGAATTCTGGAACTATATGTTCTCAGAGAACCATGCCTAGCATTTTAATTCAATTACCTCAAAAGGAGGAAATTCCTTAGTAATGCTACTTAGCTCCAAATTTCAGGATTATCTTTTCCTGCATCTAACTTATGTGTCTATGGCTCCAATTGCAAATTAAGCTGTTCCTTCTCCAGCTGACATATCTGTGCAGGAAATGCAGAGGAGAAAGGCTCACTTCTCTTTCTGGTGCGTGTGTGTCTGAAGTAGGTGTGGCTCCACGTTATGTAAGCATCTGACTGCGTGCACTAGAATACCTGCACTGCCAGGGGACAGAGCCTCCTGGCTGCCAAGCACTCCCAGAATGTCTGCCGCGTCTGTCGCCCAGGGGGCTGCTGGGTGCTTCTTCTCTTTCCTCTCTGTCCTGGAGCTCTGGCTTCTTTGTCACATGCTCTGTTATCTGAACTAATTGGGCCAGTGCTTTAGAGGGTCAAAGGAGATTATGGGCCAAAGGGCCAAAGCTCTCACCTTGAGCCCACATGGTGACAAGCCAAAGGGTCAAAGCTCTCACCTTGAGCCCACATGGTGACAAGCCCCTTCCACTCCTTGGGCCTCAGTTTCCCCTGGCCGAGAGATATGGAGTTTCATCAGAGCGTGTCTGAGCCACGGCCTAGCTCTGACACTCTGGGGTTCCACAATCCACTGTACAGCTAGGCCAGTGACCTAGTTGGGAAGGACAGTAGTGAGGACGGGGCTGTGGTTTGGAATTCACAGACACGTTGGGTGGGGCACCGCCTAAGAAACTCGATTTGGGATGGAGGAATATACAAGAGGTGCTGTATCACCATTGTTTCTTAAAGCTGAATAGTACTCCATGGTATACATATACCACATTTTATTAATCCACTCGTGTATTGATGGGCACCTGGGTTGTTTCCACAACTTTGCAATTGTGAACTGTGCTGCTATAAACATTCGAGTGCAGGTGTCTTTTTCATAGAGTGACTTTTGTTCTTTTGGGTAGATGCCCAGTAATGGGATTGCTGGATCAAATGGTAGATCTGCTTGTATCGCTTTAAGGTATCTCCATATTGCTTTCCACAGAGGCTGAACTAGTTTGCAGTCCCACCAGCAGTGTAGGAGTGTTCCTATCTCTCCGCATCCACGCCAACATTTATTGTTTGGGGACTTCCAAACCTCCTGACAGAGGCCTGCCACTCCTCTGGTGGGGCTGCAGAGGCATTTGGAATGCACTTGTCAGAGAGCATCAGGTCTGAAACCTGACACTTCCACCATCTGAATACCGAAAAAAGATAAAAATTGCACAAGAGGTGGAGCCCAGATGACCCGCTGATTCAATCAGTATTTCAACTCTGGTGCTCTTAGGAGCTCTCGTCCGAGGGAACCCCCTCCCCTGCCATCTCAAAAGACTTCTTGATACGTTTTTCTCCCTGAGTGAGTTTGTCCTCAAGAGGAACTGTGGGAGAGCCAGTGTGGATTTTGAAAGCTTAGTGCTGAGCTAATTCTGTGCCCTAATGATGTTGAAAGCCTCTGTGATTAGGGAGGCAGTGGCAGGGCGCCCGGGGCTGAAGTCAGGAGGTTTGGGTTCCGGCTTTGCCACTCCCTGGCTGTGCACCCTTGAGCATGTTGCTTTCCCCCTCTGGGCCCCAGTGTCCTCGTAGATCAGTATCTCTCTGTGATCTCTTCCTGCCCTGGCACTCCATGACTCCAAGCCCTGAAGAAAGAAAACTCCCATCTTGGTTATAGAATGGAGCCAGATCTACCCGAATTTTTGTGCTAGCCCACTTTTTCCCCTGTATGGACGCACAGCTCTGGTATGGACGTTACATGCCCTCCCCAAGTTCCTTCTCTTTGAAGGCTCTGGGATGTTTCCAAGAAAATAGGTGAGCGCCTGATGCTTGCGGATTGGAAAGGGCTTTGAGGAGAATCCTCCAGCTATTTCAAGAATGCCTGTCACCCCAGCTGTCTGGCAGCGGGTGCTTGGTGTGTTTGGGAACAAGCATTTCGTAAAAGTTAAGAGCCCCAGCTCTGGAGTTAGCAGCCTTGCTCTTCTATCCCAGCTCGGCTAATCATTTCAGTCCACCAGTCAGCAAAGATTTATCAAGTGCCTATTTTGTGCCACACACTGTGCTAAACTATTTTGCATATGTGATCACATTTAATCCTCACAGCCCTATGAAGCAGGGACAAGTTTTATCTCTGTTTCACAGATGAGGAAACTTTAACTCAGAGAGGCGCTGTGACGTATGTGAGGTGTCATTGCTGACAAGGGGCAGCCCAGGGGCTTGGTCCCAGGATGACCGATGCCAAAGGTACGACTCTTAGCCACTGCACTCTACTGTCTTCCGGATCTTAGTTTATTTAACCCGCACGTAAAAATCTACCATGTGGGCATTATTGTGCCCATCTCACAACTAGACCTTGAGGGTCAGAGTTTAAGTAACATCACTTGGTCAAGGTCGCTGATGGCAGGGCTAGGACTCTACTGGGGCCGGCTCAACCCGCATCTCTGTGCCTCGACTGCCCCATGCAGTGCCTCGGCCTCAGCCCTTCACAAAAGCCCCTGGGAGTTTGTCAGTTCATGTTACAGATGAACCAGCATGTCCACTTCTGAAGGACAGATGGCGTATACCAATATGGCACAGTGCCGTCGGAAAAGCCCGGACGTACGTACGACACCAAGGGCTCAGTTTCTGGTGCTGTCTGTCCCTCGGTACATGACCTGAGGCATGCCACCCTCTGAACTTCACTAGCTTTGCTGTCCTCAGCAGGGTATGTGTTATAGCAACCAACTGAGAGTGTAGCTATGAAAGGACTTTGCAAATTAGAAAGTGATGAAAGGAAAATCATTATTATTATGATCTCACTTCTCTGTTTTCCTCCTCCACCAGAAGGACAGTAAATTGCACGTTGCCTTCAGGGATCTTGAAATATACCATCTAATGGCCCAAGCTCTGCGAGGCCACGCTGGAGCAGCTTAAGGCAGACTTCTGCCCTCTGACAGCCAGGTCTCCTGCCCGGCTCATTCAGAGATGCCACATTCAGGGATGTGAGGCATTCCAATGGATGCCACTGTGACTCGTGGTCGTCCCAGAAAGGCTGGAATGTGACATTCCTGAACAGATTCAGGCATGAGAAGAGAGAAGACAGGACGTTTGTAAACACACCGCCTGGGGCTTAGGAGAGGCAGGAGAAGTTCCTCGTTTTCTGTGCACTTGTTTTGAAAGCCTGTGGAGGTGTAGCTGTCTGTCCCTGGCCCCGATCTTATCGTCCCTCATGAAGCATGCATTTCCACACGCCTGCAGACACCTCATGCCGGGGCCTCACACTCTCAGATCACTGATTCCAGGAGGGCTGGGCCAGGAATCTCTTGCTGACTGAACGTCCCAGCCCTCTAAGGACTGAGAGGAGAGCAAAACAGAGGTGCCATCTGTAGGTGGACAGAGAAGCTCTGTACGATTTGTCCTTGAGTTTTTCCCCTTGAGTATTCGTTCTCTCCCCTCTCACCCTGTTGGGCTAAGGGTGGCACAAGAAGGGGATTTTATTCATTTGGGGGCTTGTTTGTGCCTGTTTGGGGTCCATGACAAAGAGAGAGAAGCAGACTTATGGATTCAAGCTTGGGGTCAGAACATTACTCCAGCAGAATGTGGGGGCTGCAGGGGGCAAGTCAAAAGAATTTGGGGGCACTGACTACCTCGGGTAGGACAGGAGGGACTGTGGGTCAGCGATGGCTCCCTGGGGGTCTCCTCACCAGGACTCCCCTCCTGTCCTCGGAAGCAGGAGTATGGGGGACATTGCCACCCCTCCTATCTAACAGTTGTTGAAAAATCCCCTGCTTGGGGCTGTATGCACAAAGCAGCCATGGTTATGGAAATGGAGAAGGCAGGTACCCAGAGATGCTGGAGGAAAATACCATCAAGGGAAGGGGAACTGCAGGGCCAGCTGGAGACCTGGCATCTGTTGCAGCCTTGCCACTGGCTGCTGTGTGAATTTGGCTAAGTCACTTGGCCTCTCTGAGGCTGTATTTTATGAAAGAGATGTTGGGCAATGATCTCTAAGGTCCCTTCCAAGTAGGCTGACCAGCCATCCCAGTTTACCCAAGACCTTCCTGGCTTCAGTACTGCGAGTCTCATGCCCTTGCTTCCAATAGAAAACTCCCCTTCCTGACTGTTCTAGTAACTTCCCCCTGGGATTAATCCCTTTCTTCTCTGTGCTGAAGCCTTTTCTCTGGATTTGGAAATGGTCGTGATAACTCCTTCTGCTAAAGGGTTGTGGGCAGAGGTGATGCTCAATACATTAACATGCTCTACGGTAGGTAAGGCCATCAACCCATCAGAACAGATTGGACCCTAAACCCCGGACCATTCTGGGGGTCCTATAAACTCCTACCCGTCCCCCCCCTCCTGGGCATGGGCAACATTGCAACCAGACTTCCATCTCCAGGTCTGTGAGAGCTCCACCTCTTTCCGCAGTGACACCAATAGCTCTAGCACCCATAGAACTGAAGGATTTTCCAGTTTTTCTTCTGATTCTTGTTCTCAGAGCAAAGGTGGTCACTCCCCAGTTCACGGGTCAGGTCCAGCCGCAGTCCAGTTTCTTACGGACTGCTCTGAGCAACCCTGACCACATGCAGAGAGGAATTTCGATGCTGACAGGCTGCAGATCCTGTTTCCATTCAGAGAGGGTCCCCTAAAGTGTTTGGGATTGAGGAGGTTCAAAGTTTCAAAAAGTGTTTAACGTGCATGTGCCACAGGACAGAAGACGGCAAAGCTCGTGTGACCTCTGGTTCCCGTTCACCTCCACACCTGCTGAACCCATTTCACATGACCTCCCTGCCTGTCTTTGTCCTTCCTCTGGTATGTTCTCTCCCCATTTATGTTGCTTCCTGAGCATGGTGACTTACATCAAGCACTGTGCTAAAGGTTGGTGAAATAGAAGCTGGATCCAGACCCTACGGCGACCCTGCAGCGTGGCGCGGCAGACCAACATGAGAGCAGCCTTCCTGTGAGTGTGCTGTGACACCTTTGAGTACCAGGGCAGCAGAAAGCAGGGGCTGGGGTGACATCTGGGCGGGGCCTGCAAGACGAGGAGCAGTTACAGGTGGAGGATGGGTGGGAGGAAACCGGCATGTCAGGCATGGAAATAGCATGCACAAAGGCACCTGTTTGTCTCCCTTTGTCTCCCACTGTGGGTGGCACTGTGGGCAGCAGTGGGTCAGGGGTTGCCAGGCAGGAGGCCAAGGCAGGTGGAGGTGGCCCTCAGGAGCTCCCAGGCTGAACCACTGGAGCACCGGCAGCCCACTTCCCATTTCCCTGGGCAGATGGAAGCCCCAGACACAAACTTTCCCCCTTTTATTCTCATTCCTCAGAATGCCTGCATTGTCCTGTGTCAAAGGCCGAGCTCTGATCCCCCTCCCCACCGTCTCCATCCCCCAGGCCCCTGAACAATCAGGCACCTGGTCCCTCCTCCTGTCGTCCTCTGCCCCCATTCCCTCATCCCCACAGGCTCGTCATGATCCAGGGCCCGGTCCACATCCCACCTGGTTGGTTGCTGCCACCTTCTCATCAGTCCCCAGGGCCCAGGGCTGGCTGTCAGTGCCTCACCATCCCCGGGGTGCTGCTAGATGAATCTTCCCAGTCCGTGTTTTGTCAACCTCTCACACCTGTTCTGAAATCTTTGTGAGCACATTCGCTGACGCTTCACCATCCACAATGTACCAACAGGGCCACATTCGTACGCATGGCCCAGTTGTCACTGGCCTCTGCCTCTGTCTGCTTACACAGGACCTCATCTCTTCCTTCCAAAGTGCATCCTAAGTAGTTCTGGGAACCCCTGGGCCAGTGCTGCTGAAAGGGTGCCCCGGGCACCAGCGCCCATTTGTGTCCGTTGCCAACAGTCTGAGACGAGATCAGCACAGACATGGAGAATAAGTTGAACATTCATAGCAATTTGATGTTTCTGTGACCTCTAGTAGATGTGATTTTTTTTATTTTGCAAAACAAACAAACAATAACAAAAGCCACCTGGCTTGTTGTTACAGATCATTTGAGAAACACTGCCCTGGGGTGTCTCGTACTCAGTCCAGTCTGGCCCCTCAGCATTCCTGCCTCAGCTCCCTGTTACCCGCTGGCAGCTCTGGAAGCTGCTTTTTTGGGAAACCAATCCTTATTGCTTCTCTGCCTGGAGCACAGCTATCCATAGTGTTCCTGTGAGAAGCAGCTTGCTTTAAAAATATACCTGTGATCCAGAACATCTGTCCTTTGACATTAAATTGGGACTCATATTTTAAATCACTATTTACCTTCTTCCTCTAAAGCATTTATTTATTTTTTTATGATTACCTTGGCAATTTTTCTAAAAATTTAAAAAACTAACCTTGTTTAAATAAAAATTATATACAATAAAGGGTACTTATACTCACTGTACAATTTGATGAATTTTGACCAAGGTAGGCACTTGTTAGATCACCACCACAATTAGGATATAGAACAATTCTATGGCTCTAGAAAGTTCCCTGTGCCCCTCATTAGTCAATCCCCACCTCTGCCTGCAGTCACAGGCAACAGGTGATCTGCTTTCTGTTTCTGTAGACTGGTTTGGCTTTTTCTAGAACGTCCTATCATAGAATCATCCAGAATGTACTCTGGCTGTGTTTACTCACCATAATGTTTTTGAGATTCATCTACAATGTTGTATGTATCAGTAGTTCAACCCTTTTAATTGCTGAGAAGCATTCCATTGCATGTTCTGTACTACAATTTGTTTATCCCTTCTCCTGTTGATAGACATCTGGGCTGTTTCCAGTTTTTGGCTACTTGAATAAAGTTCTCTGAACATTTATGTACAAGGCTTTGTTTGGACAAATGTTTTCATTCCCCTTGGGCAAATACCTACTAGTAGAATCGCTGGGTCATATGGTGAAGATTATGTTTAACTTTGTAAGAAACCAACATTAATCCACAGGCCACGTTGCTTTTGATGGGAATCACATGATTTCTAATTGGACCCCAGTTCCAGCTGCTCTGGAGAGGTGGCTGTCCCCTGTTCTAGGGACTCACTAAACCAAATTTTACATGGCTTTTTCTACCTTAGCATCATCATACAAATAATGTCATGATCTGTTGTGAGTTGTGTTGCATGCAAATTAAAAAAATATTTAAAAGTACTGATAGTTGTGAAAGATTTACCTTAAAAAATAAGTATCTATGTAGAACAGCTTCTATCTTTATAAATATGCACATCCTCATTCACTTACATTCAATAGGCTTATCTTGTCCATGGCTACAACTTGTAATAAGTGGCAGTATTAGTTAGTATCTGGCTTTAGATGTGTATAACAAAGACCCACAAGAACAGTGGCTTATACAAGGGACAAGTCTATTTCTCTGCCAAGTAAAACTCTTCATGGAGGCAGTTCATGGCTGGGATGGAGCTTCCACAGTCATTTGGGACTCAGGCTTCTTCCAGTTCTCTGTCCGCTATCCCTATGGGTGTTCTACATCCTCACCATCCAGAATGGAAATTCAACCGTAAGTCCACAATCCAAAGAGCAAAGGGAAGTAGGAAGGGAAGAAAGGACATGCCCCCTCCTTAAACTTTGTGGAAGTGTCCTGTAGTCCTCACACTCAAAATGTTCAGCAGAATTCCTGATGCAAAAACTCAGAAGTTAAGTTCCCCAGTTTCTCTCTTGTATAAACATGCTGTGGCTTACCACTAAGGCAATATCCTTTCATGCAGTTTAAAGCAGTTATTAAATCACTCTGTCTGTGGACTCATGCCCATGGCTTCTGCCCATCATTCCTGGTGGACCTGAGTGAAGCCCTCCATAGAATTATAAGGACATAATTCCTGCTGGTGGGATATCTTTTAGATAGATCAATACGCATTTATTTTTTCAGTAGTGGTTACTGATATTCTTTGAGTACTGAGAAACTGATACATGAAGACATTCTAAGCTGTAGGATTGTGAGTTTGGGGGTATTTTAGAGAGCTTGAAAGATAACATCCCTTGCCCTGCCCAAGTTCTGAACTAACTGAGTCAGGTGGTGGAATTGGGTAGACAGAGCAAAATGTCATCCTTGTGGCTGACTAAAGCTAGCTTATGGGGCTTGGCATCACTCCCCACGGGGGCCCTGGAAGGCAGGTCCACCAAAAGCTTTCCAGAGGCACAGTACTGGCCCCACCAAGCTTTCGCATGGCCCTGAGCACAGACTGCGTGGCGGTCCCCTTTCTTCTGGTAGCCCATCCTGAGAGAAGGGAGGGTGCCAAGAATCTCAAATGTCTTCTCCTAAACTGACCAGTCAGACAAATTCCTCTTCCTCCTATGAAGAGGTCTGTTGGGAAAGAGATGTCAAGAGTGTTTTCTAGATGAAGTTCTTCCACATGGAAATATGGGTAACGAGAAAGATGAGTTCTCTCCTAAGAACGAGGGAGGAGTGATGAACTATAACTGTATAACCAGGGACAGCCAGTTCTCTGGGAATTGTTCAGTCTGTGGCCCAGGTAGTCTATACACACTGAAGAATGTCAGAATCCGGGTACACTGCATCCGGAATGTCTGTGTTGCAAAGGAAAAATGACTGAACATGGTTGGTGACAAAGCAGAGCTCAGCCTCCAGTGTGGCATCCCAGGCTGGTGGCATAGGCTGGGTTCATGGGAGCAGACATGGATGGAAATGGGGTTTGGGGTGTAAGATGTTTATAGGAATCGATACCTAAGAAAGGAACGGGGAGGACGTAGGATTGGGCAGATGAGGAGGTTTGGAGCAGACCTGACAAACCCTCACACAACCTGGTGGGGAGCAAGTGTTGCCCTTCACTGTCACCCCACAGAAGGTCAAAACAGCCAGGCCTTCTGACATGGCCTCCATCAGTCGCTGGAGGGGGCTGGGGCTGGGCCAGGTGGTTCTCTGCCTTGGAGGCAGACCCTGACAGAGTGACAGCGGGGCCTGGGCAGCTCCTCTCTGCATCTGCCACGTAGGCCCTCCAGTTCCCAGCCCCTGACTGCATCCTCCTTTGCCACTTCCTACTTTTCCTTGACATTGTAGTCATGCCTAATGGCTTGTCGTTCCCAGCAGATGGCATGCCTTTGCATGCCCACAGATGTTGTCTAGAACATCCTTTTTGCTAACTCATTCTCAATTTTCATGACTCAGCTCCGGCATCATCTCCTCCTGGAAGGTTTCCATGAAAGCCTGGCTGGGCTCAGTGCCACCCCGGCATGCATACTTCCTGGTGACATTTGATTTTCTGTGGACAGACCTGGCTCCACCAGGTCTCAGATTTTCACTCACCTTTGTACCTAGAGGGCCTAATAAGGCCCTGGTACATGGCAGGCGTTCGGCAGAATCCTGTCTTCTTTTCTCCCCAGTTAGGGCCACATCCTCATTCAACAAACAACCATCTGTCCATCACTTGGTGCAGATACTATAGGAACTCACAGAGGAGCGGGCCTTGTTCATTTTCGTAGCCTCCAGAGTGCCCAGAACACAATCTTGTACATTATACTTTCTCAGGAAATACTGTTTTTCAAATCAGAGCCTATCTTCTCTTGCCAAAATTGCTTCAACACAGGATCTGGAAGCAGTGGGGGACTCGAGCAGGTATTGCCAGGCCGCAGGGGCCAGCAAGGTCTCGGAAGGTATTTGAAATAATTTCTTAGGAAAGGAAATTGCTAAGGTACACGCCCTTCTGGATTTGCTTTTATCTGTCCCATGGAGGAATTACTCAGGGCTCTATAAAGACACACGATTCTGGACTATTAGATCCATAAGGACTTTGAGGGTGACAAGGTGGGGGCAGGTGGGGAGAAAGAAGGACGAGGGGGCTGGGGAAGGTTGACACTGTCACTTCCCTTGCACTCAGTTCTGTGTGGACAGAAACTAGTCCCATAAAGTGCTCAGGAAGAACGAGAGAGGCAGCAAGCTGCCAACCTGCTCACCCCAGATCCAAATGGAAATCTGAAAACAAACAGCCCTCGATCTGCTGGCCAGACCACAAAGGCTGCACAGAAGTGAGAGCTGACATGGAAAAGAGAATCAGGAGCCTCAAACCAGCCAAAGGGGAAGAGGAAAGGCCCCTTCAATTGTTCCAGGGAGAGGAGGAAGACCAAAGACAATGTCATCTCTCATCAGCCGAGTGAGCCTTCACACAGCCTTCTCTTAGGAGGGCAGCAAGGAGCCGCCTCTTTCTTCACTAAAAGAGCCTAATTTTAATCAGATATTAACTCTTTTAAGACTGGGACTACCTGGGATCAAATCAAAGTCATAGTCATTTATGTGGTGCTGATGTCTTTGTCCTGTTTGGGTGGGGACTTCTTAGATTTGTGCTGCAGGGTCTTGTAAGGAGTGTTGGCTCCTGTCCTGTGAGCTGGGGTTATGGATGTGATTATGATCTACTTCCTGTCCCCAAGGGGCCAGTGGCCAGTTGCAGAGGCAGATCTGTAATGATGATGGTATCAGCAACAATCACTATATTATTGGGCCCAGAACGTCAGCAGTGCTGAGGCCAAGAAACGCAGCTCTGAGCTGTCTCTGTCCCCTGTAACGAAACAGGTCTCTCTACTTCCCCCACCGTGTCGTTGCTTAGCTCAGCTCCTGAATGCTCTGTTCATAGCGCTCGTCACAACTCTTATTTTGGTTTTTTGCTTGTGACTTTGATTGTTAGCCATCTCCCCCACTCTACGCTGCTTGCAGGCCAAGACTGTTCCTGCCTTGTCCACCACTCCGTCCCTAGCACCTTGCACAGCACCTGGGATACAGTAGCTGCTCAGTGAGTATGTGTCAGATGAGTAAATGGGGAAATGGACACAGAGACATTAAACAATCTGTACAGAATCACAAGAACAAAGGGACAAAGACAGTAGTGAATCCTGAGTCTTCCTGAACCTACATCCTCTGCTCCTAGCCCCCATGCCACAGGGTTAAGACAATGCAGAGTAACTGGGCAGAGCATTGTGACAGGCCCTATCCCTGTCCCTGGACAGCCCAGAGTCCAGCAGAGGAGAGAAAAAAATCTATGGGTGTCTGGATGTGATGTCAACTTCAAACTGGAGAAGAAATAAGGGACAGAAGAAGGATGGAAAGAACTTCAGGGCTCAGCCAAGTCCCAGCCCTTGTGGATGGAGAGAGGACTTAGTGGAGAATTGCACAGATATTAAAAGAACAGCTTAAAATGACCAGAATCAATCTTCCTCCCTTTTTGGTGAAGACAGGCAATACAACATTTATCTTCGCCCAGTCCTCAGGGACTTTGGGCCTCTTATAGTTCCCCAAAATAGTGGGTAGTGGCTCCACAAATGCGAATTCAAGTCCTAGAAGTACCCTACAGTCAAGTACCAGGCTGGCTGCAATGGGCAGATCCTGGCCCTGGCAGCAGCTGGGCCTGCGTCTGCCTCTGCAGGGACACAGCCTGGGGGCTCCCACGACTCAGGGCTGGGGACGCTGTGGGGAGGGACGTGGGGGCAAGGACCCCACAGGAGAGGGAAGACAAAAGGAAGGAGGAATGAGAGGGAAGGAAGGAGGAATGAGAGAGAAGGAGGGAGGAAGGGCTAGTGACAGGGAGGAAGGAGGCAAGAGTGGGAAGGAGGGAGGGAGAGGGAGAAAAAGGAGGGAAGGAGGAGGGAGAAAAGAAAAGAAAGAGATAAGGAGGGATGAACGAAGGAAGTGAGGAAGGGAGTGAGAGAAGGAGAAAGAAAGAGAAGGAGGAGGGAAGGAGGAAACATGGGTAATTGTAATGATAGGAAATACTTCCTGAGTATGCATAATTGCCTGCAATTGTCCTTGAAATGAGTAATCACCTTTAATCCTGAAAACAATCCTGGGGGTGGGGGGTTTGTCAGATTCTTTTATCATGTCTTTTTCATGGATTTACAGAAAACCTAGTACAAACATACAGTTAGATAGAAGGAGTACGCTCTAACGTTTGGTAGCAGAGTAGGGCGACTATAGCTAACCACAGCATGTTGTGTATGTCAGATTAGCTAGAACAGAGGACTTGGAATGTTCCCAACACATAGAAATAATAAACAATTGAGGTGATGGACACCCAAAATACCCAAATTGACCACTACACAATCTATGCATGTAACAAAATATTTATGTACAAATATTATGTATCAATAAAAAAATGTTACAAAGAGAACACAAGGCACACCTTAACCACCGTGACTAAGGACACACAGATAATGCATGGTGGATTCGGATGTGAACGAAGGTGCCTGGTGGGGGTGGGGTGGAGGAGAAGATGGTGGGAAGGACAGAGAGGGGGCTGTGGGTCTATCTTGGGGTCCACTGGAATAAACTCAAAGCTCCTGGGGCTCTGAGGGCAGCCGATAGTGTCCTGGCAGCTGGACTCTGGCTCCGGATGGCTGTCTCTAAGCAGGGGAGAGCCCAGCTGCTCACTTCAGATCTTAGGGCAGTCCAGGTAGGCTCCCCGAGTGGGTTTTGCTGACTGATTGCATTGGAGATTCCTTGGTGACATTCTGAGCCCCCAGGGAATTGCAATGCCATTGTTAGATTCTCATCCTTCTTTCTTACAGTGAAACAAACAGGAGCCACAGAAATGATCCAATTACTATCATTTCATTATGCTTGGGGGCAAGGAAAATAAAAGAACAAAGAAAGGAAGTTATTAAAATAAATACAAATAGCTTCTATATGCACTAACGTCTGCAAATCGTGTTCCCATCTGTATTTCATGGGACACCCCCGTTTTGTGGTGGGTGTCAGACCCTCAGTTTTACCAAAGAGGAAACCGGCTCAGAGAGAGGAATCTCAATGAGTAAGAAGCTAGGATTCGAATTCAGGTCTTCTTATCTCAAATCTTTAGCGCTTTCCTGTGTACCATGTTCAAAGTCATGCTGAGTTTCCCTTAAATGAAATTCAATTTTTTTCAGATTAACTTCCCAGAATGAAAAGTTCTGTGAAACAAGACTCTGGCCTATTAATCATGAAGAGAAGATTAATGCTAAGATCAGTTTAAGATTTGCTTATGTCAAATGTCCTTTCGATAATTGTTTATAAAAGACCTTATTAAAGGAAAAAAAAGTTGGTTCCCAAAAAAGTAATATGTGTCCTCTCAGGAGCAAATTATTAATAATAGAAGCAAACAGCAGTGTTCTTGGAAATCCCTTGGATAAATAATTTGGTACGTGCTGTTTCCTTGAGCCTCACCTCACCTGGGGTTCCACTCTTGTCCCTCTCTTGACCCCAGCTCTGCTGAGGTCTTATTCCCTGTGCCCTGGTTGCTTTCTGTCCCCCACTGCACCCTGTCACCCTCAGCCCCTGTGGCTCTCTCTTTCCGTGTGATTCCGTAGCCCTTCCTAGCTCTGCTCGGCGGAAGGTGAGCTCCGCACGGCTGGGGCTTGGTTTTCCTTTATGGGCACTGTGCCCTCAGCATACTGCCTGGCTTGTAGTCGGTGACAATAAATATTTGTCAGACAAATAACTGCATGGGTTACCAACCTGGCTGGCATTATTAATGTAAGTTCTTTCTTCTTATACCTGTCTCTCCAGTTTATACCCCTAGCCTCAACCCCGGCATGCAGAACGCGAGCTCTGTAAATGTTGTCGAATAAATCTAGGAGTGACAGAAATAGTGTTTTATAAAACACATGCTTTCAGTAGAAACAGAATTTGCCCGTGTTGTGAAATAACACCATCTTTCTTTCTGTGGCCTTGAAGGCAGGGCGGGGGTGGGGGGCGGGGGAGGAGGAGGGGCAGTCGGCAATTCCCAGGTGCTTTCACGATGCTGTGACAGGATCCCAGATTCCTGCTGCTTCTGGCTGGCAAACACCTTAACAAGCAAGTGGCGATAGGAATAGTAGTGACACCTAACAGTTGTTGAGCACTTACTTGAGACCGGCACCGTGCCAAGGGCTTTATTCGTATTAACTCATTTAATTTTGCACAACCAACCCTTTGAGGTAGAGCTAGTTATAATCCCCTTTCAACAGAGAAAACTGAGGCACAAGGAGATCACATGAGTAGAACTTATGAAGCCTCTCGGATGTGCATGGGAGCTCCCGGGCTGCCCCAGAGATGAAGGGAAGGGGCACAACCACATGCCGATGAGGACGGACATTAGATAATAGCCCCTCATAGCCATAGCAGATCGTATTGTGTTAAGTATTTTATATACTGGGCTTCTGCAAAAGATTTATTAGAAAGAAAGTGTTTTGTCAAGGTAGAATAAAAGGCTTAGAAATAAAAACAAAATTGATGTTTTAGTTCTACAGCTAGGAAGAATAAGATTTAGAGGACGTTAAGTAAATACCTTCATATTTGTCATCGAGTTCTAAAAATATCAATTCCAAATGGCCCAGGCAACTCTTTCTTGTGCTATGTTGCCTGGACGCCCAGCTGTCTCCACAATGGCACTTGAATTTGTTGTACTTACTGACCAAGAGGCTCAAAAAGGAGGCTCTGACTTAAAAGTCAGAACTTTCGTTTCCTGAGCAAAAGTGAATAAAATAAGGTACGTTATACAGAAAATGTGGGAGTCTTTGGCAGACTTGTTAGAGAGAGGAAAACAAGAAGGGCAAGGCAAAGTTTCAACAAGGCAGGACGTGGCAGGAGTACTCAGTGGATTTGGACAAGGCCAGGTAGATGGGCAGATATACCAAGGTGGACGGGCTTCTGGCCTTGACATAAAAAGGACAATTGCCTTCACAATTGTAAAGGACAATTGCCTTTTTGAATGCTGAGCATGTAACATGCACACTAAGCTAAATGCTTTCCATGTATCGTCACTTTTAATATTGAGATCGGTCAACTCTCTATTTCTTTGAAAAGGAAACAGAAACTTACATAGCCAGTAAGTGGCAGAGAGAAACTCAACCAAGGCCAGTCTGGTATCAAAGTTATCTTCCCTGAATCCCTCAGCCACACTGTGACTTTAAACCTCCCAGGGTCACAGGGACCCAGGCTTCCTTGCACCCAGGGGCAGCAGGTCTTGGGACTAGGTCTGGCTTAGAGCTAGAGCCTCTGACCCCAACTCAGGGACAGTGTGGACGTCTTGAATTAGATCTACCTTTAAGGCAAGCAGAGCTGGTTTAGGGTGATTCAACCACCTGCTACCCAGATGCTTGAGATTCTTTGACCTGGGGACCAAGCTTTTTTCATTCTCTAGTTAGAGATAAAATGCTGAGACTCGAGGTGGTCACCTGTGTGACACTTCAGGGTGAGGTTTAGGTAGTGAGCAATTCAGAAACAATGGCCAAAAGTAATCCTTGCATTGGGATAGCCCTTTAAGGTTTAAGAAATGTTTCCCCTCTGTGTTTTTTCAAGGTCATTAGAGCACATGTTATAACCTCTATTCAACAGAGCCAGGAACATGGATCACAACGAGGGAAATATTTATGGAGAGTTACCCACATCTCCATAGCGGCTGACCTAGAACTCAACCCCTTGTCTTCTCAAACCATTTCCACCCCAAAACTGAAAGTAACGATGATAGAAGAGGTTAGAAATCCGAAGGGGAGGAGAGAAGGCTCCATTGAGGGGCCTAATACAGAAAGAAAATTCTGGCAATTGACTCTTCAGAGGGCACGGCTCTGGCTGACCCTGTTTCATTTAAGTTGGGTGGGGGCCCAGAGGAGCAGTGCCCAGAGGTATTTTTGTCTTGTTACTTCAACCCAGGCAGCTCCACTTGGAATGATTTATGATGATTTCTGGGGTTTGTTGTGTAAACACAGCCCGCAGGAGGGAGGGAGTTACATTCCCAGGGTCTTCCTTCATGGCGGGGTATTGCTCTAAAATTTATTCTGCTGTGAGCTGAAGATACACCATAAATGTTCTCAACTTGTTGAACCTAGAACATTAGAGTCACGAGAGACCTTGGAGGTTACTCAGCCCCGCTGCCTCATTTTACCGTTGGGGAAACTGAGGCGTAGAGATCAGGAGGAAGTTGCGTTAGGCACACAGTTTACTAGAGCAAGTGTCTGGGCTGGAGCCTACATAATCCTCAAATATTTCTTCCTTTATTACCATAGCTCTGGGGAGAGAATGGTGAGCACATCAAATACAGTCCATGCCTTCGTGGAGCTTAGATTCTATCAGGGAAGGTCGACTTCGAACAAATAGTTAGAAGTGTGTAGTGAAGGAATCGAGGTGCTTTGGGGGCTTATAACCAGGGGTCATAACCTGGCTTGGGGTTGAGGGAGGGCTTCCGCAAGGGCGCTGGTCTGAGGAGTAGCAGGAGAGAGTGTGCCCTGAGGCAGGAGCGAGGGCTTGAGGCTCTGAAAATTGGTCTGTGCAGGAGCAAGGGGGCAAGATTCAAGTCTGGGAAGGTGGGAAGGACAGCTTGTGAGACTCAGAAGGAGTTTAGATTATGTTCTAAGTGCAATGGAGAGCCACGAGAGTTTCAAGCAGAACAGGAAAGTGATGAGATTTGGTTTGCATTTGAAGTAAGATCTCTCTGGCTGCCTTGAAAAGAACGGGCTGGCGAGCACAGGTCTGATGCAGACTCTGGCTCCTTACCTGTCCAGGGCAGCCTCCGGGGCTCAGCGTCCCTTGTTAGCGTACGCATACCTGGGATGTCAGATTCCAGCTGTGATTTCTTTCAGGGCACAAAGCTGGGCACAGGACTCATGCCCTGTAAAGCCTTGTGGTCTGCACTGGGACAACAGCCCTTGCGAGTATCTGAAGCACACAGTGGAAGCAGGCAGGTCATTGAAGAAATGCCTGCGAAGGAGGAAGGGACGCCACAACGCCAGGGTGCCCAGAGGTGACTGGCCTGGATGGCCATTCTCCCACACAGGCCATGGCGCTTCCTTTCGTACCAAGTGTCACAGTTTGCAAAGCTCACATGCTCTTTCTTTTTCATGTCTGTCTTTCCATCTGCTCCTTGTCTGCCTGCCTTTCCTTTTTACCTTCAGGAGGTAGTATGATGCGGTTAAAAGCATGGGCTTTAGAGAAAGACAAGTCTGGGTTTGAATCATGGCTTTTCCACTTACTAGCTGAGTCATTTTGGGCAAGTTTCTCAACCGTTATCTCAGATTCTCAGTGACCCTATCTGTAAAATGGGTATATTCATGGTTTGAATAAGGTAATATATGGAACACACTTAAGAACCTGGCATATAGTAGGTGCACGATAAGCTACTCTTGCTCATTCATTTGTTCAGTGTTTATCTGGTAGCTACTGTGGGCCAGGCCCTGGCTAGGCACTGAGGTAGTGGTGGGCAGAGATCAGTACCCCCCACCCCAACTATAGCATGTGGGGAAAATATCTACTTCCACAGAGCATCTGGAAATGGGCTCCAGATCAAGAGATGATCTAGATGCTGTCTAAGCAATCCGTCAAGGGCCCACCAGGCTTTCAATTTCTGCCACATTTTCCTCTTGCAGTTTCAGTGTTCAGTTTAATTCAAATAATCACATTGTGCCCGCTAGTGTGTGGCAGGCCCTGGGCTGAGTCCTGTAAAGGACACCAAGGTGAGAAAGTTGTGGGCCTCAGCCAGTGTGACAATGCCAACAGGATGATGACCGAGATGGTAAAGGGACAAAACCTGTCCCATGAGGAATGTCTACAGGAGCCAGTCTTTTTAGCTTGACACTACAAGGCCCAAGGAGTCTTCTAATTTCTGAAGCCTATCGTAGGCAAGGGGGTCAAATGTCATTTTTGGACTCCCGAGCTGTAGAACCAGGGCCCATGGTAGAAATCACCATAAGGCATATTTTGTCTAGTTAAAATGAACAAAGCTTTCTAATATCTTTGGGTGTCCAGTAATAGAACAGGCCGTCTGGTAATTAAAGCAAACTATCTCCTCTTTCTCTGGAAGCGCTCAGGAAAAGGCTGGATAAATAGCCACAAGGGTGAGATAACGGGAATGCTTGCTTTGGGTGGGAAGTTTGATGGAGTGACCTCTAGGCTTGCAAGTAGCTCAGAGATGGGAGGAGTCTGTTTCCATTGTCAGGCTCACACCCCCTTCCCTTGGATGCCTGCCAGCTTCCTCCCTCTGGGGCTCACCCAGCAGCTTAGCTCACTCCTTCCTGAACCCAGCTCCTGAGCCTTGCTGTGCCAACTCACCACCCCTGGGACCCCCATGTCAGGCTGCTGGGGCACGCAAGAAATAGATTCCAGCCTGTTGTTATCTGGCTGAACAATTTAACTTTGTTATTTATACCAGCCCCTTTAGAAATCTTCCCTCTTTAGGTATTTGTGTTTTCTTTCCTAGATTTGTATTTCACACACGTTTCATATGGTAAAAAGATAACACACACTAGCATCTGTTACAAAACATTTTTAAGTGTAGCATTTTGGAAAATCAACAGTTTAGCAGCGGTAGAGTCGGACTGCTGTATTCAAATCCCAGCTCGGTTATTTACTATCAATGCTATCTTGGCCAAACCACTTAATCTTTGTAAATTTTAGTGTGTCCTTATCTATAAAACAAGGTAATAATCACACCTAGCTCATAGGGATGCTGTAAAACTAAATAGATAACAAAAGTGAAGTGCTTGGAACAATGCCTGGCACATTGTTACATTTCCAATAAATGTTAAGAGTAAATAAATAATTAATAAGTATTTTGTTCACAATCCTTCACTTATTTTTTATGTATTACTTTTAGGACTGTTAGGACCATTTTTTGCATCCTTTAGAAATCAGAATAGTATCTGCATTGAAAGGGTTCTACGGGCTACAAATGTAACCTATTTTTTATTGCTAAGGAAATTGAGTCTCAGGGCTTATCTAGTGGCATAGCCATGAATAGGATCCAGGGGTCTTTACTCTTGCCTGATGGCTTTTCACCCATCATGGTTTCTCTAATGAGTATTAACTAAGGGTTATCTTTTTTTTCTGATATATTACTTAAATAAAATACCAATGCCTCAGCAATGATTTCTTGGATATGACACCCAAAGCATAAGCAACGAAAGCAAAAATACACAAGTCGGGTTACATTAAACTAAAAACTTCTGCACAGCCAAGGAAACAACCAACAAAATGAGAAAGCAACTTGCAGAATGGGAGAGTATCTGCAAACCATATATCTGATAAAGGGTTAATATTCAAAATATACAGGAAGCCCCTACAACTCAATAGCAGAAAAATTAAATAACATGATTAAAAAATGGGCAAAGGAACTTGCTATGATTTAAATGTTTGTCCTCTCGAAAACTCATGTTGAAATGTAATGTCTAATGTAACAGTATTTAAGAGGTAATTAGGTCATGAGAGCTTTGTCCTCATGAACGGATTAATCCATTCATGGGTTAGTGGATTAAAGGGTTACCATGAAAGTGGGTCTGTTGTAAAAGCCAGCTTGGCTCTCAGTGTGCACCTCTCGCCCAGTGATGTCTTCTGCCATGTTGTGACATAGCATGAGACCGTCACCAGAAGCTAACCAGATGCAGCTGCCTGATCTTAGACTTTCAGACTCCATCTGTTATAACAATGCAAAATGGACTAAGACAGAACTGAATAGACATTTCTCCAATGAAGACACACAGCCAACAGGTATACTAAAAGGCGCTCAGCATCACTAATCATCAGGGAAATGCAAATCAAAAGCACAGTGAGATAGCATCTCATACCTGTTAGGATGGCTGTTATCAAGAAAAAATTAAGATAGCAAATGTTGGCAAGGGTGTGGAGAAAAAGGAACTTCTGTACACAGCTAGTGGGAATGTAAATCGGTGCAGCCAGTATGGAAAGCAGTATGGAGGTTCCCCAAAATTTAAAAATAGAACTACCGTATCATCCCGCAATCCCTCTTCTGGGTATATATCCAAAGGGATTAAAATTAAGATCTCAAAGAGATCTATACTCTCATGCTCATAGCAGTATTATCCACAATGGCCAAGACATAGAAGCAACCTAAATGTCTGTAGACTGATGAATGGATAAAGACCATGTGGTATGTACACAGAATGGAATATTGTTCAGTCTTAGAGAAGAAGAATATCCTGTGATTTGCAACAATGTGGAGGAAGCTGGAGGACATGAAGGTAGAGAAATAAGCTGGGCACATAAAGAAACATACTACATGATACCACTTATATGATGCATCTAAAATAGTCAAGTTCACAGAAGCAGAGAGGGGGATGGTGGTTGCCAGGGACTGGAGGGAAGAGAAAATGGAGAAAATTGGTTAAAATGTACAATGGTTCAGTTAGACAAGATGAATAAATCCTAGAGAGCTACTGTACAGCATAGTGCTGACAGCATAGTGCCGACAGTTAACAAACAGTTACTTTAAAATTTGCTAAGAGGGTAGAGCTTATGTTGTGAGCTTATTATCACACACACAAAACATAGATCAGGAGAAGACTTTTGAGGGTGGGTGATGGATAGGTTTATGCCATAAGTTGTGTTGATGGTTTCATGGGTGTAAACTCATCAAGTTGTATACATTAAATATGTACAGCTTTTTGTACATCAAGCATACATCAATAAAGTAGTTAAAAAAACAACAAGCATGTTATTAAATAAACACTTTCTCAATTCAATAAAATGTGTTATTTAAATAATTGAAAACAAGAGGGTGGGATTTATAAACTACTCTCTATCTGTGTGTTTCACAGGACTTTGGACACCGACTCCCAGGGGCCCGGCAGCACTGCACCCCTCCCCCGCCTGGCCCCTCCGTGCATCTTGAGAAGCCAGGGCTGGCCCAGAGATAACCTCATAGGAATGAATGCCTCTTCTCAACAGCCTCCTAGTTTACTTCTTGGAATACCAGTTCCAGGGCCGGCGATCTTAACCTGTGTGGTTTAAATCATTTACAGATGTGCTGCCAAGCTTTATTCAGTGTGTGTAAAATTTATTTTTGTTTCAGCTGAGAATCCCACGGTTGCCGTGATGCCTGTTGGAGAGAAGTGTGCTGCAATGCCAAGGCATTCCAAGGAAGAGGAGATTTCTTCTGGAATAGGTGGCCAGTTGGATTTAGGAGTTTATAAAAAAGCATTAGGGGAAGAGCCAAGTTCAAGTCAACCTTCCGCCAGGCCTGTAGGGTGCTGAGCAAACCACAAGGTTCAGACTGTCCTACTGAGAGACCCTGTTAAACAGTAGGTCTGTGAATGTTGTGCGTCTTACTGATTTCAAGTGTCTGACACCAGATTCCAGAATTTGAAAGTGCACCGTGAACAAAAAAGGCTGAGAGCCATTGTCCTAAGTGTGACATGAAACAAAGTGTTTCCTGGTGACATAATTTTGGCAATACTGAGTTGAACAAAGTTCAAACTTGTTTCCCCATTGCAGAATTTCTCAGGGCCTTTAGCGTGCTAAATGCGGTGAGTCCTCTGGAGGGGAGTTAGCGTGGAGCATTCATCCATCTCTCTTGGCCACAGAGCCGTGTTTTTCTTTCTAAGAATATATGTGGGGACCAGTGTTCCAAGGAAACATTTTAGCAAATACTGTTCCAGAAGGATTTCATCTTCACTCTTTTTGTCTGAGAAAAGTCCAGAGACTGTTATATAAACAGCCTGAGAAGGCTCGGTACTCACCTTAGCGGGGAGATAGGGGCACTTCTTAATGCAGAAAGGAAAAAGGGTGACTCATATATTTGGCAGATAGTTTAGAGCATCTTTTGGGAACTTAGCCTCCTTAGGCAGATACTCTTGTAAATCTCTTCTGCTTCCAATGTTGTTTCCAAAATGTACCGTCCAGCTTGGTCATGCCCAGGACACACTGTGTATTGGAAGTGGTTGGAATTTCTCCTCATCTCACTGGATATTGTGGAATGCTTCACATTTTCACCTGAACACTACAGGCTGAGCTAAGCCTTTGGCCAGTATATCACTAGCCCAGCAAGTTAGTAGCTTGGGATGTCTCTTCGGTTTCTTGGACAATTTTTTTCTCATTGGTAAAATGAAGGTGTATAATGGGATGAAATAAACACAAACATTCACTAAACCTATAGTTGCTTTGACAATGTAATAGTGGATAAAATATGTTTTCTTGATAGATGCATGACAATAAATTATAATACAGCATGCTATCTGCCAAAAGTGCTGCAGAGATAGAAAGGAGGAAGTGGTAAATTCTGTCTGAACAATTTTTAAGATTCCTCTCAGCTCTAGTCTTAGATACTAATCCTTCAGGGTCTTTTCTTCTTGTTGCAGTTGGCCCAGAGCCTTTCTGATTCTTAAACCAGCAGTAGCAAAGTTTCAGTCTCCCCGTCATTGGGTGCTGATCTGCTTCTAACTGAATTTCATCTGGTGTAGACATCATCTTCGCAGCCTAGCAGAGCTATCCTGGCTCACTTTCCCAAATAGGGCTGGATGCTCTTTCTGAACACAAGTCTACCTTAAAGGTCTGGGCTAGGGTGGAGCAGGAACTGTGTGCAGGTCAGTCATGCTCATGACAGGGATGAGAGGAAGAAGATGGGTCCCCAGTGGTGGAAACTTGAGGCTCCTCCCACTTGTCATTGCCTACAGAAAATAACTAACTAAAGTGCTTCACCCAGTATTCTAAACCCTCCATTTGGTTCCCGGGCATATGTTCTATTTTATCACCTGCCCCTCTTTACTTCCTTTTGAGACTGGGAGACTCACTTTCTTCCCTGCTCCCATCTCTTTCCCCCTCCTCCTTCTCCTCCTCTCCTTTCACACTCCAGTACCACGTGCTGAGGATAATTTCAGCAGTAATGAGACCATCAATACCTGTGAGTTGATGGTTAGTTTCAACAGAAAAACCAGGTCAGATGCTTGATAATCTCCCGCTGACCCAGGGCGAAGAAGGATGGGCCCTGGGGACCTTCAGGCACTTCTAGCGTACTCTACTGAGCCTCACCCATTCTCCCCCCCTCTTAACAAAAAGTCCTATTCCACCAGGGACAAAATGCCCGGAAGCAGCATTGTTAGTAGCTGCAGCCACAGGTCACCCACCCTCTTGCCCTTCCTCACCTTCACATCCCCAGGGATGCTCTAGAAAACAAAGAGCTGTGGCTGCAGGGAGCCAAGGGTGGTTGGCACAAGGAAGCTTGGAAACCTGGAATGGGGAGTCCAGGAATCGGAAGGCTGCCCAGTGCTGCTAGCTGGAAGGGCTTTAGCTGGAGGCTAATAAGGAGAAGCAACTCCCTCTAAGTCCTTCTGAGCTCGATCGGAATTCAGGCCCTCCAAGCTCCTCTAGCCTCCAGCCCAAACCCACCACCAGCCTACTCCATGTCACCTAACTCAGGGAACCACTTCCTGCCCACTCTCCTGATTAAGTCTGAAGCTACCCACCATTCTCTCAGAACTCTCTGCATTGTCACCCACCGTCTCTTTCTTTCCTTCCTTCTTACCTTCCTCCCTCCCTCCCTTCCCTACTAAGTGTGTCCCTTCCACTGGATTGACCTTATTCTTCCCTTATCCCTCCCTGGACCTCCCTTCAAGGGCTTCTGCAGCACCCCTTTGACATCTTCCTTCTCTGGCTCCTTCTCTTCCATCTGACATGTAGACACAGAAGAGCTGCCACTTGCTGACCCCCTTTCCCCTCGCTCCTTTGCTTACCTCTGTGCCACCACTCTGCCACTGAGACTGCTTTTAGATAGGTAACCAATGACCTCCCAATAGCCTCTTCTTTTATATGCTGATCAACTCCTTTAGGGCATTAAAATTTTTTAAAATTTTTATTGTAAATATAATACCCCAAATGCCTCTTATCATAAAGAATCCAAGCATTGAAGAAGTGTATAGAGTAGAAAGTGGAACAACACCAATGCTTTTGGGCCCCAATGCCACTCCCCAGGGATAATCACTATAAACAGTTTGGTAAAAATTCCTCTCTACTGTTGCTTACAAATTTGCAAACTTGTGATCATTTTAACATCCCCTTCTGCCAACTGGCATTTTCACTTAACACTATGTTGCAGATGTCTTTCCATGTAAGTCTATATGGATATACCTTGTTTAAAAAATGTCCAAATAGCCTAATTCTATCATATGTCTATCTCTTAATTTAGCCGATTTCATTCTGATAAACATTGAGGTTGTTTCTATTTATTGTATATTCATTCATGTATTTATTCGTTTCCATTACAAGCAATGCTGCACTGAATCCCTGGTACATATCTCTGCATACCCGTGCTCCAAGCACTGCATGCTGCTAATCACTCTCATTTCTTGGCACTTCTTACATGTCCAGCTTCTGTCTTGATTCTCTTCTGCCATAGCAAGCCACTGCCTTCCCTGAGCACAGAGACACAGATGCACTTTCACGCTTTGCTCCTGTCCAGAGTGTCTCCTGAAATGACCACTTCATACGTATCTTCCTGCCCAAGTTTTGTGTAGAGCCCTGTCTGATTCCCCAGACAGGTCTTCCCCAGTGGCTTGCATTTCCGTAGCACTTAGTAGGTACTAGGCCATGTGCTGGAGCAGACATTACAATGTTCCATCCAGGAACAGCGGGGTGGGGTATAAGCTATATGATGTCAGCATTTAAAAAGTGATAAAAACTGAAGCTCCGAAAGTCAAGGAACTTGTCCAGGTCACCCAGCTAGTTAAATGAGAGAGCCAGGATTCAGTCTCAGGCCTGTTTTTTCTGTATGATCCATGAATTTAAATCACCATGATGTGGTGATTTAAATCATATGGTTCCTTTGGCTCTAGAACTCATAGGACCTTGCATAGGCACCTACTACAGCACCTACCAAACTGAATAGTGGTAACTTATTAACAAGTCTGTTTCCCTTCCCTAGACTGGGAACCCCCTGAAGGCAGACGTTGTGTCTTTTCTTTCTGTATTTCTCTATTTAGTGCAGAGCCTGTCATATCCTGGGTGCTGATATTGATTTGAATGAATGAACCAATGTTTGCTGAGTGAAGAATGCCAGTACTCCCTTTAGCAGATTAAAATGCCTTTTCCTCTAATGTAGGTTTAAAAAAAAAAATCAAACGAGTATCTTTCTTGGATCATATACTGGAAATTAAACAAAGTAGTAGTGTGTCATGGCTTAAAATGCCACAGACTTTGTTCCTGACATGATGTACCAACACTGACTGGCTAAACTACCTCATTCCAGTCATTTTAACTCTGAGTTTCAAACTCCACATATGTCAAATGGCTGTGATACTACCTTACATGCTCTGATCACAAGAGATCTTATGAGTATCAAGTATGACGTCTTATTATCAATCATGCTGAATGATACCATTTATTGGCGCTGTGTCATGAAAGCATTACTAAGCACTTTCCATGGATTTTCACACTTGATCTTTCACCCTGTGAGACTTATGTCATTATCCCCATTTAACAGATGAGGAAACCGAGGTGCACAGAGTGTAAGTAATTTTCCCAGGTTCCCACAACTGGTACGGGTGAGCTAAATCTTGAACCCAGACCCCCCACCTATCTGACCCCAATTCCATGCTTTTAACCACTCTGCTGTCCACCTTATGTACTGGAAGCAGTGTGAGAGAGTGGGAAGAACACTGAGCATTGGAGACATTCCTAGCTCTGCCTCAGGTGAGTCATTAACACTCTCTGGGATCCCATGTGTGGAAGAAGAATCACGGCCCCAAAGATATCCATGTCCTAATCTCTAGAACCTATGAAGAGGGCTATGGGGAAGGGGACAGAGAACTAAGGTCTCTGAGCAGAGAATTGAGGGGGTATGAGGCCAGCAGCCCTCCAGGCTGGACCTCCAGGGAAGCTTGGACAGGGGCGCCTGGCAGCAGCAAGTGGCTTGAAGATCTCTGTAGGATGTCCCTACAGTCCTTGTCACTGGATATGACAATCCAGTAGGAGCACAGGATGACAGACCTCTCCAACTATTTTCATACCACCTTCTCTATTTGTGCCATAAGCATATACCCTCTCTACCGTTCTTTACATTAAATTTTTCTTTAAATGCCTTTTTGCTTCAAGAAATTTATTTCTGAAAGGAAATTTTGAATCTTTACTTGTGATTGGAATGTCTAGCTTTACATTAGATTCTAGATGAGGTTCCTGGCGCTCACCCTTTTCAGTCCTCTTGTCTCCCCAGACACGTGGGCGGAGTACAAGTCCCTCCCACCCCCACCACACACACTGCCTTGGGTTGGGTGGAGCCTAATAATGGTTCTGGCCAATGGGCTGTGGGAAGAAGTGATGTGTGTCACTAAATGCCAGAGCATTTAATTACTACTGGAAATCTTTCCAGTGCTCCTTCCTCTGACAAGGAGGCTATGTGTTCCTGGTGGAGACACTCAGGGATTCACCTTGAACCTGGATTGCTGAGTCACCAGGTGAGAGCAGTTGCCCTAGAGCCGTGGTTTCTTAAAGTGTGGCTCCCAGACCAGCAGCATCATCACCTGGGAACTTGTCACAAATGCAAATTCTCTGGCCCCACCCCGAACTTAATGAATCAGAAATTCTGGAGGTGGGCCCAGCCGTCTGTGTTTGAACAAGACCTACAGGGGATTCTGGTGAAAGCTAAAGTTTGAGAATCACTGTCACAGACTTTGTAAGGCCCGTAGAGTCATCTGAACCCACAGCTACCTTTGCATGAGCAAGAAAAAACTTTGTTATATTAAGTCATTGAGAGAGTTGGGTTGTTTGTTACCAGGATATAATTTAGTTTATCCTGACTGATACACTACTATAAACGTAAAACAAGTATACTTTGCCAAAATTAGATGGTAACTGTAAAGTATAAACATAATAAAAACAGTTTTATGACATTTGGCTGTTATTACATGCTAAAGGCTTTCAGCCTGAGGTCTGATCCAATTTCGATAAAAGGACAGATTAGCACATTTTAAAGCAAGGTTAAAGAAATATTAGCAACAAACTGAGACTTTTTCCTTGGGGAAGCACTGACTCAGAATTGGAAAAGGAATGATTCATAAACTTCTCTTTCCTTTTCCTCATCCGCTTGTTGTCATTATGATGTATCATTGGGGACAAATGTTGAACCTTTGGTACCATCTCCTCCTCTTTTGTCTGTAATCTCCCTCTGCCTCCTCTCTTTTAAAAGGACCCTGGGCTGGCATTTAAGGCCCACCTGGATAATCTAAAATAATTTCTTCATCTGTAAATCCTTAACGTAATCACATCTACAAAGAACTTTTTCCAAATAAAGTAACATTTACAGGCTCCAGAGAATATCTTTGGGGTAAGAAGAGCATTATTAAGCCTACTATGGAGACTCTAGTTCAAACTCTATGGCTCTGGTGAGCTCTTAGGCAGGCCCATTGTCCTCTCTGAACCTCAAGTTTCCCTCTTGTAAAATCTGAGGGTCAAAACCAATTCCTTGTATTAAATCCCTTTTGTTTTAAGTACCTAAGGAGGTTTTCTATTTTCCTGGCTGGACCCTGACTAATAACAATATTTGTAATAGTGAAAAGTTAGAGAAACAGTACAGAATACTATGCAGCAATTTTTAAAGTTGATATTTTGGGGGTGAGGGGAAACTTCCCCTTTCCCCCAAAAGTTTGCTGAAAGATCAATTCACAATTAAGGCAGATTAATAAGAGGAAGAGGCCAGGCACAGTGGCTCACACCTGTAATCCTAGTACTGTGGGAGGCTTAGGCAGGAGGTCAGGAACTCAAGACCAGCCTGAGCAAGAGCTAGACCCCGTCTCTACTAAAAACAGGAATAATTAGCCAGGCATGGCAGTGCACACCTGTAGTCCCAGCTACTCAGGAGGCTGATCGCTTGAGCCCAGGAGTTTGAGGTTGCAGTGAGCTATGATGATACCGTTGCACTCTAGCCGGTGCTAAACTGTCTCAAAAATTTACCCTGCACACAGGGAGAATCACAGAGTGATTACCCAATATCCCAGTGGGATCCAGATATTTCTATACCTGCCTTTTAGAGGGGAAGAGACTATGAGGAGTATAGGTAATTCTGTTTATGGACAATAAATGGTTGCTAGGGAGGATGAAGAGGTACTTGGGAGAATGAATGGATGGGAAGAAACAGATTGACTTTAAATTAACCTGACAGACAAGTATTATGTTTAAAATGACTTGGGCCAGGTCTGGTTGCATTCTTGATTTTCTTTCCTGCAATATATGAGATAACAGGGAAAGGAAGTCCATCTTTCTTTTGATGGGTCCATCTGGTTATGCAGTTAGAGAGAAAGCCTGTTGATCTCTAAGAGCCTTTAATTCAAAATACTCTTTATACCAAGGAGTCATATTTTGGGGTGAAATTTCCTGAGCTCCTTCAACATAAATCTATATGCACCAACATGGAAGACACATTGTTGATGTAAAAAAGGAAATTGCAGCACAAAATGTACTATAGAGCATGACTTATGTTTATTAATAAAACATAAAAAACAATTTGATACATTTTCTACATTTTTATACCATCTTTAGGCTTATATATAAGTCTGTAGATTTATAGCAATGTCTGGAAGATTCACAGCAAGTTGACTGCTTCATTGCCTCTGGGAGGCACCTGAGATAGAAGTGGGATGGTGGGATAGTGGTAAGAGAGAATTTTTAAATTTACCATGTTGTTTTAAGTTTTTACAAGGGAAACATATCTATGTATTATTTGCATAGGTATTTAATTTTAAAGTAGAGAGCAAAACAAAAAAAGGAAATGGAACAGGAAAGTGACGTTGGAAGTGTATTTTGAAGCATCCGAAGGACCAAGCTAAGTGTTTGTGCTTCACTCTACAGGCAGCCAGAAGGTCACAAAGACGCGCGAATAGGCGTGACATGGCCTGATCTCGGCTGTGAGAGGGCCTCCCTCTGTGCTTGTCATGTAGTGAGGACTGCATAAGTCAACATACATAAAGCCCCCAGAACAGCGTCTGACATGCAGTGTGGGCATCCTAAGTGTTAGCTACTGCTATTGCTTCCCTCACTTTGCTCCGGCCATATCGGCCTTTCCCACGCTCATGAACACGCCGCAATCTTTGGGGCCTCAGAGTTTTCATACATGCTGTTCCTTATTCCTGTTTTTCTTCTTCCTTCCTTCTCTTTCACATCCTTCAGTGTTCAGTGAGCCCTTCCCTGACCTGCCTTCCTAAGTGTTTCCCCCGCCCACTGTGCGAGTCTCTGTCAAAGCATCCCATCGGCTTTCTCAGAACACTGGCCACAATCTGTGATCATGTCTGTGGCAAGTAGTAAGAGCTACTATTGATTGAAGACTTGCTGTGTGCAGATACGTTTTTATGGGCTTCATCTATATTAATTCATTCAAACATCATAATAATCCTTTTTTTATTTATTTTATTTTATTTTGTTTTGTTTTTGAGTCAGAGTCTCACTCTCTTGCCCGGGCTAGAGTACAATGGCGTCAGCCTAGCTCACAGCAACCTCAAGCTCCTGGGCTCAAGCAATCCTT